>CM036940.2:94486187-94607019 GCA_020352615.2 Yoshiicerus persimilis
GGAGAAATTTAAGCTAAATTATTCAAACAAATATTTATGTTTTAACTAAGCCTAGTAGCTGCACAGATTAGTGTTTCAACTACTTATAGCAAACACACAAATTAAATGGGAGAGGTGTATTATTAGAATTATTAATTATTGAGAATAGAATTATAGAATTAATTAGCGGTAGTGGTTGCACAAATAAATTTGTCAACCACCTAGGGCTAACATGCATATTAATTATATAAATTTCCACTTCCGCAAACCAATTAAATTTTCACTGAAATATTCACAATTGGAAAAGGACAATTTCCAAACATATTTCATATAATTTAAAGATTCTGTTTTCTGTAATTGTTTATAAAATTTCAATACGGCAATTATTTTCAGAAAATAATGCTATAAAATTGTTAACAAAGATTGCCATTTTATTTTAAAGATCACCCTTTCATTGTCTAAATGGCATTTGAGCAGCATATCGTATTAATTGAAAACGAAAACAAATTAGTTTTAAATAATAAAGACAGTTGTATATTGCATTAATAACGACGCTCGGCTTTTCTGGTCTACATAATCTCTTGATAGCAAAATAGGCCGTTAACTTTTTTAGCGCGGCCGTTATGTATTAAGCTATGCCAGAAACGTCTTCTAGACAATATTTTGAAGCTGATTGATATGCCATATGGCTATATTGAATGCGTAAATCTACGCATGACCTTTGACCTTTTGTAAGGTCAACGCAAAATAAAGCGTTATAATGCGTTTGGTCAAGTAGGAATAACATGTACAACATTTCATTAGTATAAAACATTTTAATTTTTTTTTCAAAATTTTGAAAAATTTTGACATGTGATGCAGGTCAAATTTTCAAATTCTGAAAAAGATCTATCTCGGCCATGAAGTTAGATGATGTTTAAAAAAAGATCATATTTTTTGGACCTGTGGTTTGCCTTCTATGAATGTTACAAGATTGCAACTTTGATGACCTTGAATTCTCGTTTCTCCCCACACGGGGCCATTAAAAAATTTTTTTCTCAAAACATGTATTATTTATTTATTGTTATGAAAATTTTAAGGCACATAAAAATTTGTTTTGAGACCAAATTTTTTTAACTTACCTATTTCAAATAAAACTGCTCTTATGCTTTTGTTTTGTCTGTCCGTCCGTCCGTCTGTCTGTCTGTCCGTCTGTCTGTCTGTCCGTCTGTCTGTCTGTCCGTCTGTCCGTCTGTCTGTCTGTCCGTCTGTCTGTCCGTCTGTCTGTCTGTCCGTACGTCTGTCTGTGGGCAAACCCTTGTGGTGCCCATAGCTCAAGAACCCATTAAGATAATTCAATGAAATATTTTTAATAAATCGGGCATTGAAATAGCATCTTCCAGTTTGAAGATGAACACTCGCTGACCTTTGATCTCCAAATGAAAAATAAAATACATTTTGTAGTGTACCTATAACTCAAGAACCCATTGCGATAATTCGATGAAATATTTTTTAATACATCGGGCAATTAAATAGCATCTTTCATTAGAGAGATGCAAATAGCATCTCTCTAATTCGAAGATGAACACTCTCTGACCTTTGACCTCAGAATGAAAAATAAAATACCTTTTGCTAATTACAATGCCATACGCATTTTCTATAGTCACTCAGAGAGTAGAGTCTACTTTATGCTTTTGTGTTGTCTGTCTGTCTGTATATCTGCATGCCTCTCTGTCTGTACGTGTGTATGCCTGTCTGTCTGCCTTTATGTTTATGATCATCATAATGATCAACATCATGATCGTCATCATGATCATCATGATCGTCATCATGATCATCATGATCGTCATCATGATCATCATCAAGATCATCATCATGCTCATAATCAAAAATACGGAATTTCGTCCACTTATCTACAGCGTTTACAACGGTTTATTATCATTATTATTATTATTGTTTTTGAAAAATAAAGGGTGGAATTATTCACAAAGATTGTCATTAAATTTACATTTAAAGATTACTCTTGCATTTTCTAAATGACATTTGAATAGAATATCGCATTAATTGAAAACGCATATTAATCTGCTTATACACAACTATAAATTTAAGTTTCAAATAATAGAGACATTTGTATATTAAATTAATAACAAATCTAGGCTTTCCTTGTCTGTGTCTCTTAAGATTATGAATATGTTTGCAATTAGTACATCTCAAAACTGCTGTAAGACCGCTTCCCATAATGAAAATACAATTCACTAATTTTCTTAGAAGGTCTCTGAAATATTGACCTATCCTAGTAGCATTATATTGACGCCTCTCCAGCACAAACGCTGCAAAATAAAAGCTTGCCAGTGATAAAGTGATAAAAAATATTGTAGATATATTTGTTTTGCGAAATGATAGCGGTTTGGGTGGGTCTCTTCTAAAACACGTTTTGCATTCCGTGAAGTTGTGTCTGCGGTAGAAGTAGAGCCATTTATTTAAAAGACCAGATTCATACAAAATGGATAACTGGTTTTTGAAAAAGCGGCGCAGAAATGGAACATTTTCATTTGTAATTTTTACATAGTTTTTGAATATCAGAAACGACTTTTCTGGTAAACCGCGGTAGAGCTTTGTTTGATAGTAATTTTCTTTTGAATTCCAATGAGAGTGATTTAGAAAGCGGTGCAATCGGGAACTTTTGTCCACGAATATTGAATTTTGACATTTGGATATCCACTTCTGGGGACTTATGAACGGAAATCCTGGGTAAAGTTGAACAGCATTCGCAATTTTTTTCATTGCTGTGACCTTTTTTGAAAGATGCATTTGAGAGTACACTTTAATTTCTTCATTTAAAGCCAAGTCGATTTCGAAGGCCATGTTGTTGTTCAGTTTTCTTAACTTCTGAAAAGCAGTGTGAATTAAATGTTCAGATTGACCCTTAAAATTAAATGTTTTATTCTGGGAACAATTACCAAAGTAAGAAAGGGTCGTCTTATTTTCTCGATTATTCATGTAATCGTAGTATTTACATATATGAAATAAAAGCATGGTGTGTTGCAAACTATCAGGTATATCAAATACATTGAATTCATTGTTTGGATTAGTAATTGGGCTGTATACTGTCATGTTGGCCAGGTTTTGCAATTGCTCAATGGACTCAATTCGTTTTACCGAACGCGGTTCGACTAAATTTCCGGTGACAATTCCCTTGTAGGCATTGGTTAGTATAATGAACATGAGCAATAAGAGACCTGTGGACCATTTTAACCAGCTGGCTTTCTGTAAATCTTTCCTTAACGAATAACTGACTTCTAATAGGTAAGCAAAAAATAAAAATGCGAACGGAAAACTCTTCTCCTTTTTGAAAATAAGAATTCCGTGTGCAAATAATGTTACAACCAAAAGTGAGGTAAGAATGGCAACCCAGAGATTAAACTGAAAAGGATTAAGGTATCCAATGAAAGACAATCCATCTTCTTCTAATACAACACAGGAAATAAAATTAAATGAGTCCTCCTCAAAGAAAAGTGAAGGATGACCAGGATTATCATAATCTAAAGGCAAACTACGATAACTAAAGTGAAATGCTAGTTCTGTACGTATAACAGGCGGGCACTGTGAAATGGTGCTATAAGACAAGGTTGCGTTTTCTATATTTTGTAATACAATTGAAATAACTGCCGCATCAATTTCATTGTATTTCTGTTTAAAATAGTTTGTAAAATATGCGTGTGGAAGAATTGGCCGTAAGCACACATTCATTCCGTCCTGATGAACAGTTCTAACTTGCATCGTTATGCTTTTTGCAAGTGGACTTTCACTCATAAACAATTTTAGTGCTTTGTCACGCACTTGTATGCCTTTTAAAGGGATTGGGCCTTTTTCTATTTCAAAGGATATCACTATGCTTGAAAGGGTGAGATAGAAAATTCCTTTTTCGCGATACTGACTTTGAGGGCAAACAAAATTCACTATTTTGGAATCACCAATTGATAAAATGAACCAAGGCTTTTTTCGAAATACAGATGGGCTTCCAAAACGTCTACCCATTGCAAATGATATGCACTTTATCGATTTGCAGAATTCTAAACTGAAAATCCGTTTCGCTAATTCTAAGTCATTCTTTTCCATCATCAAATACACAGAAGAATATTCCGCAAAATTGTAAGGAGAGAATGTCGAGTCTTGGCGTTTGTGATATTCATAACGTGCTATTTCTTCATTGGAAAGGATTTCACTGATGTAATGCGTGGTTAGTAAATCAGCATTACGTCTCACATTAAAATTGAGGACCGCATGCGCCACACAAACAAATCGTGATAAATGTCGCGGGGCAGAAAATGTCAGTTGTTTACCATTTAAATGTGGCCAACAGTTATAGAGCGACATCCAGAAGCAACGTTCAATTTCTAATATTTGATGATATGTTGGTGATATCCTGGTAAGTGCAATTGGGTTCTCAATGTGTTGCAATTCGTCCAGTAGGTCAACCAGCGATGGTGCGGAATAGATTTCGGGTTTAAAATTTAGTAATAAAACATTGATATAGCAATCGTTTTCAATTTCTATCAAATCTTGTAGTTGCCATCCTAAAGTAAGTAAGAATTTCGTAAAAACTGATAAGTATAGCAATTTCATGTTTATGGCAAAATTTACGTAAATAGTATTCCTGTGAGCTACAAGATTTTTATTGCACTCTTGACCGAAAGTCAAACATGAGAAAGCAGGGTATAAAACTTTAGCAAAACTGAGCGATATGTTTATAATTATATTATTGATTATCCCTTCGATATAGTATTTAACAATGTTATGGTCAAACAGTTATATATAGCAACTTCATTGATTATTTAGAATATCGAGACGATGCTACTACTTAGTAATTTATTACTTCCATAACTAATTAATAAGTAATATTATTAATTACGCGATATCATGCAGTGAATGCAAGGTTCCTGGCAAGTTTGGCTTATACACTCAGAGTGTCTAATTTAAGGAAAATCTTATTACTGATTTCTGCGCATTCTTTAATAGAAATGAGTAGAAAGTAAACCGGCCAATCTGTTTCCATATTTTGATATGTTAAAATTTTCCATTATTATGTTCTTTTTGATTTTAAAATCTAAATAAAATAATATTTTGAAAAACAAGGAATTTGAGATTTATTAGCGCCTCAAATGCTGTCTCCAATTATAGAAAGCTATTTACTAATGTTTGGACCAACAGCTACTTGTCAAAATGAGCCAAAAAGAGTCTCCTTTCAAAACGAGATTAGTGTCAAGAGCATCGAGCAAATTGTATCCTATAATACATGCATTTATAGAGTGAGTTTAATTTGGTCTCTACAATATAGTACATTGAGCTACATATAATCAACTTTGTACTTTGTGTTCCTAAGTTTCTAGGCTAAATATATATTTCTAAGAATATGCTGTTAAATTATTGCTAGTGCTAAATTATTCAAAACATTAACCATATCTTACTTAGGGTTAGTGGTTGCGCAAATAATAAATGTTTCAACAACGTAGAGCAACGATCAAATTGGGAAAGTATAAATAGAAAACCTTCCAACATTTGCAAGTGGTTACAGCGGTAAAATTAATTAGGTAATTATTTCATTCGTCTGAAAGAAATTTTAAATGATTGAATAAATGAATAAAATGACCCTCCACCACAAACGTAAAAGAATAAAAGCTTGCTAGTGATAAATGATAAAAAAATATTGTAGGGCTATTTTTTGTGTTGCGAAGTTATAGCCGTTTAGCTAGTGTTGGGAGCTGCGAATTATCCGATTTAATGTCCAAATTACAATGTCCCTTTGTGGTCGATACTTGACTACCCACACCGGTTTATTAATATTTCAAATGTTCTTCCTTTTACATCTGTTTCCTTTTCAAGGACCACTTTTGCTTGCTTTGAGGATCTCACCCATAAATCATCCGTACCTGGAGGTGATCTATTTAATATTGCTACTCCAGGCCGGACGGTCTGCTCGGTGCTCGAGCGTCTGTGATATCTTCCCCTTATGCCCCATCGAACCATATGGCCTTTTGCACTCTTGAAAAATTAATCCCCTTTAAACCCAAATACATATTTCATTCTTCATTATGTCAGTCTATTTGACTTTGTAAGCTCCTTTTCAAAACCACATATTAGTATGTCTTTGAATGGTCATTCCACGTATTCAAAGTATTGCTAAAACTTTCATTAAATTTCTGACCCCTTTATTATCATTTTTATGTTTCTGTTTGTTGTAGTTGATGGAGGAGTTTTATGGGAAAATGCAGGACAAATAAGTATGTCAATATGAAAGTCAAAGTCTAGAAACATTGTATGAAATAATTGTTATTGTGGAAACACCACTTATGTTTATTTGCATTGAAGGAAAATTTATTGGTAATTCTCAGTACGTTATTTATTAGTTCGAATTACTAGATAACAACCAGAATGATTATACTGGATTGGAAATAAGTACGTAATTTGATAATAGTGGATTAGGAAATCGGTAAAAGTAGAAAGGAATCCAAAAAATTGGCAATTCATTAATTAGTTAATTTGCAGTGTACTTTTCTAATTGACAAACCAACATTCTTGGCCATTTCCATTTGACTAGGTCTCTAAGAAAGCAAAAAAACTAATGTGATATTAAATAATAATTAATAAATGACAATAATAATTATATATAATAAAATCATATATAGGATAATTTTCTGTAAAGCATAGTTTGTATATTATCATTACTTTATTACGACATTTATGCTTCTTCAAATATTCCTAATGATATAATGTGTATACTTCACAAGTATGAAATACTTCTGAATTTCCTTGATTTTTCCCCATTTACTACTGTGTACGTAATTAAAGTAAGGTGAAGGTATTCAGACTGTTCCAGTGTATAAGTCAGATATATATTCATTTTACATCTCCGAACTTTTGCAAATGTTATTTTATTGCCACGATATAAAAGAAGTTAGGATGGTAGTCATAAAATAATGTCAAAATGTACTACATGGTAACATGTCAAGTCTAGCTTTACCAAATATCCAGTGTAAAGCAAATGTATTCCAGAAGTGTATTATAAAATGTGTCTTAGTCGTTAAAATTATGTACGCCCAAGTTACTTCACCGCTGCTATGTTTTTCATGTCGTTCTGGTGCTGTTTAGCAAATAAACCAAACGATTGGAAATCTCCATTATTAGGGACGATGCACATATTACGTAACTGGAAATTTTAAATTTTGTTACCTTTAAATATGAATATGAATATGCTGGACAGTGTGGACACTCAAAATTTCCAACCAACCCTGATAAAAATTTTAAGAATTGCGGTACAGAATTTTACATAAAAGATTTTAATTGTTTGAGAGTCAAACAATTAACAACTTAGGGGTAACTCAAATTAACTTTAAATATAATTTTATAATATTGAAATTCAAATTTGCTAACAAAATATTTTTAAAATTATTTCACACTTTCCTTATTTGTAATTCACGATGTTTGGTAAAATTCTTCTACCTTCGCATTTAACGAACAACAAAATGTGGATGTTCAACAAAACTATCATTAATACTGTTTCTAATTACTTATTTATAACACACAGCCGTTTTTTCACCGTCTGAATGGCACGACAATCCCAGTAGAGGTTCAATGTAGACATTCAGCAAAGTACATATGCTTTTTCTAATCCACAAGGTAGCATTTGTTTCATGCAAAATAAATACAGATATTCCGAATGTCCTTATTTGGTAATGTCAATATGCAAGTTCGGCCAATCAAAGCCAACTTACTTTTGCACACCAGAAGGGAAAACTAATGGAACACAGTTATAGAAAAAACAGCAACTTGTCAAGTTTAATATCAAAGAGCAACACTTTCTCGAATAATATTAGAAAAATATATTTGCGGAATACTTTTTGAATTTTAAATTCAAGAGAAATCTTATATCTGTAGACTTATTCCAATTTCAATTTTTTAATTTAGCCTACCTAATATTGCAGACAGCAGGGTTACAAAAATAAACCAATTTCTTTCAAAATGTCGCCACTTATTTGGCTTATACTGTCTACTATCGTTGCAAGCAACTTATTGATCTCCTCTGTTGCAACTAATTTTGCTGTGCTGAAAGATATATCTAATATAGAAAAAAAGTGCTACATTCAATTAATTTTCTATCAACCACAGTACTATAAAGAAAGTGTATCTAAAATATATTCGGAATTAGAGAACATTGATGTACCTTTTTTCTTGACTAGAATAGACGTTCTCCAAACATATCTTTCAGAAAAATACAACTGCACTACAGAAGAAATAGAGAAGCAATTGAAATTATTTTACAACATGGAGAGTGCAAGATGTTTGAATCTCGTGAATTTAACAAGAGGACGACTAGCAGTTCCTACTTATACTTCTAGACTCAATTGCATTACTCACATTTCAATTGATTTAAATATACCTAATTCTTTGGAAGTAGATTTCACTGAATATGTCGTACGTAATATGCTTCATTCAGACAGAATTCCTAATTTCTTTGGAGATAAGTATACTTTGAGATATCAATCCAATTTGGGAATGTTAAAAGGTCAGCGTAAAATACCTCCACAGCGTTCAACTATATACATTTTAGCGGACAAGGCTACTTTAATGACAGAAGAAAAGCGACAGTTACTTCAAAATAGTTTACGGAGATATTTATACATTTTGGTATCCCTTGAAGAGGGTATAAGAGGTTCGGAAGTGTACCTTTTTTGTCAAATAAAACGCAATTGGATTAAAAATATTATCGTTCCCGTCAACGCTTTGATTGTCTTAGGACCACTACAAAATAAAATGGAAGCTCACATGTTGATGAAGCTTTTATTAAGAAATATAAATATTTGTAAGCCAACAACTAATAAGGCATACAAACATTATATTGATAATTTAGGTAAACGTGTTAAATCTGTGTTAGGAGAAATTGAGTTTGGGTTACCAAAAATTGTTTTGTTTTCTCTGTTTCACGATAAACAAAATCTTAGTCTATGTTCTCCTAATTTGGGACCCAATGACATGACTACTACTGCAAACATTGCAGTGCAGTCTACCAAGAGAGATATGCATGATATTCAACTTATCACTGGAACTGACTATTACACTTATGTTTCCTGTGCAGTGCTTGAAGATGAGAAACTCTCTTTCATGGGATACATTCTGCCATATGAATTACATGTGTGGATTGCAATTGTTCTTACAATTACCTCGGTCATTGTATTTTTACATGTTGTCCACTACTATAAATCGGAAGGAAATTATCCTTTCTTTCTACTTATATGGGCTCCTATTGTTAATGGGTGCTATGCAATCCCTACGAAATATGAAAAATTACTTTGGCTGAAATTAACTTTGGGCCCATTTCTATTAATGTTTATTGTTCTGACAAATGCTTACACAGGAATCGCCATTTCCGACTTAACAGAACCACGGGAAGTCAGGAAAATAGATTCCATTGACACTTTGGCCAATCACAGCAAAATTAATTCCTTCAGTCGCTTTACGGATACCACCCGAGATGTCCCATTTAATGTCCGCGGTATTCAGCAAGCGTACATTTCAATTAGTTTGATAAAAGCGTGCAGGGACACTACGGTGGAAAAGCAAGATGAAGAAGCTTGTACAATTTTTAATAGCTACCCACAACCTGTGCCATGGTATCAATTAAATCCTCTCCCGGCAGCCATATTTGACTTTTTAAATAGGAAAAAAGTATTTAATATATTGGCTATGGATAAAGAAATTTTGGATTACTTGAAGTATCCATCTCGCTTGGAAGCAAATTTACGCAAAATTCAAAATACTTTCAAATTTCCCCCAAAGTTTCCAGACGTCACTCCCCAAACGTGGATTTCTCAATGCAAAAATTCTGTTTTCTTTGACACAAAACAAAATATTCATTGATTTCTTAATGATTCGCGCTGGAGTGATACCAATCAGCCTAAAAGAAAAATATATTTTGGAACCCCTGAAAATGCAATACTTGAACATCCGATACTCCTGACTGTATTAACAATTCTCCCCGTTTATGGAGCGTTCTTGGAAAGAAGAATTCTCTTCTATGCTCAAAGTGGACTGTACAATCATTTAGAAATGTTGCATTCGAAATTAAACTTTCGTTTATGCAGTTATTGTTTCGAAACCTCAAAGCCAAGGGCGTTAACATTTTACAATTCTAATATATCTTCAATATTTTTTATCGCGTTTACATGCTTCGGTTTTATTCTTTCAGTATTTTTTTGGGAAACCAAATTTAAAATTTATCTTTGGTTTCGTAAGGATGGACCAATTACTTCATGCATAAAGACATCATGTTACAAAATCAAAACAGTATTGATCGAAATGAATGCCACCAATGACAAAATATTTTGGGTAAAAGCTCGGAAATAAATATAGTAAATCGGAATAAATATAGATCCAGATTAATACATGGGGTACAAAAGGTTAAAAAATACTTTTTACATCAAAACAACCTCAAATTGTGGAGAAATCTTTTGATCATTCTATTATAGTTTTGAGAGCTTTTTCTCTAAATTATTAAATGTTTTCTTTTTACACTACAAACAAACATTGGATGTCGATAGAAGTCAAGGGTGAATGGCATTCCATGTCATATTTGTTGACACGAGTTTCCTGTGTGCGTTTTGCTACTGTAATTAAAATAATCCTGGGACATGAAAGTTTTCTTGAACAACAAGCAGGCGAACATCAGAATAACATTCTGTACTTTGACGAAGGGTTTAAGCATTGTATCAGCTAAATAGTTGTGCTTTATATGTATAACTGAAGACGTTTTTTTACATAAACATATTTAGGCTTATTAGTGTAATAGAAATATAGTGTGTAACAAACCACAGTACTTGAAACAATAAAGTGAGTCATTTTCATTCGTGCCTAGTGAATTTCAATCATTAAAGAGGAGAATATAACACGGCAAATAATAAATAATCTAGTTTAATGCTGAGACGACTTCAGTCATTAAGAAAAGGAAACATGACTGTACGGCAAGGAACTAAGTAATTAAGATGCGGTAAGAGGTTTAGGCAATTTAGCACTTAGGTAACTTCAGGTATTTTGCTAAATACCTATATGTTTTCCTTAAAGCCTGATTTTACTTGTTACCGCTAACATAGGGATTCTGGTTTGATCAATTATAGCTAACAGATAAGAATTCATATTGAAACTAAATTATCTAAACTGAGCACTAGATACCTTATGTCGAGTTAGTAGATAAGAATTCAGATTGAAAGATATTCGGACTTTGAAGGACATTATATTTTAGGGCGTTTTAAATTCAAGAAGCTAATACGAATAAATGCAGTTAAAAAGTAAGGTACTATTGGCAAAGCAAACACAATTAATTGATATCTCTAGTGTCGTGAGACGCACTTAAAATGTATGAATTACAAAAGTAGCATTCACGAAATCTGAATATAAATTTAGGCAAATACAAACTAATGAATTCTCCAAAATAGAATTTCCAAAACTGAAACCACCCACGTTTACCTGATCCTCTTCAAACGCCCTCCTAATTCCTTCTTCTGACTCTAAAGAATTACGCCAAATTGTTTTCATATTTACCTTAGGCTCTTTTAAGCTCGTTTACAAGACCAACTCTGTCTTCGAAGGACATATTCTTGAAATCTAGGTTAGGATGGTCATTAAAGATAGAATTTTCAGTAACACAAGTAGGTTACCTTTTCCATCTGCCTCAAAAGATCCGCCATCCATCAAAAATACTGCTTTGATTTGAGGTATATTAAACTTATCCATCAAAGTTGTGGACAATTTCTTATCCCTTTTATGTTCCTGTTTGATATGATTGATAAATGAGTTTAATGGAAAAATGCAAGACAACTAAGGGTGTAGATATTAAAGTCAAAGTCTAGAAACATTGTAGGAAATTGTTTCTGTGGAAACATCACTTATGTTCATTTACTTTGAAGTAAAATGTAATAGCAATACTCAGTACGTTGTTCTTTACTGGGAATTGCTAGATAACGACCAGAAGGGTTATACTGCAATTAAGTACATAATTTGATAATAGTGTATCAGGAATATCGTAACAGTATAAACGATTCCTAAGAATTGGCGATTCATTATTTAGTTAATTTACCGTGAACCTTTATGCTTGACAAACCAATGCTCTTGACCATTTCTATTCTTCTGAGTGTCTAAGAAAGCAAAAAAGCTATTGTGATATTATGTTAGATTACTAAGTCTGATAACAACTTTATTCAACTTTTAAACAAGCAGTTTGTTTTATATGCAATATCTGTAGGCGATAATGTAATTAACTCGTTCTTAAAAGTTCCAAAAATAATAGCTGGGATTACAATGTTTGTTGATTTGGTGTATTAAATTATTTTAGAGAAAATTTAAAATTCAGTTTACTGCGCTTGTTAAATATTTGATTTAGGTTCAGCCGTTGTGGTTGTATCTCAACTGTAATGTAATGACTACTTTTGCAGACGCTATGTTATAATGTATGTGTGTAATGTATATACTTTATTATCCCTTATAATTGGCTTCTTACGCATTAAACTTTTAAAAAGCACATATCACAAATATCCCTGCAAAATACAACTGTATTCTAGTAGACTGTGCTTTCATCCCAAAAATAGTAAATGTTACAGGGTGTTCGTTTTTTTTACTTTGCTAATCGTAAATTTTATTTTGCTACTGCTAAATTGTACCTTAATCATTGTAAGTTTTACAGGAATTTGGTACATTGGAAGTTATAGGGCTGCCAGTGAACCAAATTTAAAAGTGTAGCCCATTTTTTAAATTACATTTAATTTTTTAAAATTACAATAAATTTTTCTTTCAATGTTACTTGTTACGGTGTGTCCATTTTAGGCTATTTAAACACAATTAGGAGTGTTGTAATATTTGAAAGTAGAATTTCATAACATTCCAAAATTCTGTCATGTTTGATTTTCCTGATGGGAGCTATTCTGACGCCAAAGGGTGTTAGAGATCTATAGATCTTTTGATTCCTTAATGTCCTGTTATCTGTCCTGCTGTTTATAGAATTAAGAAAGGCTCTCAATGATTTGGAAGAATATTTCTAAATTGAGGCGCAGGAGATTAGAAACATAGCCAGAAACAAAATCCCTACAAGGCATAGTGCGGGGATCGTTGCAAATTCCATAAAGCAGAGGCGGCACTGTGAGCATTGTGCCCGCGGGCATGAGAAAGGGTTAGTTGTAAAGCGAAAGGAATGAAAGGATTGCATATGTTACAGATAGTATACTATATTGGGTAATATAGGATATTATCCAGATAGTATTATATTATCCAAATGATTTTTAGCTAAAATGTAATTTATGTAGATAATATCCAATGTTATCTAGATAACATATAACAACACTGGATAATATACTATATTAATATGGTATATTATCCAAGACCATGAAATATTCATGTGAATGATCGAGAATGTTATCTCAACAGTCGGTTATGCTAATCCATACATGTTAATTATGACCCATATGCTTACTCCTGCACAATTCCTGAATTGGCGGTTAGTGAATAGCTTTTACTTCGCATTTCATTCAAACCTAGCAATGGCAGACGACAGTAAAAAGAAAAGGTTTTTGGAAATTATAGAAACTTCCCATAATTTAAAAGGAAAAAATAGCAGGATTTTAAAAAAAGAGGAACACGAAAAGCTTATTGCAAGGTTATTAGAACTACAAGGGGGTTCTCGTAAGGAACTTGCAGATGGATACTTGACAAGGAATTTTAAGATCGGAGAGTTTGGTGGAAATACAGTGCTACTGCGAAAGCAATCTCATCATAGAGTTGTTTATTTGGACGAAATATATGACATATTGTACAGTGCACATCAAACCACAGGACATGGAGGTCGAGACGTAATGAGAAACCATTTAATAAAGGTGTTTTACAACATTACTCAAGAAATGATAATGGTATTTATCAATATTTGTGAAGAGTGCCAGCTAAAACGTACACGAGTTAGTAAGAGCATTGTTGTAAAGCCGATTTTATCTAAAGAATTGAATTCAAGATGTCAAGTAAGTCTATTGTCCGCATTATACATTTTAATTCTTGGTTTACTTTAGCATAAATTGCAGCAAGTACACTTTCATTTATGCTTAGGTGGATCTCATCGATTTCCAAAGTCAACCTGATGGAGATTTCAAATTTATTTTGAACTATCAAGATCACTTGACGAAATTTATATGCTTACGAGCCCTAAAATCCAAAACTGCAATAGAGGTAGCTCAAAACTTGAAAATAATATTTTCATTTTTGGGTCCACCTAATATTTTGCACTCAGACAACGGAAGAGAATTTGCCAATGGGGTAATTGTTTTATATTGCCAAAATAAAAAAAATTGAAACATAGTGTTATGCATTAAACTAAAAATTATGGTATAGGTTATTAAGGAACTTGTAGCTTTGTCACCAGACTGCCGTTTGGTGCACGGAAAGCCTCGGCATAGCCAGTCTCAAGGATCAATTGAAAGAGCAAACCGTGATGTCCAGGACAAATTAGCTTGCTGGGTTCGAGATCATAAACCATTGAAGTGGTCAGCAGGACTGCCGGATATTCAATATCAAAAAAATATATCATATCATTCTGGTATAGGACGTACCCCATTTGAAGCCTTATTTGGCTCTGCCCCTAAAACTGGAATTTTAGGTTTAGGTATTCCCAATCACATCTTAGAAGGTGTAGAATCTGAAGAACAATTGGAGAAAGTTTTGAATGCAAATGAATGTGAAAATGAGGAAGAGACAACTGTAAATGCTAATGAAGAAGCTTCGAGTGAGAAGCAAAATACCAATGCTAACGAAGAAGACTCAAATGAGCAAATGAAATGCATTGTTTGCAATTTAGATGTGAGTTTCGACGAAAACTGTGACAGTTGCTTGCTGTCCGTCCATTTTGATGATAGATGCTCGCAAGAAATGCCAACTACCTCAAGAGAACAGGCGAAACGATTATGCAATCTTTGTGCAACACAAAACGAAGCAAGAAGTCAAAGAAAACGTTCACTTCAACATTTAGAAAAGCAGGCTGATAAAATGACATCTAGAACAAAAAAAAAATTTAGAGCAGCCGAGGTAGATCAGTGTGTTACAGTCCCATTGTCGTACCTTGATAAGGGCAGAGGCGAGCACAGAAATGTTATGGGTGTCATCTTAAGTCACAGTGACGGGTTTTATAAAATAGGTACGGAACATGGAACCCTAAATGCTTTGTACACTAGACAACAATTTTCTGTGTGCAAGGAAGTGTTTCTTAACAAAGAAAATGTCCCCAAAGGAGAAATTTCCCTTCGTCAGGTAGCTACACTGTCGTCGGTTGGAACAGGTCAGGGTTTTGTGCGCTGCACCTGTAAAGCTACTTGTGAAACAAACAGGTGCAAGTGTAAGAAAAAAGGTATTTTGTGCAACAGTAAATGTCACGCTGACAATTCATGTTGTTCTAATAAATAAAATAAATGTTCTTATTTTACGATGTGTAACGGAGTTCAGTTGGTCAACTGAATTTATATGTTTTGTTAACTAATTCATGACTACTTGTGTTGAGTTTAATATACTTTTAAAATAATGTTCAATAAATAATGATACAAGTAATGTATCATATTAACTACAATAACTACTACAACTAAAAATAGGGTGTTTTTATCCATGAAATGCATTTCAACAACTCATTCAGCATCACTGGATAATATACCATATTAATATAGTATATTATCCAGTGTTGTTATATGTTATCTAGATAACATTGGATATTATCTACATAAATTACATTTTAGCTAAAAATCATTTGGATAATATAATACTATCTGGATAATATCCTATATTACCCAATATAGTATACTATCTGTAACACATATACACCTGACGTAAATATAACAAACAATAATCGTCATAATTATTGTAAAGCAATTCACCGCACCTTGTAACTTACACATATTAGTAATTCGACAACGGGGAATCTAATGATGTCCACCACGTAAATGACGTTGTCTGACGTCGTTGTCAATGCTTAAAAATGTGTTTAAGTGGGCTCTTCTTATGGATAAGTACGACAAGAAATACAAAAGTAGTTAAAAGTACCTAACTCAGAATGTCGCCTGCAGCGCCTGAGACTGCAGTATGTGGGCGGGCGTAGAATCTAATTGAACCGAAGAGGCAGAGTAGAGTAAGCAAATACATAGCCATGGTAATAGCAGGAAATTGCAGCGGGTGGACACTCTCGTGGAATAAAATATTCAGTATCCGCATTCGGTTGTACACACAAATTTGATATTCAGCATTGTAATTTCCGCATCTGTGAAAAAGTAAGTCTAAATAAAGTCTCTTTGGAAAATACAACCTCAGGAAGTTACCACTGTCATTAAGCTTACTGATTGAAAATTCAAATAGCAAATATATGAAATAAATGAAAGCAGCAGGAATTTGTTGAATTAGGAAGAATGGTCTAATGTACTTTAGATCACACGAAGTATCATAATAAGAAGATAAAGCTACAAAGATAGAGCAGATATGTTAAATGTTAAAAAAGAAAAATTATAATGTAATGCACCAACAGTACAGCCGAAATAGTATAAGATAACCAACTTAGTAGAACCACCGGCCGTGATTGTGAAACTCTTGTCTCATTTCCATTGCGGACAATTCCATATCTGCTCCTTATTCTAATAATTTTATAATACTGACTACTACAACATATTATTGGCTGCAGCAGGGTATTATTTGAAGATATCTTTACGTTTCCTAATAAGGTTTTGGCATTTTCCATTTCGTATGTTGGTACTTCTTGTGAATAAATGTACTAAAGAAATTAATGATTATTGATTTAATATGATTCCTGCAACTTTCATGTATTGCTCCTGGAGTCTTAAACAAGTCAGACGAAAAACTTTCTAGTAAATTAGTATTTTCCTTGGAGATTGATTTTGCATCCAAAAATGTATTCAGTTAAAAATGTTATTGGATTGATAATAAAACCAAAGAATTAAATTATTTTTTATCAGTTACCTTATTTGGTGCATCCAATAAAATATCCGTATCAAAGAAATCAAGAAGTACACGAATATTAAAAGAGCCCAATACAAAGAGCAGAGCGCAACTATGATTTGTAATATTCGTACTCCAAATTGTAGGGTCCAATGGAATAACAAATTCTCGGTCAGGTAGTTGCTTTGCAGAACAAGAGTGAAATATATCATCCCTGGCGCAGTACATAAATATGAAATTGGGATGTAGAACTTTGTGATCAAAACCTCCAATTTAATGAAAATAGACTCTCGGAAATTCAATCCGTCAACGCCGAGATCACCTTACCACAGAGAAGAAACACTCAATATAGTATGATACACAGTTAAATTATTACATTTCTGCTTCCGCTGCAGCGACGATACGAAAATATGCGAAAATTTAGCAAATGCAAAATTTCTACATCAGTGTAAATTAAAGAGTAATATAAAATAATTTTAATCCTTACAATTAAAATTATTTTCTAAATAAAATTTAAAACTGATGAACTCAAAATTAATTCGTATTATAATAATAGGACAGTAGTGGGTTTAGTAATGAGAGACCCACACAGGCATTGCACTTTGCCTTGCAGGTCTCAGTTCAGGTAGTGATTACCTGTGTGAGTCTCTATCTCAGGTAATGAGCAAATCACATCCCTTGAGGGTCTCAATCTCATGTGAATAGGGATCCACAAGTCTGCTCAGTACTCGGAATTGTGAGATCTACAAGGCCAATGCATATTGTCTTGTATGTCAACAAGGGAATGTATATTACTTTTTTGGGTCTCAAGCAACATGTTTGGGAAAACATGACCTGGACAATCCTATTCGGCGTCAATATTCTTTTTCATGTAGCAGGTTCTTGCCTATGTCTAGCACATCTCTGTCAAAAGTGAAACTTGACCTGGCTGAACAATAAAACATTAACTTCCCTACTACAGAAAATAAATTCGTCGCCAAGCTTCTCATTCAGACAGATGATTAATTTTGTTTTTCTGTTTTTGTAAAATTGTTACAAAGAAAACCGACCTGTACAATTCCTCAGTATACTATCCAAGAGAATTTTGTAAACAACCTTTAAAATAATTTCTGAGGGAGAATGTACTGTCTAGTCAATAACAAGAATGATTTTAAAGACGAATCCTCTTTTGACCCAATAGTCTGCTTACATTAAGGAAAGATTTTTGTCACCAGCATTAGCTCTTTGTAAATAATGTAAAAGAATGGTGGTGGTACGCATATTTCATCCAAGTAGACAAACAATAATGCCGTGTATAAAATACGGGAGCTGATCTAACAACTTCACATTCAAGCTGCACCATCCTTCAAGTAACATTAAGAAGTAGAATAAAGTGGAACATGGAAAACTCATTTTCATCCACGGTAAGGGTACAATATATTCATCCGTACAATAAGTGCAATGTATCTATACATTACATAGTGATGGGAGAAATTACCTTTTAGTATACTTTACTTAATTTCTAGTCATTAATCCTTTTGTTTTGTACTTTTTGCAGGATGACATGTTTTTAATAATGGTTGCCGACAGGGTTGAGCTGGAGGACTTTGCAGCTCAGATAGCGGATTGCTTGAGACACGCGTCTCAAGAAAATGACACGAGTAACACCACCTGGGACATTGGACAGTATCTGGAGAACGATGTGACTATGCCAGTAGAAGAAAGAGACCGGACTAACCTCGAGAACATGGCAAATACCACCTCGGAAAATATTTCATTTGAAGATCTAGCTGAGCCCGAAATGGTTGTTTCAGATATAGAAAATTCTAATACTGACAGCTTGGAAGAAAGTTCTTTGGATTGCTACAGTTATGTTGCGACTGATGAAAACAATTCTGACTCTGATTCAGATATTCCAGAACCGTCCAGAAAGAAGGCGCGGATCATCTACTCTTCAGAAGACGATTCAAGTGATTCCTTGACAAGTCGAGTGAGAAGTTCTGCTTTGATGGACGGTAAAATACACAATATTCCATTGTTACAAAACTATGACTCAGACAGTTCAGATGAATTTGATCCAATAGCTTGTTCCACACCAGTAGATTGGTCATGAATTGGTATAAACAGGTGTGTTATTATGAGAAAATGTCTTATTATGAGAAAATAAAGTGTCTTATTATAAGAAAATGTCATTGTTGTAGTTCTATAATATGTTGTAGTAGTCAACCTTGACCTTAAAGCACCTTATCTCAGATGAAACAATCTTGTTTCAGGTACCTTAGGGTATTACTGCACTCTAAGTAAACAACCCCGTTTCAAGTACCTCTCAGATAAACAATCTTGTGGGGTATAAAATCTAGGGAATTTTTTCATCCAGTAAACATTTAGTCGTGAGCAATGGCTGCAATAGCATGTCCTTTCTGTGGGGTCTACACAACCGTTGAAGTGTATTGGAGTCACTTCATGAAAAACCATGCGTGTGCAAAGTGTTCTAAGTATACCAAGGAGTGTATTTGTAAGTCTACATCTTCTGATTTTAACTTTTGTCAAATACTAATTCTTATGTTAATCTAACTAAACAGAAACAGTATCATTATTTCGGACACACTTATAAATTGCAGGTCCCAATGTACCCGATGATCAACCTGTGGGTAATTTTGATGAGCAAATGGACGTTTCCTTCGATTTTTCTACTCAGGGAGATAATGAGCTAATGCAACGAGTGGTTGAATTAGAAGCGGAACAGCAATCAACATCATCTCGACATCTAAATTCTGAAGAACTGCCTGAATTTGAGTCACAACAAGATGGACTGCTGGCAGAAATTATGGACGAATTCGACTGGTTGGAGGATAATCAGACATGGCTACAAAGGGATACGCAATTTGGAACTTCGCAATTCAGTAACACTCAAGTTGGTGGGAAAAGACAAAATAATGAAGAAGCATCTACATCTGGAAAACGAATTAAGCTAAGTTCATTAAATGACATTATTACACCTGACCTCTTAAGAGATAGGCTATGTCCGGCTTGTGACATTGAGTTTCTTAATACAATGGGACTCAGTGAACACTTTGCAAAGTTTCACCCAGAGTTTTACGAGGGTGTCGAACTGGATCAAATAGGGGAAGGTATAGGCAGTTTTTCGTTAAATTTGGATCAGGAAGCCTTTGATATGTACCACATTTATGCATCCAATTTAGAGGAAGTAAAATGTAGGGATATGCAAGGATTGTTTTACAGTTTTAAAGATAAAATAATAGATCTTAGCAATCAATATATTAGAGATTGGACAACTTTTAAGATGATATTTGTGGTCAACGTTCTTTTTTCAAAAAAGGAGGGAGAAGAAACCATATTCCAAAGTCCATTTTTTAATTCATTTTTATTCCCAATTTTTAACATTCAAAATGCAAAAATGGCTATCATAAATAGTGTAGATATGTTAAACGAAAACTTAGAATCTTTTATCCGTAATGGATCTGGTTGGGTACTAGAACACTTTACGAGATTTGAAATTAAGTTTATGAAATATGAACCGTTTGGTGGTGGCAGCAATATGAGTGAATTGCCTGTGCCATTACAAAGAAAAGTTCGAACGTTAATCAATGTACCTGGGAATGATGGCATGTGTTTTCAAAGAGCTATATACGCTCACCCAGGTATTCATAAAAGAGATTTTACTGGTGTCCACCATACCACTCTAAGGAGACGTTATAATAAAATTGAGTGGTACGATGAAATAAAAGATGATAGCAGCACAGATATTATAAATTGGGATGGTATTGATTTTCCATTTTCTTTGAAACAAATTGAAAAGTTTGAAAAACAAAACCCTAAAATAGGATTATGTGTTATTGGTTATTCTCAAGACTTTTGTGAAACAAAAACTAAAAAACCTGATGTGGTAAAAAACAGCGTAGATGAAATAATTGAAAGCGTCGTACAGGATTACTCTGACAGTAGTGAAGATGAGGAGGTCGTTGAAAATTCAAATACATTAAACAGTAATGTTTACAATTGCTATCAGAAAAATCAAAAAACTATCCGTAATTTTTGTGCGCCATTACATGTTTGTAAAGAAGAGAGACAAATAATGATAGATTTGCTTTTAATACTCTCAGAAGAAGAGGGTCAACCTGATCATTACGTATATGTGAATGATTTACATAAGTTGTTAGCAATTCAAAATAAAGCAACTAAATTTATTTGTCGCTTCTGCTTGCAATCCTTTAACTCTGACTTTAAAACGCACAAACAGTTTTGTATTGCTCTTGAAAAGCAAAAGACTGTGTTTCCACTATTTATACTTCAACAAATATAGTCGAACACAGAAGATGCCATTTACAGTATTTGCTGATTTTGAGGCATTATGTCAACCAACAACCGATGTCCACGTAATAGACATGGAAGATGAAAGCACTACTGTCAAGACAAAAATGCATAAATCTAGTGGTTTTCATTGTCATACGGTTGACTACAATGGTAAAAGGATTGCAAGCAAAACATTTAGAATTGAAAATGAACAGGATGATGCAGATGTAGAAATGATTAAATATTTAATAGAAAAAAATGATGAATTACAAAAAACAATGCAGAAATTTGAAGAAAGGGCTAAGGTTGAAATGAAAATAAGTAAGAAAGATATGGAGAGATATAAGAAAAACGAATTCAAAGAGCAGAAGTGTTATTTTTGTCATAAACAATTTACGCCATACCAAATTCGAAGCAATAAAATAGTAAGACATCATAGCCATTTGCCTGAATATGAATTCCTTGGGTTTGCTCATAAAGCTCCTTGTAATATTCTTGCATATGTTCCTAAAAAGTTGCCTGTAATTTTCCACAATCTTAGAGGTTATGATGCCCATTTTTTAGTAAAGGGGGCGTCTAAGAAGATTTTAAAAACAATGGAAGTAATCCCCCAATCTTCGGAAAAATTTATGAGCATAACCATTAACAAACAGATTAATTTCATAGACAGTTTTCTGTTTTTAAACTCATCTTTAGAAGCTCTAGTTAGTAATATGAACAAAGAAACAGATTTTCCAATAACAAGAGAGGCTTTTGAAGAACATTCTAAAGATAAAGTCGACATGTTATTGAAAAAAGGAGCATATCCATATTCTTACATGGACTCCATTGAAAAATTTAAGGAAAAACAACTTCCTCCAAAAAGTTGTTTTAAAAGTGATTTGACAGGTGCAGAAATAGATGATGAAGTTTATGAACATGCATTAAAGGTTTGGAGTGCATTTGGTATTCAGAATTTGGGACAATGGCATGATTTATACGTAAAATGTGACACAACACTCTTGGCAGATGTTTGGTTTAAGCTTCGAAATACATTGTACGACAACTTTGGCTTGGATGTGTGTCATTATTATTCACTCCCAATGTTTAGTTTAGATGCTGCTCTTAAGAAAACTGCTGTAAGCTTAGAATATATCAAAGATGCTACCATGCATGTCTGGTTAGAATCAGCAATTCGAGGTGGTTTAGTTAGTGTTGGCGATTTGCGGGCTGCAAAGGCTAACAATAAGTACTTACCAGGCTTTGATATTAATAAACCAACAACATGGATAATGTATTGGGATGCAAACAATTTATATGGTCATGCTTTGTCCCAATACTTACCTAGAGAAGGGTTTGAGTGGTGTTCGGATACATTTCTAGAAATGGTCAGGAAGGATCCAGAAACTTTTGTACAGAATCTTAAAGATGATGACTTTATAGGATATTTTTTCGAGGTAGATATTTCTATTCCAAATCATTTACATGATTATTTAAATAGTTATCCACCAGCCCCAACACCTCGAATTATCAAAGATGAAAATATTTCAGATTTTCAAAGTAATCTCAGAGATAGGCTAAACCTACCTAGTAGCAGTAAACAGAAACGTTTAATTGCTGATTTAAGTCCTAAATATAATTATGTATGCCACTACAGGGCATTAAAAACATATCTAAGCTTAGGGGTAGAAGTAACAGCAATCCACAGGGCTGTAAAATTTCTACAATCGCCATGGATGAAACCATACGTAGATTTCAATACTGAAAAAAGGCGAGCAGCACAAAGCGATATTGAAATCGCTTTTTGGAAATTGCTAAATAATACAGGGTATGGAAAACTCATAGAACAAAAGAGAAATAGAAGGAGGATGCAGATAGTGTTAGATGATGTCAAGGCAAAAAAGTTAAATAAAAAGCCAACAGTTGAGGATTTTATTACGTTGAAAGATGATTTAGTTGTATTGGTAATGAAGAGAATACAGGTTACTTTAGACCGACCAATCGCAGCTGGAATAGCTGTGTTAGATATCAGCAAAACAACAATGTTTAATTTCCATTATAATTACATTGCAAAGAAGTATAAGGATCACTACAATTTACTGTATACTGACACGGACAGCTTGGTATATCTAATTGAAACAGAGAATGTATATGATGATTGTAAAACAAATGAAGACAAATTTTTTGACATGTCCGTTTACCCACGTAAATTTTGGAAAATATTACAGTCCTACAAATAAAAAGAGACTAGGATACTTTTCAGATGAAATGGATAAAGGTGTTGTGTCGGAGGTAATTGTAAATAAACCAAAAATGTATTGTGTTCGGTATGTAACGTTTAATGATATACTAAATAATCAATGTAATTATCATGTCAAGAAAAAAGCCAAGGGAATAACTAAAAGTACTGTGAATTCCGTCATTACTTATGATCATTACTTGAATGCAATGTTACCAAACAATGAAAATGAACTTCAGGTATATGCCAACTGTAATGCATTACGTAGTTTTAAACACAACATATATACTATTGTAAGTAGAAAAAAGGCAATTAATGGATATGATGTTAAAAGGTATTGTCCGGATGGAATAAAAACGTTTGCATATGGTCATAAGGACATACCATTATTTCAAAATGCGAATTAACCTATACCATGAAAAATAAAATAATGTAATACTTGTAAATTGATAATATTAAACGTGTATTTGTAAAAATAAAGTTCAGTTCTTTTGTAGCCATGGAGTCAATCGCATCAACTCTTAATTCTTTAGAAGAGCATCCTTTATTTGAATACAAACTAAAAGCACCATTTTGCATGACTATTGCAGGGCAAACACAATCCGGAAAGTCAACGTTGACAACAAAATTATTGGAACGAAGGGATGAACTCATTGAACTTAATATAAATCATGTTATTTATTGTTTTACCGCTTATCAGCCTAATCTGTTTAACCATTTGAAATGTGTTGTTCCTAATATCATTTTTCATAAGGGATTACCTACTGATTATGGATCTTCGCTTCCAGGACACAAACTTGTTATTTTGGATGATTTAATGTGTGACGTTAGCGGCTCAACAGATGCCATCAAAGCATTTACAATTACATCCCACCACAATAATGTTTCAATCGTATTACTAGTTCAAAATTTATTTTTCAAAAAATTGAGAGACTTAGTTCTTCAAAGCAAATACATTTGTGTTATGAAAAACCCAAGGGACACTGTAGCAATCAAAACACTGGGTAGACAAATGAATGGAGGAAAACGAAACGATGCTATTGATGAAGCACTTAAGGACATTATGAAAAAACCATATGGATATTTGTTTCTCGACTATTGTCAAACACAAAATGATAATTTTCGAATTCGAGACAGCATTTTTCCTGAGGATTGTACAATTTATTCATTGGAATAAAATTTATTTTACAGTATCATAACCACGTTTATAGTTTGATTTATTTATTCTAATATTGATTGTGTCATCCAAATTTTGCAATGATTCTCTTTGTATTTCTGTCATATGCATTATTAATGATTGTAACAAATTAGGATTTATATAAATAATATTTAGACGGCCTTCGTTTATTTGTTGCATCCTAAGGACAGGTTCAAACGTGAACGGTAAAATTGCATGGCTAACAGAAATAGGTTGAACATCTGTTTGTACAGTACGCATAACTGAAAAAGAAAATACGTATTTGTTAGACATGTGATGGCATTGACAGCGCTATGCCGAAGGCATACATATGCAAAGCATAGTTCTATGCCGAAGGCATATATATGCGAAGCATAGTTCTATGCCGAAGGCATATATATGCGAAGCATAGTTCTATGCCGAAGGCATATATATGCGAAGCATAGTTCTATGCCGAAGGCATATATATGCGAAGCATAATTCTATGCCGAAGGCATATATATGCGAAGCATAGAGGGGGCCCCGCCCGGCCTGCCTGGTCAGTATTAACAAAATTCCTGCTTACCATTATTCATTTTGATGAATTTATGACGTTTTTGTATAATTCAAAAGCCAACCAAAGTTATGAGTTATGTTTGATGCCAGCGAGTCAAAATTTTCCAGTGTGACTGTGTAATAGTGAATGGTGGATGTAAAATATGATAAAACTGTAATGAGAAAAAGTAACACGACAAGGTTTATGAAAAGTATTATGTTAAAACTACAAATTTTCATGTGAGGATAGTCTACTGACAAATGATGTTCTAAATCAGAGTGCCGAGAACTGTTATCGCTAGAGTTGTCCATGATGAACTGATTACGATTTCGTTAGAGTTCCCAAATTTATACATGCAAACAAAAATGTTCTTTTTTCGTTTAAGCAACGTTTTTTATTATTTCAATAAAAACACCAAAAAATTCATGGTTATTCAATTACATTCAAAAACACCAATCATTACTATTTAATTTTCACAACAGGTTGTATTTCGCTTACTTTGTTGAATTTACTATTTACAAAAACATAAGAAACAATTTTGGAATTACATTTTTACAAGTCGACATCATTAATAGTAAGATTAGGAAGGTAATTGTTAAACATAGTTTGAAAATCAATTTTAGGAAGTTTTTCCAATTGTTTCTCCTCTTCTTCAGCTTTCCGTTTCAATTCAGCATGCTTGTTGCTTGCTCTCATCTTCCCTGCAATGGTCTTG
Source organism: Yoshiicerus persimilis (assembly GCA_020352615.2). Classification (NCBI taxonomy): domain Eukaryota; kingdom Metazoa; phylum Arthropoda; class Collembola; order Entomobryomorpha; family Tomoceridae; genus Yoshiicerus; species Yoshiicerus persimilis. The sequence continues at coordinate 94,512,097 of CM036940.2, forward strand.
CATTCACAGTGTTGGGAGCATGCCAAGTCGACCTGATCATCGTTGCCAATGTTTTCAATGTGTGGACACTTTTTTGGAGGTAAAATGATACCATCCGGGGCCACTTCAGGAATATATGGATATTTCTGTTCTGCAACCTCACGAATTACTTTATGCAGCACACGATTCATTTGAGAGTACTGGCAGAACTTAAACACAACACTTGGGATTTCGTGTATTGCAACATGAATCTGCAACTCACTACCGTTTTTCGTTAGTCTTTTAAATCGAAAACCAGAAAGTTTGTTTCCGCCAACAGTTACCATCTTCACTTCTACACCCCATTTGGAATAAATGTAACCGTCTCGTATGTAAGTAAATCTAGGTCGACCTTCTTCCAGTAGAGTATATTTCATTACTGGATTAAGTAGTCCATCCATATGAAAGAGAGAAAAGTTGAAATATTCCAATTGCTGGTCATCTTTCTTACGTTTCATGTGAATAAAGACTTCAGATTCTGAATTTTTCGTGAAGGATATGATTAGTCGACCAAGGTTAGATTCGCCAGCAGGGAGTCCAAATTGTCCTTCGCCGTATATGGAAGTAACTTTATCGTTGTCGGTATCCTCGTCTGATGTTGGGGCATTTTGAGATTCGTAGGATGCCATTGAGTCCGGTAAATCCGGCGATTCGGGTATTGGTTCTGTAGCTCGTCCTTCATTGATTGAATTGGTAATTTGTGTATTACTATCTTTCGTTTCACTTGATTCGGATAGATCGTCACGAAGACCCGCTCGAAATTGGTTCGCCTCGACCTCTGCTTTCGTCTCCTCTGATGGAGTGTATGACTGTGAGTGGAACTTCTCCATCGTGAAAAAATATTGTTAGGTAGTGAACTAGCCAGTGTTGCTACTGAAAGAACCGAATGAGGTATGATGTTGTAGCCGGTTTGTAATGCGTCTTTTTATACTCGATGGATGACGAAACATTTTGGGAAAAACAAGTCATGAACAAACAAGTTCAAGGGCAACTAGGGGAAAAAAAGGTTCAACAACAAATTGACCTGTTGGAATGAATAGGGATTTTCAACCTTTTTCTCAGAAGTGGCTCAAGGACAATACACACTTGGCCAATTCTATCCCTAAACCTACACCTGTCAATATAAAAGTATTCCCAATGCCGTTGTCGTGTTTCATCATGTTTCGGAATTAAGACAACCTGAACATGTTTGTGAAACGAAACACGTTTGTGAAACGAAACACGTTTGTTACCACTTTCTGTAATCAAGGACTCCATTGTGACGTAAATGGAGGAGCACTTTTCTAAAGCTTGACGTACGTATTTCACTGTTTCTGTATTTATTCTTATGGAGAATGAACGTTTTTTGAACTGTATCGTAATAAACAAATATTTTCTTAGTAAGACGTATTGGAATTTCTGATGGTAGAGGTGTATAGTTTTTTAAAAATTCGCTATAGTGTGTACAAGTGTACATCTTAACACAGCAAACACATTTACAATTTTTGAAAATAATGTTACAATTTTGTTTATGTAGTTTACAAAGAAAATCCATACTGCTTTTTTGAAATGCGGATAAGGTACTGAAGACAAACAGCATTATGATCCTATTTATATACGTATTGCAGTTCTTGCTTGTAGTAACCACCCTTCAGATCATTGCCTTGGTCGTCTTTCAAGTAGTACATTGGTGGGTATGAGTTTTTAACATCTCTTATTGTGTACACTTTATTTTCAAAATAATTTGAATATCCTTTTTCAAAAATTGATTTAGGTCTTGCTCGTAAAACCGAATCACCAATTTTAAAATGTACTCTGGCAATTGCTTTTCGTTGTTTATTATTATTTCCATACAAGTTTTGCCATACTTCCATTTCGTTCTCTTTATTGACATCTACAGGCTTCATTTTAATGCTGCGATGCCACGAATTGTTATATAGCTTTTCGAAATAGGGCAGTTTATTAATAAATCTTTTAGTATTCTTCTGTGTCATATACCTTGAAATCTTTTGAGCAATAGTTCTAAAAAAACGTTCCGCTGTACAACACTTCATGGGTGAATGCACAACAAAGTGCTTAATTTTATATTTAGCTGTTAATTTCTTCATGGTAGTGTTTAGAAATTCAGTACCCATATTTGACTGTAAACGATTACAAACTCTTTTTGTTCGTGTAAGTATTTTTTGAAATGCATCTGCTACTGTCTTTGCATTTTTGTTCGCTATAGCTTCCATCCAAGCCATTTTGGAAAATACATCAATAACGCATAGGATATAGTTTTTTCTATAGTTAGATTTACTCCATTTTCTCATGTCTAATAAATCCATAGCCCACTGGTCGTCAATAAAAGGTACGTAGACACGTCTTCTAGTGAATTTTTTAGGAACTGGTACATGTAATTGATATCCTATTAATTTAGATAATGACTTTTTGACAAAACGTGGGTTTTGACCAGCATTTTTTGAAGTTTTTAAAAAGCCCGATAAGCTAGAATACGCCGCTCCAGGAGCGCGAAGATTAGTGTACTCCTTGACAACCTTCTCCATCGCTAGATTATACCCAACTTATGGATTTAAGTAAGGTGTGTCTAGTTTTATTTCTTCATTTCTCACTTGACCATGAAACAGTTAACATCATGGTTAAGCGAATCAGAAACAACCACACTTTTTTAAAAAAGTATTTGCATAGTAATAACAAATACAGGAGACAAATTCTTGAGGCTGCGTCTCCAGATCAGGTTTGCTCGATCTGCGAAGCAACTTTGAATGTAGTTAATAAAAACGTTCCAATCAGTAAAGCAAAAATTTTAAAGCTTAAACCATTTCAAAGAACCATTAAAAAAATCGCTTTTGATAAAAGTATACCTTTGGAAAAAAAGCAGAAGATCCTTATTCAAAAAGGTGGATCATTTCTTCCCATAATCATATCATCTGTATTGGGCTTACTTGCAAACACATTATTAGGAAATCATAGTTAGACGAATGCGACTAGTTCCTGAAGTGTTATTTAACCAAATAATGAACATGGACATGTCATCAATTAATGACTCATCAAAGTTGACGGAAAAAAATAATATACTTCATAGTAAGTTGCCAGATGATGCAAAAATATTATTGTACCAAGAGCATGCAAGAAATCAATTACAAAAACAATATAGTTTGGAAAACAAGCCTATTTTAGTAAAAGACGTTACAACGAAAGATACTAAAGCGAGTGAACATGACGATGATAGCTTAATTAATCGTACACCATTACATGCTCCAGACGAAGCTATAGTTTCAAGTATTCCATTACAAGAGAATAATCTAAAAACAAATAGGAAGAGAAAATTGAATGACGATAACAATGATGTTCCAGAATCAAAAGTTCCAAAAATTAAGAGACCGCGTAAACCTAAACCTAGCATTCACGATAACCGACTGTATCCCACAAACACTCCATTCTATGCAAAAAAATACACTGCTGTAGAACCCTGGTTACTTCAAAGAGAACCACTGACAATTATTGGAACTAAAAGAAGAAAAGGAGGTTTAATGTATAACACAGTTGATGACAAATGGGAAGATTATGTCGAAAAACTGATAAAACAACCTGATAAAAAGAAATTGAAATTGTCGTTGGCGGGAGAAAGAGATGATTTAAAAGGCAGCGTTCCAGATCGAAAACGAAAAAATTCTAATAAATTAAGTATTGACAAAAAGCTGAAAACTGGGGTGAATACCGAAAGTTCTGTGCAAGGGAGAAGATATGAATCGGTTATAGAACCAGATTTTGCTGAAAATATTAAACCGGTACCAAGACGGAGTACACGAACAAAAAAGATCAACTGGAAACAATATTGATTTCATTTTTCATAAATTTTTTTTCTTTATTTTCTTTTTAAAATTGTTTGCTTTTTTACACCAATTAAAAGTTTAATAAAGAACGATTTAACAATACTAATCGTCTAACAGCGTTGTCATTATTTTTTAAATTTTTTGAAAAACTATTTACAATAGAGTTTAATTTTTGACCGCACAATCGCTTATATAGAAAATGCAAAACATATAACCCACAAACATTAGAATTCATATCTTGTAGGCAGATATTGTTTTCATGTACAGCAAGTTTGAGGCGTTCGGCAAATTTTCGAAAGTTTTTTGCATAAAAATCGATTCCCATTCCAAACGAACAAAAGAAATTCATTGGTCCATTTCCATTAGGTATATAAATGCCAAGCCAATGCTGCCCACCTTCTGATTTGGGTTGATTATTTACACATAGACAAACAGGATATTTTGTTATTTTAAAATTATCTAATTCGTCACAAGCCAGAACATTGTACGTACATTTTCTACCAATAAACAATCTTGTCATTAATACTAAGATTTCTTTCGAATCCATGTTTACTTGCTTATTAAAAGTCCTTAGAGTAATCTTTCTTGAACACTTGCTTGTCGCTGTTGATGAACAATACTGATTGATATTCTGCGTAACATACAACAGTTATACTTTCTGGAAGAGGTGTTTTAAACTGCAATTTTATTGATATATTTCCATGCCGTGGTGGTGAAAATCCATCTCTAATATTTTTAAAATCGTACACAAAAAGTGCCTTGCCATTTATATATTCCTCTTTTGTAATGTCAATACATGTATCGCAATTGGCAATTCCAAGGCCTTCAAACATTGACATATAGGCTTGTACAAATCGGTTGTTGGTAAAGTCAACATCCATTGATTTAGAAATATGACTTTCGCCATTCATGCTGACGGTAATGTTTTGCAGGCTAAAGTCTTCAAAGCATAACGGATTTGTGTCATACGAGCCATGAATACTTTTACTTTTAACTAAACCCAATACAATTCTATCAGGCAGTAAACCAGATAGTAATGTCTCATTTGTATGTTGTAATTGTCCTGCAGGAATTGCATACGTTTTCATTTCGTTTTCACGTTGTGGGTAGACAACATTATTGCCACTGTTCCACCTTTTAATGTGTCCTAGAGCCAAGGAGGGTAATAGAGCATGTTTTGTAACAATTAGTTTTGCTTCTAAGATTCTCAATTGTGGCTTGTATTTGGAAGCATCAGGTCCAGTTGTTTGTATACAAAATTCATCTGAGGCGCGGTAAAAATCAAGCCTGACATCAATACCAGGAATAAAATATCTTGCTTGCGTAAAAAGCTCACAATGGGGTCGAATCATAATTTCGAATTCTTTAGATCCGTTAACTAACTCTGCCCTTTTGACGTAGGAATCGTCTGTGGTAACTTTTTCACTTTTGGATTTGTAAAGCATTGAAGCTTCACCTTGGGTTTTTTTGTATTCTTTTCCATACGACAACAGTTTTTCCATATAGGCTCGATAAGGATAATAAGCATTTTTATGTGATACTTCATGATCTTTATATTTTACTGTAACAGATGAAATCAATGAATGACCAAAATTATTAACAGGCGCATAAGAAAATTTCGTGGGGTCAACAGCTGGTAAATTAATTGGAGGAGATTGAGCTCCATCGATGAGTTTGCAACGTAACAATAATTTTGATTCGCTAAAGTCGGAATAATGAATGTCGTTTCCTGGTATGTAGAAAGCAATTGGAGCCCCACGATCGTTGATATTGTTTTGTGGATGGTACTCAACTTCGTAAGTTTTAGAAATTGTCATGTCATAGCCTACTTCTGAGAAAATATCAGTTTCAGCTCGAAGAAAATTAATTACAGGTTGTTGAGTTTGCTTAGGCATTTTTAAAAAATTGAAATTCGTTGGTTAACTTTTTTCTTTTGTAATTTGTTCTTTTTTACAGGATTCTTCTTTTTCACTTGTTTTATTCGTTTTTTAGAGCTAGACCGCGATTTTACTAATATCCGTTTTCTTCCACGACCACTGCCAGACTGACTCAGAAAATCTTGTTTCGCCTGATTATATGCAGCTTTTGCTGCTCCAACGACGTTGGACTTCAGACTCTCTTTTACATTGTAACCATCCATAATGTCTGTAGCCACATTCTTAAGAGCTTCAGTAGCATGAGGTAATACATACTTCTTTGTGGCAGGCAATATGTATTGTTTTGCAAAAGGAATTAGACGTCGAAAGAAAGAGCCAAGTATACCACCAAGACCTGAACCTCTTTGCCGAAATACAGTTGGGCGATAATACATTAACCCACTACCGATCTACATCACTACACAGCAGTAATCCAAATGAGATATAACTACAATGAAAAAATATTTTGGGTCAGAAACCGTCCTTCACACTACAAAAAATATAGCGTAGTCCTTCGCTAAGTACAGTCATTTAGAAAACAAAATATGATTACAAGACAGCAAGCAAAATAATTTAGATTGATGCCGTGGACTTTAGGGAAAATTTCTAAACATGTTCATGTACTGATAAAGCAGCTACAACAATAAATTAATTGAATAGAGCATGTGTACCCTTTATACATTACTTTAACAAGACATAAATTTTCTCATTCCTCGGTCCGAGTTGGCCGGGATGTGAGACACCTTTCTTGGGATTAGTAATCCCTGAAACAAAGTAAGGCAAGTTAATGGATCACAAATCCTGTCAGACTCTCAGCCATCGCTATAGGATGGAGTTTACATTACAAATACATTACAATGATTAGCTCAATGAAATAGATTACGATATATAGATATCGTATTTATTGATTCAGTGCTTATATAATATACTAGCATTAGCAATAATTGAAAAACAAGATTGCGTGCCTTATGACCATGGTATAAGCAATATATGGACATTTTAGCATGGTATTGCATGTCTAAATCCAAGTTTCACGTCTACTGTTCCTTATTACTTATTTACAGCAAGTAGCCGTTTCGACGTCGTTTGAATGTCATGATAAACCCAATAGAGTTTTAATGTGGACCCTTATTTAAGAACTTCATGCTTATTCTAATCCACGGTATCACTCGTTTCAGGTAGAGTAATTAGGAATATTCGATAATGTCCTTATTTGGTAATGTCAATAAGCAAGTCCGACCAATCAAAGCCAGTATACTTTTGTACAGCACAAGAGAATACGAAAGTACAAAAGTTGTAGAAAAAAGCAGCTGCTTGTCTAGTTTAATATCAATTAGCAACATTTTCTCACAGAATATTAGAAAAAGATATTTGGGGAATAGAATTTAATTTAAATTCAAAAGAATTCTTTTTACTGTAGACTTATTGAAATATTTAAAATCATAAATAAGTCTATCTAATATTACAAGAAAATACTACTACAAGAAAATTGTTCCAAATGGCTCAACTTACTTCACTTATACTAACCAGTATCGTAACAATCAATTTATTGAGCTCAGTTGCTGTAACTAATTTTGATGTGTTGAAAGATATATCTAATATAGAGAGGAAGTGCTACTTGCAATTCATTTTCTATCAACCACCCTATTTTAAAGAAAGTGTTTTTAAAATATATTCAGAATTAGAGAACATTAATGTGCCATTTTTCTTGACAAGAATTGACGTTCTCCAAAAAATTCTTTCAGAAAAATACAACTGCACTACAGAAGAAATAGAGAAGCAATTGAAATTATTTTACAACATGGAGAGTGCAAGATGTTTGAATCTCGTGAATTTAACAAGAGGACAACTAGCAGTTCCTACTTATACTTCTAGACTCAATTGCGTTACTCACATTTCAATTGATTTAAATATAGCCAATTCTTTGGAAGTAGATTTTACCGAATACGTCGTTCGCAATATGCTTTATTCAGACAGAATTCCTAGATTCTTTGGAGATATATTTATAAGACAGCGGAGTTGCAATTGAGACAGTGAGAGAGAAACATATTGACCTAGTTAGGTCTCGCAGCTAGTTGAGTAGTACAATTGAGATTTATAACACTATCCACAGTACGTATAAATTATATAAGCACAATGGGACCTTCGGAAAGTAGACACACATTAGTTCCTAAGAAAAGAAAACCAGTAAAAAAAGTGAATTCAGAAAATTCAGAGATCAGAATTCAGAAAGTGAAAAAGCGTAAGGCAAAGGTAGAGTTGGCAAATGAAAAGAAAAGAGGAAGAACTGACACGACAGAAGAAGAATTCAAGAAACTCTCTACTGACGACAAGTTACTTTGTGTATATCGAAATCAAATGGAAGGAAGAAAAGGGCGGAAAGAGGGAATAGAAAAAGTAAAACAATTAAAGGACGACCTTGATGACTTGACAAAGAAAAAACAAAACCTCGTCGAGAGCAATGAAATTTTGAGAAGAGATCTGATTCAAATGAACGTTCGTATTGTAGGCATACAAGAAGACGAGAGTGAGAACGCAAGCAAAACCGAGAAAAAAGTGGTTAATCTTTTTGAAAAAATTGGAGTGAAGCAAATAGAAGTAGCTGATGCAAAAAGAGTTGGGAAAAAACTGGAAGGGCCAAGACCTATAGTTGTGAAGTTACTGAGAAAGAAAGACAAGTTTAAAATACTGGCATTAAAAAAAATTCTAAGAGAGAAGGACAACTTCAAGGACGTGTACATAGATCCGGAGAAAACACCGAAGCAAGCCAGGGAGGAAAAACTGTTACGGGACACGGGAAAACTATTAAAATCAGGCAGCCCTAACATCACGATTTACCTGCGGAGTGGAATATTAACAGCAGATGTCAATGGATCCAAGCAAATGTACAGGGTAAACAAGGACGGTCAAGTGGAGAAGATAGATTCGCACAATTAAGATAAGGAGCGTTTTTATTTTACTTAATATCTATTATTAGCTTTCAGTGCAACTTACGTATTTTTGACGTAAAGTCATTTTTCATTCGTTAATTTAGAAATAGTTAAGAAATGTGGTATTTAATAGAATGCGTGGAATGCAATGAATGTGCCAACTGTACATGTAACACCAACACAAATTGTAAATGGTGTAACCTACATTTGATGGAGGTTTTTAACCCCTTGAATATTTGTGATTCATTATTTTATGAGATGCAAGTAGCAAAGAGCAGGAAATGAAAAGAATTTGCATTGAATTGATAAACCTAATTGCTGAATAATACTAATAAGTTTTATTTCTATAGAATAGACTGGATAAATATATGCACAGCCTGGGTACGCAAAGCGACAACAAAAGCGCTGACTCGACTGAAGCTCACACATACTCAGCAAAAATGCCCGACGTGAAACACAAAGTGCTAATTCTACGACCTTTGATCCCGACATATTTATATCGTATTTTATTTCTGTGTATAAATAAATCCGTATAGTTATAAGGACTTTTAGTTCAGGGTGGTGTGGACCACCCAGCTGAAAGGGTATTCAGGTAGGAAACCCCTTATTGTATTAGAGTTAAGTCCTCTCCTGTCCTGCGAGATAGGGGGGCAAAATCTAAGAAAATCTTTGTAAGGTAATTTTAAATTAATGGTCCATGGGCGAAAGCTCTCAGGGACTTAATAAATAAATACAAAATATTTATAAGACAGCAATTCAATTTGGGAATGTTGAGACATAGTCGTCGAACACGTCCACAATATTCAACTATATACATTTTAGTGGACAAGGCTACTTTAATGACAGAAGAAAAGCGAAAGTTACTTCAAAATGGTTTACGGAAATATTTATACATTTTGGTATCCCTTGAAGAGGGCATAAGAGGTTCGGAAGTGTACCTTTTTTGTCAAATAAAATACAATAGAATAAAAAATATTAACATTCCTGTTAATGCTTTGATTGCCTTAGGACCACAACAAAATAAAATAGAAGTCCACACGTTGATGAAGCTTTTGTTAAGAAACATAAAAATTTGTAAGCCAACAAAGGGGAAAATTTACAAACATTATATTGATAATTTAGGTAAACCTGTTAAATCCGTTTTAGGAGAAATTGAGTTTGGGTTACAAAAAATTGTTGTCTTCTCCCTGTTTCACGATTCACAAAATCTTAGTCTATGTTCTCCTAATTCGGGACCCAATGACACGACTACGTATGCAAACATTGCAGTGCAGTCTACCAAGAGAGATATGCAAGATATTCAACTTCTAACTGGAACTGACTATTACACTTATGTTTCTTGCACAGTTCTGGAAGATGAGAAACTTTCATTCATGGGATACATTCTGCCATATGAATTTCATGTGTGGATTGCCATTGTGATTACAATTATTTCAGCAACTGTATTTTTATATGTTGTCCACTACTTTAGTAAATTGGAAGGGAGTTATCCTTATTTTCTACTTATCTGGGCGAATGTGGTCAACGGGAGTTACGACATCCCCACAAAATATGAAAAATTACTTTGGCTGAAATTAACTTTGGGCCCATTTCTATTAATGTTCATTGTTTTGACAAATGCATACACAGGAATTGCAATTTCTGATTTAACAGAACCGCGGGAAGTCAGAAAAATAGATTTCATTGACACTTTGGCCAATCTGAGCGAAATTAATTCCTTCAGTCCCTTTACGAATACCTACCAAGATAGGCCGCTTGATGTGCAAGGTGTGCAGCAAGCATACCTTTCATTTAGTTTGATAAAATCGTGCATGGACACTAAGGTTGAAAAACAAGATGAGGACGCTTGTGCAATTTTTAATAACTATTCACAACCTGTGCCATGGTCTCGTTTTAATCCTCTCCCGGCAGCCATATTTGACTTTTTAAATAGGAAAAAAGTATTTAATATATTGGCTATGTATAAAGAAATTTTGGATTACGTGAAATATCCAACTCCCTTGGAAGAAAAATTACGGAAAATCCAAAATACTTTGAAATTTCCTCCAAAGTTTCCAGATGTCACTCCTCAAACGTGGATTGCTCAGTGTAATAATTCTGTTTTCTTTGACACAAAACAAAACATTCATTGGTTTCTTAATGATTCGCGTTGGAGTGATACAAATCAGCCTAAAAGAAAAATATATTTTGGAACCTCTGATAATGCAATACTTGAACATCCGACGCTCATAACTGTGTTAACAGTTTTCCCCGTTTACGGAGCTTTCTTCGAAAGAAGACTTCTCTTCTACGCTCAAAGTGGGCTGTACAATCATCTGCATATGTTGCATTCAAAATTAAATTTCACTTTATGCAAATATTGTTTGGAAACATCAAAACCAAGGGCGCTGACATTTTATAATTCTAATATATCTTCCATATTTTTTATCGCGTTAATCTGCTACGGTTTTATATTTTCAGTATTTTTTTGGGAATCCAAGTTTAAAATTTATCTTTGGTTTCGTAAGGATGGACCAATTACCTCATGCATAAAGACATCATGTTACAAAATCAAAACAGTATTGATCGAAATGGATACCACCAACGAAAAAATATTTTGGGTAAAAGATCGGAAATAAATATAGTAAATCTGAATATATATAGATCCAGATTAATACATGGGGTACAAAAGGTTAAAAAATACTTTTTACATCAAAACAACCTCAACACAGCAGTGATCCAAATGAGAGCTATTTTCGATAATCCCAAACAAAAATTCACATTTCGTCTTTTAATGAAACGTGAAATACATTGTTAGGCATAAAAAAGCTGCCTCTGCAGCCGTATTTGATGAAATACGCTAAACGAATAAAATACTTTGTACATCAATACAGCCTTAAATTGTGTAGAAATGTTTTGACTGTTCTAATGCAATAAAAAATGCTTTCAGCGTTTTTCTCTAAATCATAATTACTGTTTTTGTGTTACAAACAAAGCACATTACATGCCGATGAAGAACGTCAAGGATGAATGAAAACCCATGTCATGCACGACACGAGTTTCCTGTGTAGGTTCTGTTACTGTATTGAAAATAGTATTGCCAACTTTACTTGCATTTAACCTCTAAATTGTAAACAAGTTGTATTTCACGTAATTACAATGACATACATTCTTGAAAAAGGCTTGCTTACTGAACGTAGAAGTGGTGAACCATTATCGATTTTTAAGCCACGATGACAAACTCATATTCCGACAAAAAGTTGAAATTTCTTTTCGGAACCAGAAGTCTTTTATTTACCTACTCCAATGTTTAAAGAATGTTTAATGTACTTCACAATGTTTTTCATTGTAGTGAAATCTATTATTATTTCATATATTTAAATCCTATTTTCCCTTAAAAGCTGGATTTAAAAATTCCTTTTTTGCTTCCTTTCTTTGAATTCAAAAAGACACCAGTGGAGTACAAAACCCTTTCATAGGTGAGATCATAGATGCTCGATTGCTTTAGAACATTTTAATAGAGGAAATTTTTTTTAAATAATAGGTGAACATCCAAGTAAAATTCAGTACTTTGACACAGAGTTTAAGCTTCGTATCCGTAGCTTCGTATTTTCGTACTTCCAAGTGGATTTCAGTCATTAAGGAAGAAAAGATGATTGCCTGGCGAAAATTAAATAATCTAGCTTAATGCCAATGCCGACCGCAGTTCAGTCACTAAGAAAACTCAACAAGATTACCTGGCTACAAGCAAAGTAACTTAGATTAATACCCTAAACATCTTAGGTTTTAAGAAAATTTTCTAGCCATTTTTCTAAATTCCTCGGCTGAACGAAAATAGTGTGAGATGGAATATTGCATAGGCAATATTCCTTTATTAAAAGAATTGGGGCAAGTCAGTTCCTTCTACCATGGAACGAGGCAAGTTAGTTCCTTCTAAAAACATAAAAAATCCCACGTAAGTAACCAGCGTCTTAGGGATTGGAACACAGAAGAAGTCAGGTGTTTGTCGCTTACCTCGCTTTTAAAGAAAGACAGAAGCTAAGAAAAGCCGGCAAGAAAGACAGACAGAGAGATTTTGGGGAACTCAGACGATAGAGAGAAGTGTGCGGGCAGCCATTGTAGTAAGACGCTCAAAACTTAATGGTAAAACTTGATTCGAAATTTGGTGATTAGTTTTGTTATTCCTTTTCATTATTCTCAGTTTATTGTTTTGTTATTATTACGAGATTAAAGTATAATTTGTAGTGTGAGCAATTCTATACACGAAAATAAACTCTCACAGTTTTTCTGAGTACGATAAAATAAATTGCACTATCTTCGCCATTAGCTCCCATCAGCAGTTCATCCACCAATAGAAGATAGATTCATCCCCTAAATTAGGTACATTTACGGGTTACCTACATCAGTATAATTAAAGGAGAGACTGAATCATATTTAATCTATGCGACAAGCTGCGCTAAGATCCTGACTGGGCCATTCTGCTGCAAATTTGGTATAAGGTAAAGTCTTTTACAGTCTTGCAAAAATAAGCACCTACCTACTCTCGGTACGTGGCATTTTTGCAAATACTTCAATACAACTATATTTTTATTAATTACATTGAAGTGAAAATAGCAATAGTAAAAGTTTTTCAAAGTCTTGTGTGGCCACAGACATCTGTTAGACCAAATAAAACCGTAATCCCGAATACACATTCGGAGTTGCAAAAATATTTTCGCAAACCTTAAGTTTGCCAAATCTAAATATTCTATACCCATGTCTAGTGTACTACTAGACGAGAATCCAATCTTATTGCATTCTACTATTCTCAACTAAATTTCAAAAATTAAGTATTTTTGCTATTTTTGCTCTCAATGCGAAATCAATATAAATAATACCAATTGTTGCAGAATAGGTCTCTCACAGGCCAAGTTAGAGTTAAATATAGTGCAAAATTTTTATATGAAGTATCCATTTACATTTCATTTATGCGTTAATCACTATATAATTTCATAGTAAATACCAATCATTTTATTGTCAGTTCAAGTTATTTTCAATTAATGGAACATCTGTTTGCCAATTTTAAAAAGATACGTATCTGTTTAAATAAAATTTCGTTTGTCATTGTCAGTTTAGCTGAACTAAAAGTCTATATATTACATACGTAATTTTCCTTTGTTCCTTTGTTAACTACATCACATAGTATAGCAAGGTACGTTGAGTACATACAGTACGAGTTGAAATTAAGTAACGGTAAATGACAATGCAAAGTTATCTACGTGAGCAATAATATTATGAAGTATATGCTAATGTCTTTTCTTTATATATAGTTAATACCTTTCGCTTCTTTGAGCTTGACCTGAAGTAACCGTATTGCCTTACGCCTACGCGATTCCTTTGTGTTAAAGTTAAATAATTTGAATCTTTTTCTGGTTAACACAGTCTAAACTACTAAAAGGTATGCAAAAGTAAAATACTATTATCTCTGCCTCTTACTACATCACAAGTCGACTTTTCTATTCTACATATGTCTTTTGTCGCTACTATTCTTTTCTTTTACAAATTCATATATTTGGTACGTAACTGTATTCAACGAAATAGTAGCTTTTCTACTAACAGTTTATACTATGACAGTCTTATACGTAACTGCTATTCCTACTCCAGTATGGCGGTAACATCAACAAAGTGTAGAATTTCTACAAGCATTTTAAATCTAACCTGTCCCTTTAATGTTGCCAATATATATAAACCTCCCTAACTATTACATATAAATTGTTGCATTAACTTATCATAGACATATGTTTTCTAAAGGCAACTTCAAGTCAAATTTAAATTAACAGAAGACCTTCTGTCTATCTTATCTACATTTCTATCAATTCCAGTTCTGATTAAATGCCTAAGCCTTGTTAAATACAAGCATTAAAAGAAATATTCTTTGTTTCAATTACTACAATAATATAAAGCTTCCTAACTGTAGCCATACGTTCAGTTTATGCATATGCATTCTAAATACTCGTTCATTTATCTCAATATTCTATAGTATTTACTTATGCTTATGGCACTGCCCATCATATATAGACGCTCAAGTCTCAAAAATTTGTTCTCTTCTTAGAACTTCATCTATTTCGAAACTAAAAGCAACTTATTCAGTTCTTTTGTTTAAATATTAAGTAGCACAGTACTACTATCCAACTTTGTCAAATTAATAGTATTCAATCATTTTCAATTAAATTTAACTCAATTATGTCCCATTCTTCAATAATGGAAGATATTCAATCGCCACCTTCAGTGAATACTGAGACGATTTATTCAAATAATAATCACAAAGAAGCGTACCCTCTAATACGGAGACAAATAGGAATTCATAGAGCGCTGCGCGTTTGTGCACTCATAGTGAAAGATGTCAAAATACCCTGTTTATTAGATAATGGCGCTAGCATTTCTGCCATCAGTCCTACTATGGCATATAGACTACGCAACCATAAAATACCTGATTTGATTCATAAATTCGAAGGCTAAACTCATACCAGTTACCAAAGTAATTCAAATGTGCATCACTGTCGATGATAATTAACCAGTACTCTGGAAATTTTATATTGTACCTGGTTTAAGTAACTGTTTAACTCTAGGAGTAGATTGGCTGCGCGCACAGCACATACGTTTACACAAACCTAGAGACATTTCTGATAATGTAATAGATGTGATTGAGCCTACTCCACTTGAAATTAAACTTCCAATCACCAATGAAGGCTCACCTCAGCCTATAAATTTATCTTCAGAGAATATCGATTCTGTAAAGTCAGAATCTCTAAAACCCATTTCTTCACATCACATACGAGAGGAGCGAAAGTCTCCATCCACAAATCTTCAAAATACATTATCATGTCCGAAATCTAATAGTATAGTAGTGGATGCCATTCCACCTCTTTTAATGCATAGTCCACATATCATTGAAGTCGATAATAATGTTTCGTCGCCAAGCGCGCGTTTAGATATATCTGTTCCTTCTGAACAACCAAAAATTCTTACTTTACCACACTGTACAGAAACAGTGAATTCACACCAACCCAATAATAGTCCTGAATTAAGTACGCCAAATGTACTTAACAATAAAAATTTTCAAGCCGCTCAAGTTCCCAGAGACGAGCGCATTAGTATTTCACAGTCTTCTAACGCATCGCAGCATGCAGTCCGATCAAGTTCTCAATCACAAAACGTTAACAGTTTTAACGAATGGCGCGATAATTTAATTAAAGAAATTTGCCAGTCCAAAACGTCCCAAACTTCAGTAAATTCTTTGTCCTCTTCTGAAGAAGTTACACCAATTAATGACAAATTGCAAAACGCGCCCGCTTTAATTTCCAATCAAGACGAAATAAAACCCTTATCACGTAGTCGTGTTCGACATGATTCATCGGGATATGAATCATCTGTCTCTCACAATAGCAGTTTACTAAACCATGAACCAACTGAAAATGTCTCAGAATGTCTACATAGTAATCTAATTCATTCGCCAACTAGCGCACCAGTAAAAGATAATTTAGACCTTACTTCCTTACCACTGAAAAGTAAAATTATTTCATCTCAGACACCGATAAACTTCAATCAGCAAGTCGCAACACTTCAAAAAACAGAAATACACAGTTATTTTGGTTGCAACAAACGCCAAATCATCTCATAAATGCATTAGAAACGCTTGAATTAAATAGTGGTCATTTCCAACAGTACACAACCAATATGGCCCGATTTTCCGCTGTTAGCGCACAACATATTCGTAAATTACAAAGAGCCAGACACACACTTAATTTAAAACCAAAACCCGTTACGTTGTTTTACGATTTTACATGGTTTGGCACACCCCCTGAAAATGATTCTTTGAAATCCAATGCGACAGCAACAGTAACAATCCTAATTGACGACGTCCTCATTCAAAGTAGATTCCATGTCATTGAAGGTTTGCCATACGACGTCATCATTGGGGCAGATCTTATTAGTAAATTCAAAATTTCTCAGAATCCAGGAACCAATGAACTGACACTAAATAAATTTTAATGACTTTTTCGATAAAAGATATTACCAATTTTTATAGCCACAAAAGTCGATTTAAATTTTTCAGCCCACCTGAGTCGAATTAAATTTATCAGCTTCTTTCAAGTCGCTCAAACCTTCCATTAAGTCTCTAATTATGTAAGTGCATTCTAATATTCACAGATTAATTTTGCAACTCGCAAGGACAATTTCGTTTGCTTATCTACTGGCAGCGACAACGATACGGAAATCCTAGAACTTCAAACAAATGGAGTTGAGTTTCCTTTATTCCTAACCTAAATCCCTCAATATTCATAAAGAACAATTTCTAAATACTTACAACTTGCTAAACATCGATTTTCATTTTACTGCTTGTATCAATTACAACAGTGACTTCTAACTACTTCTAAATCATAATTCAGTTCAACATACAGAATCAGTCGCTAAAATAACCCCAATATCATTTACAATTTATGATTTAATTTAATACTCAGCGAATTATACTGAGTCAGACACTCAAGTATATCTTCTTGTTAACTCACTAAACACGGTCAAATTCAATTTCACACCGTTTGTTTTCTTAAATGCTTCTTCTTCACTGATCAAGCACAATAACCTTCTTAACGGAGCCTTGTCAAAATCAAACCTAAGCCACGCAATAAGCACGTTTCTTAATTGACAATCCACTACGAAAACTTAAAATTTTCTCTTTCTAAACACTTGTAGAAATCGAGACACGTCAACGAAACCCCTCATTAACTCCGAGATTAATTTTGTTCTTACAAATACCTACCTTATCATCACCATTAAACCCATACCTTACCTTTACTCAACTCCGCATCATTAGCTGCGTGGAGATTATTTTTGTATATATATGAACTTCTAATTATCAAACCACTCCATTCTTCATGGCAGCGGATTATTTTTTCTTCAAACTCACGCATAGAAAGGCTTATAATCAGTAGGATTATGAGTCAGATATAGTTAATACATAGGATTTGTTCTTTATATACTTTTGCAGGACATAATTGTCAAAATAACATAGTAATTATATAAATGCATGGCAATATTATCATTAAATAGAAGTATGCATGACATTACTGTCAAAAATTACATATAGCAATGTCAAGAAGTTGCCATAATAATTATATAAAGAGATAATATTATTGCCACCCCAAATATACTCAATGTCACCCCAAAAAATAGTACTTCTCAAAAATACTAATGTTTTTCCCTTTTAACTCATTTTACTCCCCAATTAATATGTAGTTTTATCCCTATTTGTAGTACTATCAGCCTTGAGTAATTAATGGATTATGAACGACAAAGAACAAAGAATTAGCAATGAAATCATTTATTCACAAATTATTAAGTTGCAGTTGTAGTAATATTAAGTCAGAAAATCAAAAAATGTAAAATGTCAAGTTTTATATGAGTAAATGAGCAAAGTAATTATTGTCTGATGAGAGCCTTTTTCGCCTTTGACGGTCAACCCCGTTTTCTTTTCTGTTTTTGTGTTACTGGTTGGAGTTTCTGACAAAAACAAAGTGTTTCATCCAATATGCATTGCAGATTGCGACTCTGAAGCTACAGAAGACTTCGAATTTATCTTCGAAGCTGTAAGAGCGGACAATCCATCGTTCACCCCATCGTGCATTGTCGCTGACTGTGCCGATGCAATAACAAATGCGGCCAACAACGTTTTTGGGGACCACAAGAGAATTTTCTGTTGGGCACACGTCATCCGTAACCTGGATAAACGGTTGTGCACAATAAAAGATGTACAATTGAGATCGAAAATCAGACAAGATATTCTACGTCTCCAATTAGCTCAGTCAGATGACGAATTTGAAATTGCCAAAAATCTGTGGCTCAAGAAATGGAAATTGCAAGAGAGTGCACTCTCATTTGTACAATACTTTGAGGAAGAATACTTGAATAACTACGTAGGATGGCATGTAGGATGACACTTAGGTTCCCCATGTACAAATAACGGGATTGAGTCTACGAACTCTATGTCATGAAGTCCCATTACACTTTGCGTAATCGAATGGCAATGCAACATTTCATTCGTGTACTTAAGACTATGGTTTCTGATTGGTCGACTGAAAGAAACCCTGACACAGTAAACTTTAAGTCTTTTGCAGATAAGCCCAGCATTGGAACTAAGCTATGGACTGATTCATATAAATGGAAACAATCTAAACTAAGCATTAGAATTGGATTCCATTCCACCGGATGCAAAAAATTTGCCTTTGGAACAGAAAAGAAAACGGGGTAGACCGTCAATGGCGAAAAAGGCTCTCATCAGACAATAATTACTTTGCTCATTTACTCATATAAAACTTGACATTTTACATTTTTTGATTTTCTGACTTAATATTACTACAACTGCAACTTAATAATTTGTGAATAAATGATTTCATTGCTAATTCTTTGTTCTTTGTCGTTCATAATCCATTAATTACTCAAGGCTGATAGTACTACAAATAGGGGTAAAACTACATATTAATTGGGGAGTAAAATGAGTTAAAAGGGAAAAACATTACTATTTTTGAGAAGTACATTTTTTGGGGGTGAAATTGAGTATATTTGGGGTATCGATAATTACAGTCCTTATATAAATAGCATGACACTTTAGTCGCCTTAAGCAGTAGATCTGTATAAGGGCATGCTCAAAAGAATATATGTATGTCAATATACGTAGTAATAGATATATTATTGTTTAATTTCTTCAGATTCATTTTTGCCCAAATGCCGAATCAAGTCTCTTCGATTTACTATTATACCATGTAATTTATGTCAGTCGCTCAATACCCGATTTAAATGTCTTTATTTGTTTTTTTCCACCTAGCCATCGTTTTCTAAGAGATACTAAGGGAATCAAAGCGTGGGAAAAATGCCCGACGAAAGCGGATGTGAGATGGAATATTGCATAGGCAATATTCCTTTATTAAAAGAATTGGGGCAAGTCAGTTCCTTCTACCAAGGAACGAGGCAAGTTAGTTCCTTCTAAAAACATAAAAAATCCCACGTAAGTAACCAGCGTCTTAGGGATTGGAACACAGAAGAAGTCAGGTGTTTGTCGCTTACCTCGCTTTTAAAGAAAGACAGAAGCTAAGAAAAGCCGGCAAGAAAGACAGACAGAGATTTTGGGGAACTCGGACGATAGAGAGAAGTGTGCGGGCAGCCATTGTAGTAAGGCGCTCAAAACTTAATGGTTAAACTTGATTCGAAATTTGGTGATTAGTTTTGTTATTCCTTTTCATTATTCTCAGTTTATTGTTTTGTTATTATTACGAGATTAAAGTATAATTTGTAGTGTGAGCAATTCTATACACGAAAATAAACTCTCACAGTTTTTCTGAGTACGATAAAATAAATTGCACTATCTTCGCCATTAGCTCCCATCAGCAGTTCATCCACCAATAGAAGATAGATTCATCCCCTAAATTAGGTACATTTACGGGTTACCTACATCAGTATAATTAAAGGAGAGACTGAATCATATTTAATCTATGCGACAATAGTCAAACTAATTACAGGAACTTAGTTAACTATCCAGGCTTTTTCTTTAATGCTAGATATTGTTTGTTACCCCTAATATATGGTGTTTGATCAATCATGGTTATTAGATAAGAATTCGTATAGAAAGATTAAATTCTGACTTTCAAGAACATTACATGATGACTTCTTTAATTCCATAAAGGAATACTAATACATGCTCTTTCCAGGTTTAGTTGCAGTACGATTTATTTAAATCCAATTTCAATAATAATTTTAAGAGAAAACAAACATTATAGATATTAAAGTCTAATGAAAATTGAAAATAAAACAGAAATGTCAATACAGTTATAAAATATACAACTTTTGTAAATGTAAACGTAATAAATTTGTCTCTAGTGTCATGCAAGACACTAACAATGAATGAAAAATGGAGTAACTCTACAGAATGCACATTTAAAATAATTCTTGAAGTTCTAAATTAAATCTGACAGTATAATTTACGCAAATAGTAATTAATGAATTCTCCAAAATAGACATATCTAGTTTCCAAGCCCCCCCTCTATTTATATCTGCCGTTATTCACACGCCTTCCTAATTCCTTCTGCTGACTCTGAATAGCAAGGAACATCATGAGTTGCACAATGAATCCCACCACCGCCAGCGGCCAAGTTAGGCATTGATACAGGGACAATATCCCTATCTGGGAAATTGGATTGAAGAATTTCCTGTGCTTTTAAATCAGCTTCTTCATCTCCGAATTTCGGTACAATTACAGCTCCATTAGCGATATAAAAGTTGACATACGAAGACAAAAAGTCGTCTCCAAGTTTTGTAATTTTTTTCGGGTCCGGTTCATACATTTCTATTATTTCAAATGTTCTTCCTTTTGCATCTGTTTCCTTTTCAAGGACCTGTCTTGCTTGTTCTGAGGATTTGGACCATGAATCAAAATCTGGAGCAGTACCTCTAGGTGGTCTATTTAATATTACAACTCCAGGTCGGATAAAACGTACCAAACAGTCTACATGAGCGTCTGTGATATCTTCGCCATATACCCCATCAAACCATATGACCTTTTGCATTCCTGAAATGATAATTGTCTTTAAACACAAATACATATTTTATTCTATAAGTTTAAATATAAAATTTTTCATATTTACCCAACACTCTTTTAAGTTCTTCTTCAATACCATCTCTGTTTTTAACGAAATCTGGGTTACGATTTTTATTCAAGATTGAACTTTCAGTAATAAGTAGGGTACCCTCGCCATCGGTCTCAAGAGATCCCCCTTCTCCTACGAGTACGGTTTCGATTCGAGGCATGCTAAACTTTTCCATTAAAGTTCTGGCCACTTTATTATCCTTCTTATGTGTCTGTTTGCCTCCCCAGCCATTAAAATTGAATTCAACTCCAACAAGTTCCTTCTCATTCCCACGGTATCCAAAAACAGGAAGAGTATCCCTCGCCCAAAGATCGTCCACAGGTAAAGGCAGGATTTCAATATTATTAATCCCATCGATTGCTGATTCTGCATCTTCTATTTGTGCTGGGTCTACTAACATTGTTACTGTTTCATACTTTGCAATTGCTTTAGCGATTCTTACAATGTCTTTACGAACCAAGTAAAGATTGTCTGCTCCTTGCCAGATTTTTGCTGAAGATGGGAACACCATATAAGTTGAATTGTGTTTATCCCATTCTGCTGGAATTGTGATCCTTTCTGTAAAAATTGAATTCAGGATTAATTTCACGATTTATATTTGTACGAATCATAGTATATCCACCAAATTACGTTATTTGAGTTTAAAGCTAGGGCTGTGAAATAAATTAATGCTTTCTTTCTCTATGCGCATATGGCATTAACCTTAAAGTGAAAAAACTATTTTGATTTGTTTGAAGAATTTACCCTTTTCTTTTCTATCTTGGGAAAGTGCAGAACCCATGAAAAGGAATATTAAGAATGTAAAACAAAACGAAGCCTTCATTTTGAAATACTACACTCGAACAACTAACTACTCCTCTTCACAAAAATCAAAAATCGTTTTCTTTATTTGCGATTTTTGATCACTTTCCTTTTATTTTTAGTAGAGCGCTTTATGATTTTCCAATGAACAATTTCTAATGTTAATCGGAGCGCTGGCTGCCTGCTACTACTGAATAACAACACAAATCACAACCATAAATAGCATGTTGCGGATTAAACTCATGATACATTGGGAAAGGTAAAGCAGGTTTTGTTCAAGGGAATTACCTTGAACTCCCTGGAAACTGAAATGCATAGAGAAGCTCAAACAGCGAAACTTTTTGCAACGTAGCACATACACGAAAAGCTTTGGTACGGAATTCTCATATACATATGGTGGATTAATTATCTAATTGCATAGCATCTACTTAACCATCAGTTCTACATAATAATAGACCAAAGACCAGTTATGTAGGTACTCAATGCAAAAATTAAATAGTACTCAAGGTTAGTAGTTACACAATTGCATCTAATTATTTTACAACACGAATAAGTTTTTCTTTATGTAACTACAAGCTAGGAGAATAAAACCATAAAATAATATAAAGAAAATAAAGTATAGCAATACGGTAATAGTTCAACTTAGAAATTTATTTGTGCAATAAAGGATTTCTTATTTGATGTATTATAAAAATCCGTTTCAAATGAATTTTCTCCACATTAAAATTTTTAAAAATGATTCTATGCCAACAAACTTCCTAAAGCTAGAGCGTGCTTCAAATCCTAGAGCTGGATTAATGTGGATTATGACTGTTAATAAGTAACAGATTTAAGGAAAGCATTGCTGCATTTGTAAAGCAGAGTGAATTCACAAACCATTTAGTAACTGCGTAGATGTGACTTATTTCTTACATCTTAGAAGGCGAATGTTTTGCTTACAAAACTCCCAATCGCAAAATAAAGAAATTAAAATAAGCCAACTATATAGATTACAATAGAAGACTTGACGCTTTTACTAAAAATTGTATAATCCCATATAATAAGTATTGAAAGTTGTAACTCGGTAGCTTTTAATGAATTTGTAATTTTGTTTCCTCAGAAACTGGTTTTCCCTTGTCTTTGCCTTCTTTCGATAAAACACTACTAGATAAGCTAGGCAAACTATATTTCATTTTCTACTGCTGCTAGCTGGAGGAAAACCTCAAGAAATCCGAGTTATCAATCTAACCATAACATTTTAATTACGCCTATCCATTTTACAATATGTACCTATATAGACCATGTTGTAATGCCATAGACTCTACACTGAAACGCAATACGTAAAATAGAATACATTCCTAGCTCCATTAATTTAATATTTGCCAGACTTTGATTTTGTCAGGAGAATGGAGTTGTACACCGATAAAATCAATTTACGTATTCCATCACCGTATTTTCAAAACTATTTCATGCAAGCAACAAAACGCCAAACTATTATCAAAAATTATTGATAAGTTTTTTAAATATCTGAACATTAAAATATCTCCAAATAGGGCAGAAAAAGAGTATTTAAAAAACTTTTAAGTAACTAATATAGAAATCCTGAACTTCATTTTGTATTAGACTGATTGTAAACATACGTGCATATTTTAACAGCGTTATAATTAGTACTAATGCACCCCGGGTCGAGCGAATGCACCCTAATACAATTCCTTGTAATGCCACCTAATAAATAGTACATTAGCATTTCACCATTGCGTTTGACAAATTATGAAAAAAGTGTAAATGTAAAACGCATGGTAAAGTGATCTTTACCGTCACGTGTTTTGTCATGTGGTGTGCAAGTGCGAATAAAATAACACATTACACATGCACTTCTTTAAGCATTGTAAGCCTTGTGTTCAGTTTTGAGTGGCGGTCACTGCTTATATGAGGGTTTTAATTTAAGCAATACGCTACTGTATTAAATAATTACAAAGGCATAGCATGTACTCAAATATCTACAATATTTTCATATTAGTTGAATTAATGCTGTCTGGTATTTAACCTCATGACTTATTCTCAGTTCCATAGAACATGTATAAGGAAATATTATTACTGGAATCAGAACTACAGAACCCATCAGATAAAAATAAATAAGAATTGAATATGATTATAGATATGGGGTAGAACTTATATATTTAAAGTTGTATAGTAGATTTAATAAAAATTAAAGCCGAAAAGAAATCGAGGAGTAACGCATTTAGTAAGTAGCTTCCTGGCCAGTGGCCAGTGGATAAGTAACACCAGAAGCTGTACCCATCTATAATACTGGACAAACCATTCACGCCATTAAACTTGTAAAATGCTTACAAAATTGGAATACCAAGCAGTAGATGTTTATTTCAAGATATTTGGATTTTTAGGGCTAACACCATTTGAACCAAACAAAGGGGCAACTCGTTTTTTTGTCAGCAAAAAAAGATGGCAAAAAGTAACTTGGGCACTAGGGGCTTTAGTAAATTTCGCTGCACTCATTCCAGTTCTGATTGAATTACATCTCACAATGTGGGATGATTCTAAAAAACATCAAATTTCCCGAATAATGATACTGGTTTGCTGCATTGCCTTCTTGATTCTTTCTGTGAGTGGCAATTTGACCTTTGCCTATATTGGCCTGGAAACAGTCTCTAAAGTCAGCAATGCGGGTTCGGTTCTGGATGAAAACCTCACAGGTAATATCAATATTAAATAATAATTAATATATAGTACTATTACATTTTATTATTTTTGGGAAACTAAAAAATATTTAGATACAAAATAAATGTTTTGGGCAATGAAGGTATTAAAATATTTTATATATATTATATTATATAGAAATGGAAAAGAAACTCCCGTCAAAGCAAAAGAGAAATCGCGATGTTGATTACTTCGGAATACTGTTTTCGTTAATTGTACCAATGGAAATGGTTATTGCTGTTCTCCTTTCCATTATTGTCTCAATGCACGAAAGCTCGTTCAGTTTGGAACCAAAGTATGATCCAAAGAGAGCTATAACTCTCCGGGAAATTGTAAACCGCCTAATTAATGGAGGAGGAGTGTTCTTCATCGCAATGACCTTTGTGGCCACAATTGCACTGAGTATGCAGCTCGGTTTGGTCTACATACAGTTCATTATACATTGGCTGAAATACATCGAGAAACTAACTTCGGCAGAGGAAGCGCTACGAATATACTCTTGGCTAGAGGTATATAACAAGTATATTAACGGAATCTTAGGGCCCATCATGATACCGGTACTGTTAGTTGAAGATCAAGTCCTCAGCACAATCGCTATCTACGGTACAATGAAGTTGAAAGACAGGATGGGAATGCCAGCGTATCTGTTCATGCCTGCTCTCGCAGTAATTCTGATTTTCCTGAATGTATTTCTGCTGCAACAATCAACTGTAATGCACACAATGTCCACTGAATTTCTGGAAAAGAAACGAAAGCATGGAAATAAAAAAATTAGAAAAATGGCCACAGCAATGAAACCAATTTTTTTCCAAATTGGGGAGTTTGGTTGCATCGACAAAGAATATATACTTACGTTCTGGTCCTTCCTATTGGACAATCTGGTTAGCCTTCTAGTGGCTCTATAAAACTGTGTAATCTCTCGATCGAAATGCTAAATTGTTCATCCAATGAATAAAATAAATAAATAATTGCTAAAAGCTACTCGGAAATGTTTTCCTTATTTTTATTTAGAACGTGAATTGTATAATTAGAACTTACTTCACTTTTTGTTCGTTTACAAATTGGAAATTGGAAATGAATACTACATGCTTGGTGTGCATTTTGTCATTGAGGGTATTCTTAAATGCGTATTAGACATAATTGACAGATAACTTTGGGTACTAGGTACATTTACATGTAGGGATGTTATATATTATAATTCTCTTACCCTACCTCTCTGCAGCGTTTTAATTAGTGGATGTTTTAATTAATTATTAATTTTCTCATACAAAATTAATTAGTTTAATTAGTAAGTAGTTAAAAAATGCTTCTAATTGTTCAGTTCTACTTAGGTTTTATGACCTTGTTATTGTGTCATCCAAAAATATTATTAGCATGAATTTGACCAAATGTAATTTTAACTTACACATTTAAGTATTTAAACCTGAGAGTAAACTTGCCGGAATTGTTACATATGTTGTGGTCACGCAAATGTTGCATGTATTTCATTGTATTATTTGAATTTTCTTCAATTGTTATTAAAAGCAAAATCTGATTTTCAAACATCAACCGAAATTCATTTACACCAATACAAGTTTTCACCTGGGCACTTAATACGCTAACACAAAAATGTGTAACAATACTCATTGCAAAATTTTAATCATGCAGGACAAATCAGAGAGATAGTAGATAGTTCTAATTTAAACAACATATGCAATAAACGATAATATATACCCCGAGTGTCCAAGAATAATCGAATTTAATCATGCAAGTATATAAATTACTTCTACAGAAAATTTTGTATGCACTTTGTTTCATCCGTGTCAGGGAAGGAAAAAGCTCGGCTTTTTGCAGCAAAAAGCCAAAAAGCCAGCTTTTTGGGCTTTTTGGGCTTTTTGAGCTTTTTGGGCTTTTTGGCTTTTTGATACCCCAACTGCCATCCAGTGTACATTTCTAAACTTTGATATTTCTACATTTTCATGTTTATTTACACTATTGCAGGTTTTAATTAATTAAAGTAATATAATAATGGATTATGTGCTGAATTCCGTTTGAATAACACCAATAGGATAACATTTCTGTGTATTTTTATTATTGGCATTTGCCTGTTGACGTCAGAGCAAAAAGCCAAAAGCCAAAAGCCAGCTTTTTCCTATTTTGCGAGCTGGCTTTTTCATCAAAAAGCCCAAAAAGCCAAAAGCCAAAAAGCTGGCTTTTTCCTTCCCTGATCCGTGTAGAATCCGTCATCTATATAAGTCAATGGTATTTTTGCTAGGCTATTTCTTGGATCTGTAGTCATCTATGGCGCTCCTTGTTCCAAGAACTGAATTGCAAGTTGGGCATTTGTGTTCCACGTCCAAACAAAATAAAGCACAGCATAAGAATCTATAAGAAGACGGCGAATTTTATAAAGACGTCCAGATTTGAATGAACATGTCAGTGCTCATAAGTTATGGAAATTGAAAGAACTCACAATACAGAGCAGATAGGATTAGGAGACTCGGTCGTGGAAGTCCGAATTTGTTGTCTGCAAATAGGGCACACAATGGTCTAACGTAATTCTAATGTCTAATGTTAACCATTGGTCTAGGATCGAATTTAGCCGGTAGTACAATAATTTCTGGTTGGCCTACTACATAGTTAATGCAAATGATTTTAATAATAATAATATTGCTTTCAGCCGTGGATTTTTGAAGTACGGAAAAATAATTAATTTACCTATTGGTTGTTTAGTTTCAGCCATTTTAGTTTAGGAACAGTAATTATACCACTCTTAGAGTATTGTATGTTTCAGAATTGACAGAATCTGTAATTTTGGTTGAATTTAAAAGAATAGAGGTGCAACACATATTTCTATATGTGCAAACAAAGAAGAAGTCAATTATTTATATGGAAATCAGTACTACTTGTTAAGCTGCACGACAACGTCATCTCCCCATTTTTTATTATCTAATGCCACTTAATACCAGAGATATCGTATGACAAATCATCGTCTTCTGGAGTTTATAGAAATCCTATTTAAATGACGTCGCGTGGCATTATCGTTGTCGTGAGTATCATTAATAAAACTAGCATGGTAATGTTAATCATAATTATTTGGGAAACACTGGAAAGCGAATATCAGCAGAATAGTGAAAAGGGGATTATGCATTTCAATTGGGATATAGTTGAATCACTTTCATTTTATTAAACGCCACATATCTAATAATCCCTCGGAAGCATGAAGTCATTAGTTAATAATAATATACGTTATCTAATTAAGACAGCATGGTTCATACAGCATTCTGAAAATTATTTAAATTAAGGGGCGTAAATAATGAAATGCTGGGGATGTTTGCGAAGTTTATGGCTGGGCTAAGTAGCCAGGAATTTAGATACGCATTTGTCCACCAAAATGTTCATTAAATAATTTTGACATGTCATGACATGACACATTGGTGTACTGCAACAGCAGTTTTTGCTCCAATATTAAAACTTTTGAAGACGGGCACCGAAATGTTGATTGGCTGGTAATCTATGTACGAATCTATGTAATGTTTTTCGTTAAAATGTGTTGAAAAATTTCCAAATAATTAATTCGAATTTCTGATGAAATTAATCATCTAATACATTTTGCAGAAAGCGAATTGCGAATTTGTTTCAAATGTTTTAATAATGATAAATTAATTTGATAATAATTACTGGCATAGTATTTGCTATTTATCAGTTGTGATTACGCATGTAGCTGACTTAAGTATGCATTAATGAAAAGCACAATTCAATAATATTAATAATAGTGCAATTCCTACTGTTATATCTATATATAGGTACACTTCTGAAGCATTTCTCAGCAGATACAAATAGACTACATGACTAACTACTTCCACTTGAAACTAAACACTATTTCTGTTTGCATGCCTTCTCATTATTCATTGCAGTGCTTACGTATTCATGACCTTGAACGTTATAACTTGCTCCGAAGTAAACAAATTAGCGTACAGATAATTGAACGTTTGTATCATCCTCTTGCTAATATATTTTCATGTGATTCTGCCAATGGACAATTATTTTAGACTGGAATTCTCAACAGTTTATTATTATTTAGCACATATAACAAGTTTTCCCTTATTCTGGTTTGCTCGATGCCCCCATTACATAATACATTTTGTTTTACCACAACTTATGCCCAATTCAGGGAAACGATGAATTCTTTTAATATTATTTATTTGTGTGACTCACACCAAGTTTGAGTTCGTTGTTCTGGCCTTCAATATCTACCTGTTAATCTTATGCATTGTATGCTATTACGTAAGAGACTCCGATCAATGTAGAAAGAGTTACAAGCTCACAAAATGTACATCTACACACACATGTATGTGCATATTATCTGCTTGAAACGTTTACGCTATTTGGATACACAACTACAAAATCATTGTAAAACGTTATGCCGGTTACATAAACTATTCATTCGTACGGGTGGCCCTGAATTACCCAGACACAGCTCAATAAGTCTTCAAAGTGGTTACACATAAAAAGAACCAAATTATTCAGTTATAAGCGAGCGGGTCTAATCGGTTGCCTACAGAATTAACATTTAGATAAAGTTTTCCGTATTTTTAGAAAAATGAAGTAGACATAGAATAATAAATCATTGCGAAGCGTATAGAATACAGTAGCAAAACAAAGAAACAAAAACATTTTAATACCAGTCAATGTATTTTATGTGATTTTTGAAGTTTTTGGTTTTTAATTCTGAGGTCAAAGGTCAGAGATATCCAAACGCCTATTTTTAAAATTAGACCTATATTTAGTCCCAGAAAGGTAAACTTAAAGTGTGAGCGCAAAATTTCAAATTTTCAATTTCAAACTACTTACGCAACGGATTTAGAGAGAGACAGACACTGGGTTCCCATTCAGTAGCTTTCGCTATACTGAATAGTTATATAAATGTACAATACAGTATCATAAAATGTTTGGAGGCTTCAGAAATCAAATATATATCCTTGTCTACAGTACAAAACAAACGCATTAAATACTTATCTACACGAATAGCAGATACTTAATCTGCCATGTTTGCACAATAGATAAGTTGTTCTACATCATGTACTACATTGAGGTTCATGTGCATTCGCAGTAAACTTCCAAAACAATGTTTTCATATACCACTGCAATTTTTTTGTACTATTTTAGTCATTGGTTTATTTAACTACGAGAAAATAGTGAAGACATGGAAAATTTCTGCGGCTCTACTTTTTGGGTAAGAATCCAAATAATAAATAATTAAAGATAGTGATAATTAGTTTATAAAGTTTTCAATATATTTTTTCCTGACAATATTTAGCACACGCAATAAGGCTAATATAATAATTACTGCTTTGTAAAATAATATACTAAGAATACATGCTCTAAATTAATTTTACTACATATTCTACTTGGGATCACAATTATAGGATGAATGTAGCAATATTAATACTTGGAAAACAAACAAATGTGGGAAAACTAATGTGGTATTTGGAAGTTAGGATTGGAACGTGACTTGGAACACTAATGACCCGGACTTAACACCGTGTTTCGAAGAAACTGTTCTCCTGTGGATCCCCTGCTGTTTGCTTTGGATAACCGCTCTCCTAGAACTGAACAACTATGCCAAAATAGAATACCCCATTCAACTACGTAGATCTTATTATAGTAATTTAAAAGCAGTGACCTGCCTTAGTGCCATCGTTCTACAAGTAGCAATCGTCCTTTGTCAGTTTTATCTGAGGGACTCTAAAGAAGAAGCACTCCCTCCCGCAGTACTTTATACTCCAATTATTAAAATATCTTCTTTAGTAAGTTTCTCTTAAGTAATTTTTTTTAAATATTTATTAATATTTATTTTTATAAGTAATTTATTTAGTTTTGCATTATATAGACGGTTCTTAAAATAAACAATGATATTTGAACGATTTTTTTAGGTATTAGCATTTAGTCTTCAGATAAGCCATCGATATAAAGGAATTAGAACATCTGGCTTCCAATTTCTGTTTTGGTTGTTCTTGTCAGTATGTGAAGCCGTGGTGTTGAGATCCATGGTGAAAAGACAGGAAAACCATGGAGCCATTTTCATTCTTTTCACCATTTACTCTTCCTTGGTGTTTATACAATTTTTCTTCCACTGCTGGGCAGATGCGTCTCCGTTGGCAGACCATGGGACACAGCCACTCATTGAAGAAAACGTTAGTTATCATTTTTTAAATGTAATACACTGTTTTACTTAATAAAACGTAAAATTGATTCATAAATTACAGGAGAATAGTGGGATTCCGTGTCCAGAACTGAAAGCATCTTTCCTTTCCAAACTATTTTTCCATTGGGCAGGATCACTTCTCTGGAATGGTTTTAGAAATCCTATAAAGTTTGAAGACTTGTGGGAACTTCGACCGTGTGATAAATCGAATCGTCTTGTGCCCGAATTCCTCAGACATTCAAAATCAAAATTGAAGTACGACCAACCTGTCACAAAACGGGGAATTTGGAAAACCATTTTGCTGCCATTATGGAAAACTTTTGGAAGTCACTATCTATGCGCAATTGTGATAAAGCAGTGCTGTGATCTCCTTTTATTTGCTTCTCCTCTAATCTTAAGGTGTCTGTTCATTTGAAACTAAATCAAAGAAAGAGTGTTTTCAATTAGCTAATATTTACTAACATTTTTTTCATTTGAAGTTTATTGATCTACCACGTGGAGAATTATAAAGAGGAATTCGCGTGGAAAGGATATTTCTACGTATTACTGCTGTTGGGAGCATCAATTGTACAGAACTTAATGACGAATCACTACAATTATTTAATTTGGACGCTCGGAACTAACATTAGGTCAACATTAAATTGTTCCGTTTACAGAAAGTCCCTCAAACTAACGAATGCAGAACGAAAAGGTGAATATTGGGGGTATAAATACAGTATTTTAAAAATGCAAAGTTATGAATTGTAAATAACGTACTGTTTCATTGTTAGAATCAACGACAGGGGAAATCGTAAATCTGATGAGTGTAGACGTTGACAAGGTTATGCATCTGATAACATGGTTCGATCAAGTTTGGGGAGCACCCATCCAAATCTCCATTGCACTCTACTTCCTTTACGCTCAGTTGGGTCTAGCAATTTTTGCCGGTTTAGGTGTCTTATTAATTATAATTCCATTCAATCTCTGGGTCATGTCCAAAATGGAAGTGTATCAAACGGCTCAGATGGAAAAAAAGGACGAAAGGGTAAAAATGATGAACGAGATTCTCTCTGGAATCAAAATTCTCAAGTTCTACGCGTGGGAACCTTCGTTTCAGGAGAAAGTTTCCAACATTCGTGAAAATGAGGTCGGCATCTTAAAGAAACAGGCATACATCAACTCATTCGTTGAACTCTGTTGGAACTCTTGTCCGCTGCTGGTAATGTGGTAATAATTCTCATTTTCCAAATAGTAACAAAATTAAAAAGGAATAAAAATTGTAATATTGTGTAGTGATTTATTAGATTGCCCTTGCTTCTTTCGCAACTTATATTCTGATGGATTCCACACACGTTTTCACTGCTGAAAAGGCATTTGTGTCAATATCACTATTTAATCTTCTGAGTGTACCAACGACCTTACTGCCCATGATATTAGTCAGATCTGTCGAATCCAAAGTCAGTTTGAAACGTTTATGCGACTTTATGAATTCGGAAGAACGGGATGAAAATGCTATTAAACATGATGGATGCGAAGAGAACCCGATCACAGTTCGGAATGCAACTTTTTCCTGGGAAGAAGACAAGGAAACTCTGAAGAACATTAATTTGGAAATAAAAACTGGATCTTTAGTAGCTATTGTTGGTGTTGTTGGTTGTGGAAAGTCCTCTTTACTTTCAGCCCTTTTGGGGGATATCAGAAAACTAAGGGGGCAAGTGAATGTAGTCGGAAGTACTGCTTACGTGGCACAGCAAGCCTGGATACAAAATGCAACTGTGAAGGATAACATTCTTTTCGGATGTCCATTAGAATCACGGAGATACGACAAAATTTTAGATGCTTGTAGTTTAAGAGCGGACCTGGAAATTCTTCCCGGGGGGGTTATGACAGAAATTGGGGAAAAGGGGATCAATTTGAGTGGAGGTCAAAAACAAAGAGTTGCTTTGGCCAGAGCCGCTTATCACAACTCGGATATTTATCTTCTTGATGACCCTCTAAGTGCTGTTGACTCTCACGTAGGAAAACACATCTTTGATAATCTACTTGGTTCGACATCAGGATTACTAAGAAATAAAACGAGAGTTCTTGTGACTCATGGAGTCACCTACTTGCCGCAAATGGATAACATCATTGTCATCAAGGACGGGGAGATTTCTGAATCTGGAACATACAACGAACTTCTGGAAAAGAGGGTACACTTTGTAAATGAGAATGAAAGAAAATTGAACTTATTTTAATCATTTATTCATTTCTTAGGGTGCATTTGCTGACTTTCTAGACCAATACATGGGAGAAACAGCCGAAGATGACCAAAAAACGGGAGAAAATTCTGAAATAACTAGGAATTTGACGAATGTACCTGGAACATCTAAAGTACAACTTGGTAAGCAGCGCAGCAGGACAATGTCTTCAGAAATCGACAGTTTGCTAAACGAAGAAAGAAAATCCGACTTAGTTCTTAATGGCAAAGAAAATTTAATTGGAAAAGAAACTACCGAAACGGGAAATGTAAAATTCTCTGTGTATAAAGCATACTTTCGATCAGTAGGACTTCTCCCACTGTTCTCCATCATTCTTTTCTACTTTGGACAGCAAGGTAGGATAACATTTTGCTAGAAATCTGTATTCTACCATGCTACTTTTAAACAAAGAATTTCCCTTACAGGATTCGGAGTCGGTTCGAATATGTGGTTATCTCTATGGTCTGAGGAACCTGTTGTGAATGGAACTCAGAGCAGTTCCAAACGAGACATGTATCTCGGAATTTACGCCACATTAGGCATTACACAGTGTCTCACTGGATTATTTGCAGCTGTAATTCTGCAAGTAAGTGTCCTAAATGCATCCAATAAAATGCATAAAGGAATGTTGACCAGAATTTTCCGTGCACCCATGTCTTTTTTCGACACAACGCCAACAGGCAGAATCATCAACAGATTTTCAGAAGATGTCCAAACTTTGGATCAAAATATCCCTTGGTTCATTTCACAGTACATTTCTTCCGCCGTTAAGGTATTTACTATTTTGAAATTTAATTTTTAAAGGTCTTTATTGAAACAAAATTGTCATTTATGAATAATTTTTAATTCGGGTAGACAGTTCTAATTCTAATAAACCAAATGTTTTAGGTCTTAGCAACAATGGTCGTCATTAGTATCACCACTCCTATATTTTTGGTTGTGCTTGTCTTCTTATCTATAATTTACATATTAATACAGGTACGTAGAGCAATTATGCGGTAGATAAGTGATCAAATATAAAATGTTGTATATAAATTATAAAAAGTTTTTGCTTTGCAGAGATATTACATAACAACTTCCAGACAACTTTTCCGAATTGAGTCAACAATACGATCACCTATTTTCTCTCATTTCACGGAAACCTTAAATGGAACTAGTACGATTTTGGCGTTTTCGGCACAGGATAGATTTATACTAGAAAATGAAAAGCGAGTCGAGAATCAGCAGAAAACAACTTTCCCTTGGATAGTTATTGAAAAGTATTTCCTAAGAAAATATAGATTTTTAAAAATATTTTTGAATTTTTTAAATCCCTAAAAACATTGATTACTGGCAGATGGATTAGTGTACGTTTGGAGGCTCTTGGGAACATCGTGGTTTTCTTTGCAGCTTTGTTCTGCGTTATGGAAAGAGATACCATAAGTCCCAGTAGTGTGGGATTGTCCATTATGTATGCACTCCAGATAACTCAGTGTCTGAATCAGTTAACAATGATCAGTTCCTATTTGGAAACGTACATTGTTGCTGCCGAGAGAATAACCGAGTATTCTAATGTAGTACAGGTTAGCTAATTAATTATTAATCCAATTTACTGATGCTACGCTAAAAGTTACTGAACTTTATACTTATATGGGGAATTAATTATTTAGGAAGCAGATTGGGAAAAGCCAGAAAAAAAGCCAAATGTTTCTTGGCCTGAAAATGGACGAATAACGTTCGAGAATTTTAGTACTCGCTACAGAGAAGGTTTAGATTTGGTATTGAAAGATGTAAATTGCCAAATTGAACCTGGAGAAAGAATTGGTATTGTTGGAAGGACAGGTATTATGTGGAACATTACATTCAGCACTATCCATGATTAATTTTCTTTAACAGTCCAGACAATGCATTTTTGCAGGTGCTGGGAAATCTTCAATCACTTTAGGATTATTTAGGATTATAGAAGCTTCAGAAGGGTCTATTTATATTGATCAAGAAAATATTTCAGATTTGGGTCTTCATGACATTCGTCAGAGACTAACGATAATTCCTCAGGTAATGAACAAACATTTTAATTCAAGAATCATGTGTACTCCTACATTTAAATATTCATGGCAATAATTGCAATACTCTTAACGAAAGGATCCTGTCCTTTTTTCTGGATCTCTTCGTTTCAACTTGGACCCATTTATGCACTATGCAGATAGTGAACTCTGGGTCGCTTTAGAGTACTCACATTTAAAGGACTTTGTGAAAGGCCTTTCTGAAGGACTCCAACATGAAATTTCTGAAGGGGGAGAGAATCTCAGGTAATAATAAAATCTGGGAATATCTAATATTGCAGCGTATAACTTTAATTGAGATTTAAATATCATTTGTAGTGTTGGCCAGCGTCAATTGGTCTGTTTGGCTCGGGCTATTCTTCGGAAAACCAAAATCCTCGTTCTTGATGAAGCAACTGCAGCTGTCGATTTGGAAACAGACGATTTGATTCAGCAAACTATACGAAAGGAATTCCAAGACTGTACCATTCTCACAATTGCCCATCGTCTAAACACAATAATGGATTCCTCCAGGTCAGTTATTCCACAAAAGTCAATTGA
This sequence comes from Yoshiicerus persimilis, assembly GCA_020352615.2. NCBI lineage: Eukaryota > Metazoa > Arthropoda > Collembola > Entomobryomorpha > Tomoceridae > Yoshiicerus > Yoshiicerus persimilis. Next base: position 94,547,918 of record CM036940.2, read on the forward strand.
ATTGCAGTTTCAAGCATTATTGCATAATTTTTTGGGATCCTTTTGCAGGGTTATGGTTTTAGACAATGGAATCATTGCAGAATTCGACTCTCCGTCCAATTTATTGGCCAATCAGAACTCCTTGTTCTTCAACATGGCCAAAGATGCTGGCCTCTCCACCTCTGCATTGTGAACTTTTATGAATCCCTTTTAGATCTATTATTTCTTTCCTTTAACAGTCTTTCTATACTGAGTTTTTGTTACAATAAAACAAAGTTGTTAATGAGTTCCACATTTCGCAGTGCTAAAATTTAATTTTAAAATTTTTATTTGTATAGTAAATCCGTCTTCACAAATTAGATTAAATTAGTATGCCCACAAAATGGTGTTATATTGTAATTGGCGTTATACATGCAAATACAAATGCAGTCAGAATTTCATCGTATTAGCCTATGAGAGGGCTCTAAAATAATGAAATTCAACCAGCATCCTTTGCCAGATTTGAGGTAAATCATGGAAACTCAAAAGTTATCAATTATGCTTGATTTCATTAAATGTGGCGTTAAATTTTATTGAATAAATGCCGACTTTGTTAATTAGCTGACAGTTTGATGACACACGCAAACTTGTTATTCAATGAAACTGCAACTTATCTACTACTTTTTCAAACAGGATGCCTTTCTGCCAACTGAAAAACACCAAGGAGCAGCAAATCCTACTAATACCATTATTATTTTGTTGAGCAAATGTACTACACTTCAAAAGACAATCCAACAATATCATTGAACATCAGTCCATGGTCATTTAAATTCCTGGTGGAAATTATGAAGGTTTTGTATTTACCCATTTGTAGAATAAAAATAAATTAGTATAAAGGTCAGTGAATGTTAGACATTTCTAAATTTTAAAGTTTTTGATTCACTCATAATTTTACGTTAGATAAACAAGTCTAAACTCTATAAAAATGCTAATAACGAACTATATAACTATATAGTTTGTTATACAGAGTTATCTCAACCAAAAGAAGTCGATGTACAAGCACCCTCGTGGAGAAGATTCCATACTGCAATTAATGAAAAGATATTTAAAAGAAAAGGATTGTACTCTGAAAACTTAATATATGTTTAAACTTACGATGATATACACATCCAAGGTAGCATATATTAGAGAACGTCTGGGTTTGATAAGCTTGGTTGAAGGCACAAACAGGCGAATCGCCACTAGGACATGGTTGAATGCACTATTTAAAGAACAAAATTTTCAAAATATTCACAAAGAATTAGTTATTTGTAGTGTATATGGCTAGTGTTAATAATCTGTATTGAGAAACAATTCAAAAAGGTACTCAATTTCTCTTTTCGCATTAATTACTATTAAAACAAGACAAACCAATTAAATAATTAAAGGAGAAAAAATTGTATAGCAATACTCGATAAACGGTGAAGTTAGATTAAATCTATGCAACATGAAAATAATCCGTAATTTTACTTAATTTAAAAGCTTTTGTACACAGTGGCAGTACATGTTGGATTAGTAATACGAATATTAATTGGACATTACAGGTATTCCAGGTCCACTCATGCCTGGAAAATTTCCAAATCCTGGAGGACGTATGGGAACTTGCGCTGCCGTGACTCCTGTGAAGGCAACTAGAATTGCCACAATTATGGTGCTTTTGAATAGCATTTGAGAAACAATCTCTGCGTATCTTACAACAAAACAGATATTTTATGCCCTGTCTAAAATTCCTAACAAATTCACTCAAAAATTTAAAACTGATTCAAGAACTGATTGTAACGCCTGTTTTATACCCTCCTCCGTATTACATGTGGTCATACAGTTTCTGTGTAATAAATTCAGGCATGCCGTGAATAATAAACAAAAAATAATAGGCAAAAACCAGATTAAACTGACATTCTTATATGCTATCATAATGGGTTTCATAACTAAGTAAGTGTTCTGCATTCTTTTATCTGGATTTTTGATTTTTTGATAAATACAAATTACAATACACTAACCTTAAAAATTTATCATTTACGTGACATCGACATGCGACTTAAAAATGTTGTATTTTGATATTTCATTCGACAATTACATTTCCAGCTAAAATGTATACGTTAGCGTGGAAATAACTTGGAATTTTGTCGCATCTTTTAAAAGGAATATTCGCTAAATGTATTATTCAGTATCCTTCATTGACGCAGCAAAGATTTATATAATGACATTAATAAAATGCAACATGAGTCGCATATGGTAATGGTAGAAATATAATTTGTGTGCTAATGCAAATATGAATACTTAATTAACTTAATAATAGTTTGCCTTGCGTCTACTATAAAAACACTTGTCTTTTGATTATTCTCTGGTCTTTTGTTTCTTATGTTATACGTGCGATGTCAATACTTGCTTCATTTTCTGACGTATCAGATGACGCATATTGTTGCAGTTGTGTTGGTTTTTCGCTGCCTCGCTTGGCATCATACATTTCGTTCACATTAGTTGAAGTGGACATTTTTAAAATTCACTTCGTTATACATAAGTAGTATGTAAAGTTATGTACAATGTGTCAAATTACGTGCAAAGTACATAACGAAGGACAATTTTCGAGTTAACTATATGACGAAATTGAAGAAATAACTACTCATAATTGATTTTTTAAAGTGCTAATTCTAATACGCAAGCTAAAGAGGCAGTTAAAGAACTATTGTTTGTAAATTAACAAGGAGGTTTTAGTAAGTTTATTTTTGGCATTTAATTTAACTTCTTGGACGCTTTAAAAAAGCAATTTTCTCCATGAAATATACCACACTACATTATGTTATAATGATAAAAACTATATTTGTAAAACTAATGACAAAGAAAATTATAACAAAAGCAGAAGGAATTGTAAATTTCAAATTAACGGTGTTTGTACAAAGGTTTAAAACTTTTCTTTTTAATTGGCTTATATCTCCGATTATTAATGTAATTGCGGCACAAGTACACCATCTTATTTATACGAACCGCCAAAAGTTCCATTAAGAAAGTTAAAGTGCATGCAGCGCTTAATATAATGAAAATGATAAATCCAGTGATAACATTTGAATTCAAAGACAACACAATTAAATTGTTTTCCGTACTCTTGTAGAATAAACTATTTACTGAAAACTTTGCTTCAGTAGTCGATTTTTTCCACCATGCGTAAATTCCAGCTTGATTTATCCTTTTTACAATAAAACTTGTTTGCCCTCCATCTTTGTCTCCAATCATCCATCCATAAGTGTGTACAAGCAAGTCTTCTTCTCCTCTTTTAAATTTCGTATATCTCGCAGCGTAGCTAGGAGAAAACCCATCAACTTTATCATTAGTATGCACAAATACAGTTTTCCCACACAGTGAAACAATGTCTTCTGGAGTTTCATGAGGACTTTTCTTTGGTATTCGGAGATGCGACCGTAGAAACTTTAGGTCGTTTGAAATCTTTCCTAAAGTTTCCTTTGTTCCTTTATAGAAATCGTAAGAAATTATTAGATTTGATTCCAAAGTGTGAATAAATTCCCCCATTGAAATGCATTTGTGTGGTACAGCAAATAATTTAGACCGGTTATATATTTTCTTATATACTCGGAATTTCTGTCTTCTGCAATCTTCAATTGATTCGAAGCGCATTTGTATTCCTTGAAAGTCAATATCCGTGTAAAATGTAAAATTATCGAGTTCCGTAAAGGAATACGGATAAACTCTTTTCCTTGGAGCCGTGATTTGAGTAGTAACAATTCCAACGTAGGCATTCGATAGTACAACAACAGCCCATAACCACCCAGTAATTAGTAGTTTGTATTTGACATCTTTGTACGCAAATGACGGACTGTCAATGTTGTAGAGAAATGTTGAAAGGACAATCAAAAATGGTCGAATAATGCCCAGCTTGCGGTACATTCCAAATTTTACTAAGGACAAAACTACAGAAGAAATCAAAATTCCACACCAGGAACTTGTATCATAAGGTTTGTAGTAAATGGCGTAAGACACTTCTTTTGTGAAGGAATGACATGTAATAAAACTGAAGCCAATTTCTCTTGTTAATATGGCTTCACCCTTTGCAATCATTATCGCAGAACCGTGATTTCTGTCATCACACAGAATTGAGTTGTAAAGTGGTGACGCAGCATGCTGATGACTTTTTCGAAGAACATCATCTGTTGGGGTAAGCGAACTATTTCCCCTTCTAATCAATAATTCTAAAAAAAGTAAAGAATGCTCGTTTACCGTTTTTTCCTTAAATTTCATTCTTAATCTCTGGCGATTATTATGTAGTGCTTTTTGAGAATACAAAAAATTTCCCTTTTGCCGACCACAGAAAGTCAGTGATACAACTCTTTTAGCTTGGATCGTTTCATTTCCCCGTATCCATTGACCGCATAATTCCACTTGCCTTTCATATTCGACTCCTTTCATTCTGCAGTCAACTTTTATCAGTTTTGGTGAAAGGCAGTTTCCACAAACCAGATATACCAAGCTAGCTAAATTTTTCTTGGCTTCTGAATCTGTATTTGCAACCAGGATCCTCAAATGCTGAAAATCTTGAAACAAAAATGAATCCTGGCGCACATGTGACTTCCCAGTAATTAATCGTTTAATTTTGCCTTGAAGAATTCTGTAAAATTGATCAGCTGCAGTCTTATTTAAGAGAACATCAACATAAAGTTTATTATAAGTTCGATAATAAAAGTTTAACACCCATTCCATGTAGAAATATACGTATATACTCCACCAACTGCCATCTTGGAAAGTCAATGAAATGCATTTGGATTTCCAGTGTAGTGATTGGTATTCGTGCAACCACATATTTTTATCATTTCGAGAGAGTGCAAAATTCATTTGCCCTGGACCAATTATTTTCGCACCAACAATATCAGTTTGAAAATGTTTAAAGTCGTAAACAAAAATTGGTCGGTCTGTTCCTACCAATGTGTCCTTCGGCCAATCTAATATGACATATGAGTAACATTCTTTGTGGATGTCCAACCAAAAATTGAAGGGCACTTCTGCTTCACATAATTTAATAATAGAGACTATTAAAATATATACATATGTCGTACAGATGGTGTACATTGTTTTTTCTTTTACGATATGTATAATGGGAATTTAATGTACCAATATTTGCAGAACGGAAATCAATAAGGTTTGTGCTGAATAATATGTTATAAATAATAAGTTATCAATAATAAGTTCCCTTCACTTGTTTTTACAATGCAACAGTGTAATTTTTTGGAAAATTATTTTCCATATTTTCAGGTGTGATAGTTATAACACTAAGTTCTTGCTCACGAAATAAAAAATGTTGACTTTCGTAGCAGTAATAATTATACAATGATTTTATAGTTCGTCATTGTAGTACAATACCAGTAGCTTCTTAATGAATTTTTTATGAGTCTTCGCTTTAGTATTTAAGCAAATGGAAATTTTTCTGTTATATTTGTTTTACTTACGTTACCATCTTACTGCATGCATTACAGAATATGATCTTAATGGTATATACTGTGAATTATATATCAACATATTAAATATACAAGAGCATTTTTGTCTTATCCAACAATTTATTTTGCCTTTGTGTATACTTTTATATTTTATGTATAATAGAATACCTTATTACAGTAGAATATCATTACAAAACGTTTATCACGCTAGTTTTTAGTAAATTACTTTGATTTACAATATTGATAAGTGTGCGTGATATATTTCCCATTAGTATGCAAACCTGAGTACTGAGCAGAATATTTTAACCGTTCACCAGTATATAAAACTGTCCAATTTGCTAAAAGGCTTACTTAATGTTTAGGTAATGTAGATACTTTGATCGATTTTCTCTGTAATATGTAAGCTCTTTAGAGTCGTCGTCAATATTTATTTTTTTCTGGAATTTTACATGGGTTTTTACATTACTACAATAATAATCCGCGCACTGGTGCTTTTTCAAGGCACAAGAACCTGTATTAATGTTGTACAGTTGTAATCATAATTTATTAACCATTAAAATCAATAGTTAACTAAAAACTGAAGTGCGTTTTTATTGTACCTGAATACATACGAATTCAAAATAATCAATATTATATATTATCACGTTATTGTAGTCTTCAAAGGAAATTTATACAATACCATTGCATTATGATGTCTGTGGGGTATAATCTTAAACGCCGTTAATTAAGGTACCAAATATGATTAGGTTTTTAGGTAAATATCTGGCTTTGCGTAAATTTAAGACTTGGAGTTAGGTAAGTATCATTTTGTAGACTACTATTTTTGGAATTGATAATTCTCATATGACTTCAGCAAGGTGCAATTTTTATGTTGTATGAAGTTTCCCTGCATTATAGAGTGCAAGTACGGCACAAAATTTGCTTCTAATCCGAAACATTGCAAGCTCCTCTTAATATTAGACATTAAAAGTTAAAGGATTAAATCTTTCCTATAGGAAAGTGAAACTTTATTTCTAGTTTCAATTCGGCTTGGAAGGCAACGTAAAGTAATTTTCGTATCCTTAGGTTCACTGCTGTTTATTGAAGTACCGAACATTCAATGTACATAATAATTTGGGAAGCGTAAATAAACATATGAAATTAGAGCTAGATTTCGTGTTTTTTTTTAAATTTGTAGGTATGTAACTCCGCACTATTCAAAATTTTCATTTCAATCTTATCTAGCAAGCCAATATTATAGTCTGTGTATTAGTGTTTGAAAGGCAGCAGAAGAATTGAAGTTAAGAATTCTTGGTGCAATATGTAAAGTTTGGTATATTCTGACAATTTCCGATTTTTTACTGTTAATAAAGTATTTGAGGCAATGGCGAATTCCAGTTTTATTTATCGCTGTAAGTACCTATAAGCAAACAGATAAAAGTCATATATAATCTTTTACGGCATAAGCAAAACTTTACGATGTAAATATTGGTGTAATATATAAGTTTGCAATACCACTATTACTTGGTGATAATGTCATTAGATCATGGTAAATTATAATTTCGTAATGCGAAATTCCGTTGTAAAGTAAAATGTAAGATAACCAATTCAACAAGAATTAGAAAAACATGGTTATCTGTAGTCTTTACTAGGTAATCTAATAAATGTAAGTCGTAATGCAAGCGATGACATCAATAATTATTATGTATTCTAATTTATTATGCAGTAATCGCGTGTGCTAAATACAATAATTAATGAATGAAAACCTTGAATATGAATTTATACGGACACAATATTATTTTGCAGAAACTTTGAGGAAATAAACATTGCCATTTACCCAGTGATAATCTGATATTCCATTATATAATTACTATACCCAGAATTTGAGATGATCTTTTACTCAGAAATACTCCGTCTGATTTGTATAACTACTCTGGGATATTGAAAATTAACTTATTTCGAGTTGTCGCTTACTCGAGGCTTCATCAAAGGGAAATATAGAAAAAGAAATATAAAAATATTATTTGTGACATAATTTTGAATGGCATAGATTCTTAGTATTTGTCGATTAGGTATATTCTTATTCATAATAACCGGAAAAATTTAACAAAAATAAAATACACAATAATTTAATTTGAAATTCAGAATTGAATTTTTGAAGAGGGTTTAGAATTTAGAATTTTCTGTGCAATTTAAAGTATTCCCCATAAAATGGAATTTTTAAGATTTTTTCTTGTAGCAGCAATCCTAAAAGACGTTTGTTCGGATACGGAGACAAAGCGTATGTGGTTCTCATCGAAGGGAATTGAATGTGCAACTCCTTGTGCCACTGAAGGGGAAAATTACTTTTGGTGTCCACTAGTGACTTCAAGCTGGGATTATTGCTCTATAAGTCCCCAACTGGATTACAAAGGGAGAAAATGTGAAACTAAATGTGGTTGGCATGGGAACAGTTACGAATCTTGTTTCATCAGTCAAGTAGGTTGGAGATACTGCTCCAGTAAAGGCTCTGAAGTTTATGAAAAGCATTTCGGTGCAACGACAGAAAAAGAATGTTCTTCTACTTGTAGCCAACATGGGAACACTTGGTACTATTGGTGCCGTCTAAGCAAATCCGATTGGGATTATTGTTCTCCTAAAAATAGACAAAATTACGGTGGGACGGAATGCAAAACTTCTTGTGGAAAAGAACAAAACACGGACTACTATTGGTGCTACGATAATAATGGGAAATGGCAGTATTGCTCCTCGGTTGAAACAGCATCAAAGGAACAGCCAAGAGAAGCGCCTAGTCCACCGTCTATGGAAACAAGAAAGAAAAATGACGAAGAAAAGAAGTCCAACATATATCGAGCCATTATTAATGTTATGCATTCGAATATTCAATATACCTAAATATTACCAATAATTTTGTTTAAATTGAAACAACTAATGGATAACCGCCTTACAACTTTGAAGAGAAGAAGAGCATTGATATTGATAAAATGAACTCAATGAGGGACTACTTTCTACTTAGCTGATTTTGCAGATTTCATGGCACATAAATTTGTAATCAGATATCTACACGATTTTTTTGCAATCTGGATTTAACATTGGGTATTTGCAAGAATTTTATGTAATTTTGCCTTAGTATTTATAGATTCACAAAGATTACCTATTATGAAATTGAATTTGAATTTCAAATTTATTAAAAGGTTATGCTATTTTAATTTCTTATTAGGCAAATGCATTTTTTGAAAATTATTTTTAAGTTCACACAAACTTTAATTTTGATGTTAATATAGAAGTTTACAATAATTTCATTAAATTTTATTGTTTAGTTACTGCTTTACAAGGATTTTAATAAATTTTTAATTTGTAAAATATTTGTATCTACTAGTTATTCGGTAAATATGTTCTTTTTATAGTTTATAGTTAGACAATTTTGGTCCTGCTGACGGCTCTAGAATGGAAGAACTGATATCACAATTTATTGTGTCATAACACCCGACATAACATTACTCGTGCATTTAATCTTATGAACTGTCCGCCTTGCAGACTTGATCATAATTCCATTTACATTGTACGACTGACACAAAACGCAATGGATGAGCTTGTGTACATACTTACATACAAATATAACTCCCATTTCAGCATTACTCTTGAAAAATATTCAATTGTCATAATTTTAATAACTAAATTTTCATTGTTGTAAAAATTTGAAATATTATTTCTGCTTCTCAAAAAAGTTCTTTGGAATTGTAGCTAGGCATGAACCATCTTTATCATTTATATCCAGGTTTTCGTACAACAGTTTGCCTGCAAGAGAATACAGAAACATTCCCATGGTAAAACTTCTTTCGTCTTCTAAAATTTCAGACAAAGCAGTTTGGAAATCTTTCTTTTTGTGCAATCGAACTCCGGTATTATTGTGCTGCTGAAAGCATTTAAGAATATCCTCATTTTTTCCGCTTTCAAAAAAAGATTTCCACAGATTTGTAATCCGCACTGCTATTAAAAATGATTGTTGAAATGCGTGAAAATCGTAATTTTGTGTAAGTTCACTAGTTGAGTTAGCATTTCTGACAGATTTCACTGTTTCATAAATAACATGGAATGTTTCTGGCCAAGCCTCAAAATTTGGCATTTCATGATAACAGACAAAACCATTCGCTACATACGTTCCCCCTCCACCCACAATTAAGAAATAAAGTTCCATAGAGTCCTTGACAATAGACGAAATCATGGCAGATATTTTTTTAGGAACAAAACTTGAATTATCAAAAGATAATAATTCAAAATCAGAAGTTGGCATTTGATAAACTGCAAATTCGGTTTCAATTTGTGGATTATATTTCTTTAAAGCTGTTTTATTGGCTACAGCAATTTTTCCACTTGTAGTCAGAAATGTATGGATTTGTGTAAAAAATGGAGGAATCTCTTGGACACCAATTTTGAATCCATAAATATAAGAGTTGGGAAAAGCGTAAACTTTCCCTGCTCCGAAGACTTTAACGCTCTCTCCGTGTTTACTGATTACTTCATCTCCTTTTCTTAGTGAAGAGATTTTAACTTGACCGTTGGGTGTTAGGATATTTGTATCTCCTGTTAGACAACTTGCACCACCTGACGAAGACTTTGTTGGATTTTTTGTTTGAGTTTTTGGCTTTGCTGTCACTGTCACTACCTTGGGAGGAGGCCAAACTTTGGATTTCAAAAATTTGGCAACATCCTTAGCTGCTATATTCACGTTACCGGAATCATTAGCGGAAGCTATCGCTTTCTTAAACAACTGACCTTGTGTTTTTGGATCATTACAGTAATCGTCATAGCAACGACATTCGGTCCACAAAGTTTTGTCATTAATATGTTCTACAGAACAAGATCCTTGGTCTTTTGGATCATCCTTGCCGTAAGGAGGAATAGCACACCCGAGATCACGTTCCCATATATAGCCGTTCACCCGTTTATCAAATAGGTAACAACCATTTCTTTGCCATTCGTAAGCAATGTCACATTTTTCTTTAGATTTTACAGGATCCTCTTGATACTTACATATTGTCTCTTTGCATGCAAAGCATTTTACTCCTAAGTTTTAAAAAGTATTTTAAAAAATATTTGGTAAATCTTGAGGTTTTTCTTTATTTGGTCGATTATTTGACTGAATCAGGTCACGGCACTTTAGAAATACAGCTTTCAAAATACTTATATAAGGCAGCCGTAAATAGAGTGAAATATAACATTTGACAAACAAATTTTCTTACCCATACTTATTGTTGGGAAAAGTAAGTAAATGAAAATATCCGCCCAATTCATTATGTACCATGTATGAAAAATTGCCAACACGCAATTAGACGGTGGTTAATAAAAATCAAATGAAGTGATAAACTCATACAATTTGTTTTATTAAATGTGTCATTTATTGTTTCGGAAAATGCAGTTAACCACTTAACCTATATGTAATAATTATGCTTAAAAAAATCCAAACATACCGGCTTATATCTACTACTAACCTGTACATTCCTATTGCGTAATATACTTCCTCATTTATTGCTATATATTTCACATTTATTTTATCCCTTCCTTATCGTTAAACTGTTTAGACTGCATTTATGTCGGTGTGATAATGTGTAAGCATTTCTAAGAGGCTAAGAAATTGGGTCATCCTAAATGCTCCATTGAATTGTAAATATTCTTAACTATGTCATTGCTTTGTTTTATAATGTTATTCGTTTACTCAATATTATAGGCATAAATAACGAAACGGGTTTAAAACCAGAACTTTATGAATTAGAAATTATGATTACTTGTAATGCATAAAAATGACCAAGTGGTTCCTTTATAAATTTAAATAAGTAATTGTTATCTTCCCTATACAATTGTCGTTGCGCGCTTTAATTGTTGTGAATCCACTTAAAAGTACTTTTGTAAATAATAGTTGATTTCATTTACAGTATTGTACTTACAAAACATAATAAATGAAGAGCTTGAGTTCGTATAACTCTTATTTCAGCATTACCTTCCACAAAATATTTAATTGCCACAATTTTATGGCGAAACAACTATAATTGACGACTACACTCAAAATAAAGAAAACGATAATGTAAACAGATCAATAATAAATCACATTGCATTTAACTATAACATTGCTTCATTTTATGGCAAACAAAGAGAACCAGAACATCAAAATTAACTAATTTTATCTGAAAATTAAACGCTTTTAAATATTGGAATGTGCACAAAACAAAATTAATAGGTGAACAGTTCGTTTTCTGAGGACCCTAAAAATAAAATTCGGTCCATATTTCTGACTTTAGGAAATCTTCAAATTTTACATGATTTCGGAAACTGCTTCTGATTTTTAAATTTATTAATTTCATTTTCTTTATGAGGACAATTTCAAACTGTACTGTGAGATTAATTTTTTGTGACAGTTTTTTGGGGTTTTGCTGCTATGGAAGCATTTTCTGATTTTCACAGATTTGAGAGATTTGTCATTTGGGAGAAAAATCCCGTAGGTTTTTTTGAGTTTGTGACAAATTATCCATGAATAATTGTGTATGAGAAAATGAGAAAATGTTTGTTCGTTGTAAACGAGGTTTGTCTACGGGAATTCTTAATTTGCTAAGACGAATGTTACCTGAGCATGAGTCATTTTACCCGGAAATTGCATTTCAACTAATGGCTACTTGAACTTGGAAGTCAGAAGAAGAAGAAACATTTGTTTTCTTCCTTAAGCTACTTTATTTCATTATTTTAGTTTTCAAAACTTTATATTGGCGTTCGGTAAAAACTAACTTTAAATAAGTGCGAATTGATTTTAAATATTTAGTGTTTTATTAAGGCGGATAATGTGACATTACTCGCCAAGTTTAACATGCTATAACTCTTTATAACGTATGAATATTTATACTTAAGATTTAGGTATGTATTTTTGACACTATTGTTACAAAATTACAATATTAGTATAATAATTTATAGTACATAGTAGTAATAATTTATAGTATTTAGTATTAATAATTTATCAAAATCAAATCGTGTGAGCAATCATAATTGCCACTAAATATGAAATTAGAAACATTGAGTATATTCTGTCATCAGTCCTTGCCAGAGTGGAGATTGGAGAAGACGAAGTAGCACCTGCAAAAATGTTATTTTAAAAATAAATTCATAAAATTAATGCAAATGATAAATAAATTCCAGTCTGCTTACGTTTCTTTGGTTTTCCATTTACTACTAATTCTTCCAAATTTTGATTTCTCTCAAAAGGAAACACACTAAATTGAAAATAATTTACAGAAGCATTGGAGAGCAGATGGAAAACATCTTGGGCGTCATTGCTTTGAATTTGGTTGGGCTGACTGAGGCATCGGTTGAGACTTAGAACGTGTGAGTGAATTTGCAGTTGATTTGCTGCTGAGGCGTCCATTGGATTTAAATAAAGCAATTTCCCCAAAGTGGTTCTCAGCTGGGGATCTCTAACTGTACTGAAGTTTGCAGCACAACCGAAAACAAATCCAAAGAGATTTGGAATTCGGAAGGAAGGTTTCGTGTAATATCCATTTGCGATTGCTCCGAATAAGGGTTCGTTGTAAATGGGGGCTTTAGAGATAGCAATTGCTTCTAGTACATTGAAATTAGCAAGACCGTGAAAACAGAACGGAATATGCCCTATAGAACGGTGAATTCTTTCATAAATGTTGGAGAAACTGACAGTAGGTAATTCTGGTGACCCCGAAAATCGAGTGACAAGGCTAGCTTTTGCGTCACGTTGAACAAATAAGGAAAAAGAAGTTTTAAATTTCTTATCCGTGACTGTTTTGAAATAATTAGATGTTCCATTGTCTGTTGATCGAACGAATGCGATTCCGTTTACGTAAATGGCTTCCCCCAAACCAGATAATGGACCGATGGCGCTCGCCCCGAATCCAAATGGCCCCGTGTTGCCCTGAGACCAAGTAATTCTATTCACAGAAGGAGTAACCCGCCCTTGTAGAACGTCATTCACATCGCCGATAATTCCAAGCCTTGGATTTCCATCAGGGTGAAAAATATTCTGGAATCCGGATGTAATACTGGAAGAGTCATCCGTGCACATTGATTTTTTATGGCAATGGTGAAAGTCCTGGAAAATTGCTGGACATTCGCTGATTTTGTGTTTTTGTGTTCCTTCGGCAAACGCGAATAAAAGTAGTAGAAACGAAATTGAGAAACGAATACCTGTTGACATCTTTCAGGCTTCTGAATTTAAATGATAAAAAACTTTGTACCCACAATTAATAGTAACTAATATTCTTTTTGCACAACTATTAATTAATCAAATAAATGCACTCTCCAACTTTAGTTCACTTTTGCAAAAATCTTAAATATGCCGCAAATGATTTGTTTCTGTTGTATATACAAGTACTGCACTGGGTTTAAAAAACTCAAAAGCACGTTATGCTGTTGCTGAATGAAGATTAAACAGGACATGCATGAGCATGTTTAGCAAATAGCACAGATGTTTTGCTATACACTTTCCTTATGTACAACTCAAGGTTATTTAAAATTAAACCACACGCTCACCAATATGCAATGTTTTTAAACAAACACAATATATTACAAGTTCACTGAGTATCGTTTATGTATATCTTTATACACTTTTATAATATAATCGGCTCATGATAATAAATGTAGATTGGAATATAAGTTTGCTCAGAACGTACGCCCTTATGATGCTGAAACTACCATACACATATATAAAGCACTATATACCAATATACATAAATACATAGTATGTGTATTACTAAAACCTTTGCAATGCACAAACGACAAACATTATCTAATCTCTAATTTAATATCAGGATTCCAGTTAGTAAGGCAATGCCAATTTTGTTAACTGTATTTACGCCAAGTTTCCTGTGGATATATGTATTGTTAGTTAGACGTAACGTTGACCTCAGAATACAAGGAAAGTGAAATTATTACAATCTCGACAAATGTTTTTAAAGACAATGATAGGAATTGGTATTCGAAGACGAAAATATGTATTCATTTGACGTGGTACTCGCTGTATGGTCAAATTCAATTTTATTCTTTCAAGTTAAAACTAGTTGAAAGTCAGTTTAATTTCCACGTAAATGTTATTAAGAATTATAAAACAATGGAACATTTTAAAATGACATTAAAGCTTCACACAAAATTTCTCATTAAACTGTGTATGACGTTTCACGTCTTCGTTCACTCATTTTGTCGTTCCAGATTGGGTTTAGACAAGTTGTGAATTTTGTTATTGTTTGTAATATTTAAAGCCACTACGTAATATAAAAGGGAGGATGTGTATGTGATAGAAGATTAAAAAAATATAAATGTATGCCCTTATAATGGACATTGAATGCTCAGTAAAAGGTTAGAAGAGGAGAGGTAAAAATAAAGATTTTGCTAAAAGTGATTTTGAGCTTGATAATTGAGCGCGTTATGAATTTCTATGAAACTTAAATTCTGAAATAAAACTATGCAAGTTTGGGCGTAAAAAAGTGTAGTAGGAAAAATTTAGTTTGCATAATGATTGGAATTTATAAATTTGAATATTTTAATACATGAAATAAAGAAAACTACTATTGAACATCAAAAATAGTTATTGTTATCGTACCTTGAACATATCCTGTAAAATATGTACCAGAAGTGACCAAAATATGTTTTTTTTAAATATGTGATACAAACTAAAGGTACATGTGGTACCTGCTAAAAGCCAAACAGAAAATATGTTTTGTGTATTAGCGTGTGCAGTATGGAAGCGGATATGTCCGACGTTTTAAGTGTCTAAAAATGATCACTAGACATTTAATTTACCAAACATATCCTCCATGAACATATAAACAAATAACATCCGTGTGCGCAGAATTCACAGAAATTTAGCACCTCATGATTTGTGGTGGTGGGATGAAGCCTCGTGTAGGAAGCTATAATTCTACGACTCCTAACTCCTAATGATAAAACTTGTTTTTTATTGTCCACAATCTAATGCACTCAGGGTTGTAAATATTCCCATTTGTCATTTCAGGATATAAATAAGAACGGTTGGGTTTTTTCAGAGTGCTGATAAAGGCACATTATTTCTCTTTAACAACAAAAGTCCGTTTTTTTAGTTATTTTTATTTATCCAATTTAAATCGTAACTCACTTTTTAACTACTTTTAATTTTTTTTGCATATCCATTAACACAGGATTTAATTTACTGATTAATGTCTGTCCTGGAAACCATGAATGCATAATGTTTTTCTACAGAGCTATTTTAAATATGGGTTTACCAGAATTCTGTGCGATGTCTTAATTTAATTCTGGCCACAAAATGCGTTATTAATAAGTAGTAATATATTTAATCTAGTAAATAAGTAGTAAGTGCGTTGCACTTAAGGTAATCAAAATAATTTGCTTAACTGAAGCTTAATTATTTATATAAGACGGGTGTCACATTACGGTTATTCTTCGTCTGGCTTCTAGATTTTACAACACTTTGTTACCAATACGTCGAATTTAATCATGGGACAAAGTTTGGTTTTATATTTGATAATAATCCAAATATTATCTATTGTATTTGGGACTGAAGTTTTTAATGAGTTGTTAATTGCTCGTGAGTGTTTTCCACCCAACTCATCTGATCCTAATTATCCAACATGTAATTTTTTTATATCCGCCAATGTATCAACTGAATTAACGTCCAAGTGTGTTAAGGAGATGGACATGTCAGTTCCTGCACTCCGAATAGTTGGAGAATTTCGTCTTCTGAAAATAAAATGCACGGCGTCATACCCAATAGATTTTCGGTACTATGGAATTCAAGTGAGTATTTCTCTAAAGTAAAAATTAAGATATGTTTCTTCATCATCTACAATTATATAATTACCGTTAAATGAATTTGTAGCCTACCGAAGCAATTTTGATTGATTGGTACAAAGGAGTCCAACTAAATAGCGACAAATCAAACCAAAATTTTACTGTCGAAGTTACGGTCCATAGTGTTCAGGAACTTTTTGAGTTTTATAATGACGAAAAGAACAGTTTCTATGAGACAACAGAAAAATTTCAAACGGTTCATGATTATTCTCGTACAGGAAGCTATGAATTTCATGGAATATTCAACAAAACCATTGGAACTTCCTTTTATATTTTTCTTGAAGGTTATTTAACACTTAAAACTTATAATTATTAAAAATATGTATTTGAATTTATTTTTAAATGTTACAGATGATGCAAAGCCTTCATTTCTACGGAACGCGAAAACGGTTCCCAGATTTTCAGGAAATAAAATAATCATTCCGTGTATTCCGTCACATTTTGACTCGGAGGTGGAATTGACACAGGTTCCGTCTGCAGTCAATAAACGCAATAATTTTATTGTCAAAAATCGTATTGATGGCTTTATTATTCAATCCATTGGAAACGATAAGGCAAGCTATTATGGGAATTATCAATGCACATTAAAGCACAAAGGAGAGTACATTGAAAGAATAAATTTGGAGTACGCCAACTCCACAGAGATATCTGGTAACAAAACCCCATCTGTCTTTGGTTTTCAACAAATAAATTATCTAGAACTTTTATATTAGAGCTTGAAGTAAAGCGTTTCATTTAAAATAAAATTGTTGTTTTTTTAAAAACACATTTAATGATTATTTATTGTTTAATTTTATTTTTGTTACTTTTATATTATTTGCAGAAAAATAATTTTCAGTAATTAAATTTAAGTCTTAAATTAATCTAAATTTATATTTGTTTGTAGATAAGCTATTCGGATTAGAAACCTTTAATTTTAAAGAAGGAGACAATTTAGATGTATCTGGGGAGCCAATTATACAAGGCGACTTTGTAAAATATATCAAACCGTTCTGCAAAACGAGAAGCCCATCTGATCCTGTTGATACTGAGAAACTGCAACTTATTTCAGTTCCCGTTTATAATTTCGGATACATGAGACTGGTTCAGCAATTTGCAATTCCTGTAAAAATTAACAACACCTTTACAATAAAATATGATTTGCTTTTATCACAGTATTTTATTAAAATACTGTACTTGGACATTGCAGAAATTTTTTAACAGAAGTTATACAGCTCGAATGGTAAACAGTGAAACTGGTGGGTGGAGCTCACTCGTAAGACAAATACAGCAGCCAATTGGAAATTTGCATAGAATGGGAACTTTATATTGTACAACAGGTCACCTGGCAAAAATTGTTGACTTTGGATCAACCATTCGGGGACACGTTATCCCTTTTGATTACGCAAAAGGTGACAATTACACATTTGCATTGAAAGCGTACATCTTGGCAATTTCTATTAGTAAATTGGTTTTAAAATGATGAAATTTGATTTTGAAATTTAAGATTGGGCCCTTTTTAACCGAAAAACTAGCGATGTGAAATTTCATTTTGGATTAGATATTTTGAACGAATCTCGACCTCTATATGCAGGAACAATTATTTCTTTTGCATGCAGAATAAATATTCCTGTTGTGGTTTTACCGATCGTATGGTACACGGAAAGAGTAAATGGCACCAGAGTCGAAGGTTCACTTCTATTTACGATAATATATTCTGAGAATTTGTGAGAAATGATATATTCATTGTGGTTTATGAAATTTTCATAAATAGAAAAAGTTGACTACGATTTATCTGGTCTCTATGATGACACTGCCGTTTGGAGTGCAAACCTCAGTGTGGATGTCAACAAAGTAATTTGCACAGCATCTTATTGGTATTCCGATTGGTGGAGAGAAATCCCATTAAGTTTTAAATTACAAGGTTTTATTTGACATTCTATAATTCGATGACCGTTGAGGAATAAATGATTTATATCTTATAACTTGTTTTTCCATAATAGAAATAGTAAAACCAATTATTAGACAAGTAGAAACTGTGAGAACTTTCCAGTCCGGCTCAAAGGGAGTTACTATAGAATGTACCGCTTGGGGGAATCCGAAACCCACAGTTTACTTTGAAAAGAACGGATTGGTTGGAAAAAATTATTTTTCAATACTTTAGTAAATTAAAGGAGATGCTAATGGGAAATGTGCTTTCTTTACAGAGACTTTATACTTTGAGTTCTGGGAATGGGACAGTTTTGATTTTCGATAAATTTGATAGCGAAAATGAGGGAACGTACACTTGCGTTGCTAATAATGGATATGAAACTCGGCAAGATTACTTTATTGCTGTCAAATCCGGCGATTTTGGTATACGCAATCCCAATTATGATTTTCTAATAAAACTTGAAAACAAAGCAAACTAAAATTTCATAAAATTTAAAAAAACTTTTGTAAACAGATCCAATGGTGATTGTGATTCCTGTCGTTGTGTTTTGTCTTACTGTCCTGGCTGCTGCTGTCTATATAAAGTTTTTCCGTCCTGCAAGGGTTAGACCACTCAAAATTAAAAAACTATCATTTTCATAAAGGTTGCAATTTTCTCAAAAAATAATATTTTGTATAAGAATTATAAATTTTCAAACAAATTGTGTTCTTTAAATTATCGTTTTTTACAAATTCCAATTTTTATGCATTTTTTACATATCATTCCATTTTATAGATATTTTGTTTATCATTTAAATTACAAATTATCATTTTATTTAAATCCTTGCTTGAGGTGCAAAGCTTAATTTTCTAATTTACCGTTTTGTTTGCAAATCATTTCTTGAAAAAATATCTAATCATAATTGTGTATCCATGCATAGACCGGGTTAACACAAGAAGAGATTAATGAATTCCTGAAAGGTATGAAAAGAGAGCAGATACCCGATGGCGATGAGGACTACGCTCATGGATTTGCTTCTATGACTTCTTATAAAACCGAATATGAAATTCCTCCTGACAGATTTGTTGTTGGTAAGAAAATTTTATTCATCTTCATCTTCAATATTCTATCTTTAATGCATTAAAATCTTAAATCCTTAAATTTAAAACTTTAGCATTTAGATCTTTAAATTTCATTTTATTTCTGTTTGGTTTGAAGAGGAAGACAGAGTGCTTGGGAACGGAGCTTTTGGAATTGTAACGTTGGGCAAAGTGGACCACAGAACTGTTGCCGTAAAGACAACTCAAAAGCATGCGGAGAAACAGTATCTGAAAGCTTTGCTTTCTGAATTGAAGATAATGATTTATCTCGGGAGTCATCCAAACTTGGTGCAGATAGTTGGAGCTTACACCAAAGATTTAAATAAAGGTCCTAAGTCAATCTTGTAATAACTCTATAAAACATTTAAAAGTACAACTACTAAAACTAGATTTACTACCGCAGGAATTGTGTACGTGTTTGTTGAATACGTTTCCCTTGGAAATTTGCAAACTTATTTGAGAAAGAATAAAGATGTATCAAAACTACCGGCATTGAAAGATGGTCGAAAACAGTAAGCAAACATCGTTATTCTTGTAACTGAGCCATATTAATACCATTTACAGTGAATTTGTATACAGTTTCATCAAATTTGAGATAAAATCGAATTTCGTTATTAGTTTAAATAAATTTTGGCCAATTTACTTTTTACAAGTATTTTACGCTTTTAAAAATTTCAGAAATGAATATTGCAATTCCAATATGTCCAGTGTTCAAAGTACAGGAAGCGAATACAAAAACACGACATCTTTAACGGTACACAGTTTTTGGCAGTGGTCGAAGCAAATTGCAGACGGAATGGATTATCTTGGATCCAAAAAGGTTCACTCAATTTTACTATTAAAAAATCCTGTGCAGTGTTAATAATGTGGGTATTCCAGGTTATACATGGGGATTTAGCAACACGCAACGTGCTTCTTGATGACAACCTCAACGCAAAGATAACTGACTTTGGTTTGTCCAGACAACTTTATGACTACCATGATTATATCAAGAAGCAGCAGGTGGAGTTTTGTTTTTTCTAATAAGTGAACTATACTAAAGCACTACGCTAATTTCTTATGAATATTTTTGTAATATTTTATACGACATAAAGGAACCTCTGCCATGGCGTTGGATGGCTTTGGAGTCCTTAAAATTCATGACATTTTCAACAGCTTCTGATGTGTGGGCTTTCGGAATCACTGTTTGGGAAATTTACAGTTTGGGCGAATTACCTTATCCAGGCTATACATGGACATTAGACTTTGTGACGGAATTGGATAATGGACTGAGAATGGGAAGACCAAAATATGGATCAGATCAATTGTAAATAAGCAAAACACTAAATTTCGCAAAGCAAACGAAATTATCTATCACGGCTGCACGTTAAATGTATATTTGGTTTTAGATTTGCCATAATTAGTCAATGTTGGAATGAAGATCCAGAAAAGCGCCCATCTTTCAAACTATTAAAACTACAACTTGATGAACTTGACGTCCCACCCTCCTGATTTTCATCCCAGGAAAAAGTGATCAAATGGCTATGGACACCATAAATGCTCTTACTATCTCAGTGTTACACTACTGTATAGAAATAATAAAGTTTTCGGCTGAAATAAT
This sequence comes from Yoshiicerus persimilis, assembly GCA_020352615.2. Lineage (NCBI taxonomy): Eukaryota > Metazoa > Arthropoda > Collembola > Entomobryomorpha > Tomoceridae > Yoshiicerus > Yoshiicerus persimilis. The sequence continues at coordinate 94,568,780 of CM036940.2, forward strand.
TATCCACAGAAATTATTGCTGTGTCATGTAACGAAAAACAAACCAAAAATTAGAGCGTTTAATTTTTAATAGAAAATAAATAATTTAATTTTCGTGAACTTTTACTTTCAATAAAGTTATGAAAAGTTTTTGTGCAATAATGTGCCTGTCTATTGTACATTTCAAAATTACATTTCTTTGACACAATTTTTTGCTTAACAAATATAGGGAAACATTAAATTGCTAAATAAAGGAAACGTGAATGATGTAATCAGAAAATTAAGAAATTTAATTACAACAGCCTTTCATTTTGCGAAGGTAAACAAGAAAAACCAGAACAGCGAATTTAGCCTATTTTTCTATTTTAGAAAACAAAACGCTTATAAATTTTCGAAAGTGCTCAAAACAGAATTAATAGTTTAACAGTGCGTTTTACTGAAGACCCTAAAAATAAAAGTCGGTCCACATTTTTGATTTGAAGAAATCGACAAATTGTACATGACTTTTGAAAGACTTTTTGATGTTTAAATTTTTCAGTTTCCTGTTCATTGTATAGACAATTCCATACTTTAAGAGTAGATTTTGTTGAGTTTTCGACAATAGCCGCAGTTAACAAGAATAAATACCAATACAAACTTGTTGAGCACCCCAAAGTTAGACACATTATTCTTCCCAGGGCTTCCCTGCGCTTAAAAGCAATGTAACAGAAGCCTGGGGCTATTATATTTAAAATTTCCTTCAGCATTTTCGTCATCGTTGTGAACAACTCGTTGACCAATAGGACCATAATTTGAGCTTCTCTGTAAGTTCTCTGGATTTCCGATAATGTTTTATTTTTTGCCAAATACGATTCACTGCCACCATGAAACAAAAATGTGTGTAAAGTAAATAGATAGCTAATTCATTATGTAATTTGCAAGATTTAAGTAGCATATAGGACCTTACTTGATGACGGAACACATCTCTTTTACTGACAGTACTGCATTTAATGCTATCAACAGGTAGAATATCACAATGCTATAGCATCTCCAATAATGCCAAAGCATTGTTAGCCAACTCAGCCCTATGAAAAAGAAATTTCGGTTTTCTTCTGGAAGCAGAGAAGTGAAATTCAAAAAATGACCGGGGTTAAATATGCTTCTTAGAGATATGATTACTGGAATGAGAAAAGTTATTCCTACAATCAGAAACAATGACTTTTCCACAAACTTCATTTTTAGTGACTTCACAACCAATTGCTTCTTTTCTGAAATGAAAATTCAAAATCATGACTGAGAAAAATTCCTTTTAACTACTTTTTGCTTGTCAGAAACACCAAATTTAATCTGAGCATGTACTTCTATCGTAATGCTAGGATATTTGTCTATCAAATAAGACTATATAATACCATACCAGTAAACTTCAATAAGTTAAACGTTTTCGATTTTTCTAGAGAAACCTTGAAGTAAATAGCAGAGCTAGCAATTGATGGTCATTTCTAAATTACATGTAATACAGGTTACACTAAAGTTAACCGTTTATTAAAGACTAAATTACTAGTTTAGCTTGCATATCATGTATTACTGTAATTCTTAATTTTATCTACATTATTACCCATTTTATCCACTAGACATTTAAACAACAATCCAAAAACTTTGTTTGATTCCGAAAAACTTTATTTGCAAAAGAAGTTTTTCTGTTGCATTTTTATATTCCACATTTTGTGATAATTCAGATAATTCAGAGTTGAAAATAGACTCAATATGACTTTTAGAAAGTGGATTCACTTTTAAAACATTACAGTTTTTCATTATTTACTTTGCAATTATAATACTAATGCTAATAACAATAAATATCATAGTATTTTTAATACAAATTAAGCATAACAGAAAAATTTACTGCTGTAAGGTATGAAAACGTTTCACATTTAGAATCAATAAATCCATATTGATTTGTAATTATGAGGCAAATGAAGAGTACTATAATCAGAATGGACTTACTGTGGAAGCTGTCGTTGTAAACCAAGTATGCGTTGGTAACATTTTTTAACGCTGTCATGTTAATTAGCGTAAATATTTGCAAAATGAAAACTATGAGCAATAAAACGAGATATGTTGTGACACGAATAATTTTTCCGCTATCCTCCACAGATTTGAAAACCGCGATTTCCTTCACAAATTCCGTACTTATGAATAGTAAATAGACAAATAAAAATAAAATTGACAACTGGAAACTTTTCGGTCTACCCATCTCAATTTTGAATCCTGAATCTGATTTGTCTTTTTTAATTTTGTACGGAAGGCTTCGAATTATGTGTCCAAAGGACACTGCAGTACGTAAGGCAAGATAAAACTTTGCTCCTGGCATTTAACTGCACAAAAATTGTTTCAATTTACCGATAAATCTGGTGAACAAATATTTGTAAGAAGTTCAATCGCTGGGAAGCCAAATATGGAACTGATAGAGAAAATAGTAATGAGTTGAGTTAAAGGGAATTATGTGGTGGCTTCCGAAGATACGGGGATAGGTTTTAAGAGAGTTTAAAATAACACTTTGAAGGGGTAAGTCACTTTAATAATTCAATGTCGACCAGTGTGATCATCTATTATGTACAACAATACTAAAACATAGAGTAATAGAGTCATTCCATAGTGTACGCATTTTTGGACAGGCAAGAAAATTGATAAGACAGAAATTATTAAATTATTTTACCTTTTTACTGTTTTTCTTTTCTACCTGCAACATAGTAATTTAAATAGCTTATTTAAAAATTGAGTTTTATTGGTGAAATACTTATTTCATAAGAAAGCTATTATTAATAACCTCTAAGCTGCTAGTTTAGATTATAAATAATGAAGGGTAATCCATAGTTATCGAGCAGAGGCTTTCTCTAAAGCAGCAATATTAAATCTTATATATAGAAAATAAGTACTTTGAACGTGCATTTTGATTCAAAGCACAAATACTTTGAATCGTTTATGCTGAAATACCCTAGCTTTGAAATCAATAATGAAGATGACATGAAGTAATTTGCATGAACTAACTTTTAAGCAATCATACTAGTATTGATTTAATTGTATTTGTAACTGTAACAGTACTTCATTTTAGTGAAGGCAAACAAGAAGAAACAAAATAAAAAACTAACTCAATTTTTTCGATTTCAGAAAATTAAAAACTTTAAGCTTTCAAATATTGGAGATGGCTCAAAACAAAATTAATAGTTTAACAGTACGTTTTACTGACGACCCTAAAAATAAAAGTCGGTCCACATTTCTGACTTTAAGAAATCTACAAATTTTGCATGACTTTGGAAACCGCTTTTCATTTCCAAATTTATCACTTTTCTTTCCTTTATATGGACAATTCCATAGTTTTAGAGTAGATTTTGTTGAATTTTCAACTATAGCCGCAGTTAACAGGAATGTTACAGAACTGTTACAGTTACAAATACAACCAATAAAGACTTGTTGAAAATCCCAAAGTTAGACAAATTATTCTCTCAAGGTCGTTCTTGCGTTTAACAGCAATGTAGCAGAACCCAGGTGCTATTGTATTTAAAATTCCTCTCAACATTTTTGTCATCGTCGTGAACAATTCGTTGACCAACAAGATCATAATTTGAGTTTCTCTATAGGTCCTCTGGATTTCCAATAATGTGACATTTATTGCCAAATATGATTCGCTGCCAAAACGAAACAAAAAAAGTGTAAACAAAATCTTTAGCTGCCAAATAATTTGTAAAAAGGTGATTTAATTAGGTTATTGGAACTTACTTGATGAAGAAACAGATCTCTTTTATTAACAATACTGCATTTAATGTTATCAACAGGTATAATATTACAATGCTATAGCATCTCCAATAATGCCAAAGCATTATAAACCAACTCAGTCCTATGAAAAAGAAATTTCGGTTTTCTTCTGGAAGCACAGATGTGAAGTACATAAAATGACCAGGGTTAACTATGCTACGTAGAGATATTACTACTGGAATGAGAAAAGTTGCTCCTAAAGTAAGAAACAACACTTGCTCAACGAACTTCAACTTTCTCGACTTCACAACTAATGACATCTTTTCTGAAATTCAAATATCAAATTCAAAATAATTAATACTTAAGAGGAAATGCTGTTTTATTTTCAGAAGCAATAAATTTTAGACTGCATGCATAGGGATGCTAATATATTTGCCTGTCGAATAAAACTGCATTATGCTGTTAAAGTATAGCTCTAATAAACGAGATTTCAATTTTTTGAAAAACCTTTTTGTCCGCATGTTTTTATTTTGAAATGTAGTAAAAGCATTTCGTTTTCGGCCAACATGTAATTTATGTAAATACCATCCAATATTATCTAGATTCCATACAAGTTATATCTCTACTGTATACCTTTTTATCCACCAGAGATTTAGCAAACAATTCAAAACCTTGTTTGATTTGGTTAAAGTTTATTTGCAAAAGACTTTTGTCTGTTACATTTTTATATTCTGCATTTTGTGACCAAATGAGTACCGAATTAACAGGATGTGTTAAACCGTATCAGTAATAGTAACTGTATCTGATAATTCCGAGTTGAAACCGGACTCAATATTAATACTTTTAAAAAATAGATTCACATTTAAAAATTACGATTTTTTATTATTATTACATACTGAATTACAATAAGTAATAAAAATATCACAGTATTTAATTGAATGTAAACTTTAGTATAACAGAAAAATGTACGGCTGTAATGTATGAAAATGTTTCACATTTAGAAATAATATATCTATATTGATTTGTAATTGTGAGGCAAATGATGAAAATCAGAATCGAACTTACTGTGGAAGTTGTCGTTGTAAACCAAGTATGCGTTGGTAACATTTTTCAACGCTGTCATGTTAGTTAGCGTACATATTTGCAAAATGAAAACTATTAGCAATAAAACGAGATATGTTGCGACGCGGATAATTTTTCCGCTGTCCTCCCAAGATTTGAAAACCATGATTTCTTTTACAAATTCTATACTTATGAATAGTAAATAGACGAATAAAAATAAAATTGACAACTGGAAACTTTTTGGTCTACCCATCTCAATTTTGAATCCTGAATCTGATTTGTCTTTTTTAATTTTGTACGGAAGGCCTCGAATCATGTGTCCAAGGGACACTACAGTACGTAAAGCAAGATGAAACTTTGCTCCTGGCATTTTACAAAACTGATTCTTTCTATTTACTGATAAATCTGGTGTACAACTATTTGAGCACTATTTGTAAGTAGTTCAAGCAGTAGGGAACCTAATGTTAAACTGAGAGACAAAATGATATATCGTGAGTTCAGTAAGCCTTTAGTAGATTAGTGAACTAAATCTGAACAATCGATGGCATAAGAATACATTACAGATTTTAAATAAAGGATTTCAATCCTTTATAAGTATTAAAAATCTGCAGTATGTATTCAAAATAGTGCTTTCCAATAAAATGGGAGTAATTTCTCTCTAATTTCACGAATTCAAGAGGTAAGTCGTCATTAATAATTCAATATCAACTAGTGCATTGGTTGATATTGTATTACTATTGTTGGTAGCGTGGTCGTCTATATTGTAGGTACACAACAAAACTGAACCAAGAGTCACGTCATAGTATTCCCATTTATGGACAAGCAAACAAATACTAATTTGGCTGCATTTATAAAAATGGTTTACCCTTTTGCTTCTTTTCATTTTCTACCAACAACAGATTATTTTAATAACTGATTTAAAAATTGGGTTTCTATTGAAGCAATTTTTTCCTACGGAAGCTAATATTAATAACCCTTAAGCTGCTATTAATTTTGCTGCAGTTTATAAATAATTGAGAGCAATACATAATTATCGAGTAGAAGACTTTCTACTACTATAAAGAAACAATATTAAACCTTGAATTTATAAAATAAGTACTTCGAATATGAATTTTTATTCAAAGTGCATATAATTTAAATTTTAGTAAAGATAAATGTGCCTGGATAAAATCCTTTATGCTGCAATCATCTTGCTTTGAAATCAATAGTGAAGGTGACTTTTACTAGTTGAAGTATTATGCATGAACTTGCTTTTAAGGAATCCTTTTATTGATTTAATAGTATTTGTTTCACTTTGCATTAATTTCTGAATAATTTACATTTTCATGAAATATATCTTAATTTCTAAAGATTAAAATTTGCAATTAAGGATCGCAAAGATATTTTATTTCGGCTGGTACCTTTATGGTAATGCATTTTATCTTAAATTTCAATTCAATTTTATCTCAATTCAAACGACCTTGATAAATCATATTTTGTTGACTCCCATCAAACTATAAGATTTGACAGACCGCGAAATGACGGAGGAGGTGGAACCATTATATTTGTAAAAAACAATATTACTTATCAAACTATAGACCATAACATTGTATTTCCTCCTGGAGTTGAAGTCACAATAGTCATTCTAAAACCCAATTTCAAAAAAGCTATAAATCTAGTTATAATATACAATCCTCCAGATGTTTCTAAAGTTAAATTCTGTGACTCACTCTCACTTTTATTAGCTCTACCTTTACTACAAGGTGATACGCACATCCTAGGAGATTTTAATATCAACCTATTTATCCCTAATTCTGATGTACGTTATCTAACTAATGTAACTACTAAATATAGTTATAAACAGATTATAAATGAACCTACTAGAGTTACACACAAATCAAAAACCCTAATTGATCACCTTTATACAAACAATGTTACCCAAATAGTACAATCAGGTGTTTTTTCACTTACAGACTCGGACCATAGATGTATTTTCGCTGTACTAGGGAAAGTAAAAACTAGTACTGATTCCACATTTATGTATTACCGTAATTATAGAAACCTTGACTGGTCCGCCCTTAATAATGAAATTGTTAATTTAAATTGGAACAATCTTAATAATTTGTCAACGAATGAACAATTACTGTATTTTCAGAATGCTATTTTAGATAAACTTAACCTAGTCTCACCCCTACGTAAGGGTACATGTAAAGCATTACTCTCACCATGGCTAAGTGAGGGCAATGCTCCGGGACTTAGAGCACTTATATACTTAAAACATCGTCTGAAAAACAAAGTTGATAAAAAATACAGTACTGAATTATTTAATGAATATCGTAAAATTAAACTTGATGTAATTTATAAAACAAATTTAGCTAAAAAAATTACTATATCAGTGTTCTTAGCAATAATACCGATAATACTAATTTATGGAATAAGCTAAACGAATTATTCGGTAATAAGAAAAAAACTTCCAAATGTATAAATCAATTATTAGTTAATAACAATTTGACCACTGACCCTACCACCATATGTGATACTCTTGCAGCTGCTTTTGTAATACCTAGAGATGACTTTGATACAAACGATAATAGACTTTTATCACTTGATAAATTATTATTTTCTGACAAAAAACTTGACTCTGACAAATATTCTACTGAAAATGACTTTAATACTTATAATACCTCTTTTGAATTATCTGCCCTCTCCGAAATTAAAACTGAAATTACCAAAGAGGATCTTATCAAAGCAGCCACTAAACTTAAGTTTAAAGTAGCAGATTCTGAGACTGAACTACCTGCAAAGGTTGTACAAAGCTGTATCAATAGTATCCTTCAACCACTAACTATTATATTCAATAATATTTTGTCTTCAGGTAGTTTCCCAGATGCATGGAAAAAAAGTATCATTCACTCATTGTATAAAAATAGTGGTAATAGAAATGATGCACTTTCGTACAGACCCATCTCTAACCTTCCATTGTTAAGTAAATGGTTTGAAATTATAATTAAAGATAATCTTATGCAATACCTTGAATGTAACAATCTTATTAATGATAGCCAACATGGTTTTCGAAAAAATCGTTCTTGTGTTACAGCCCTTACGGCATTAACTCAATATCTTTATACACACCTAGATAAACCTAAACACAAATCTGTAGCTATATTTTATGATCTAAAGAAGGCATTTGACTATGTTTGCCCTCTTCGTCTTATTGAAATTCTGAAATTCAAATATAAATTAAATAATATTTATTTAAAATTATTCTATGGTTATTTCCTTGACAGAAAACTTGTTATTAAGCTTAATAACTTTACCTCTAATGTCTATAACTATGGAAGAGGAGTCATACAGGGCTCTGTACTTGGTCCAGTCCTGTTTAATATGTTTATAAACACCCTTACTGATGACCTTGAAATTGCCAATATAAAATTTATTCTTTTTGCAGATGATTTGGTAATTTTTACTGCTAATGAATCTCTGTCCATAATCACGTATATCTTACAGACTACAAATAATCTTATCAAACTGTGGTGTCATAACAATGGTATGCAAATAAACCATTCGAAAACCAAATATATGATTTTCTGTAAGTGTAACACTAATGCCACTGACCTATCCATAAACATCCTTTGTAATGGACACCCGATTGAACAAGTTACATCTTTTAAGTACCTTGGCGTTTACATTGACTCTTATTTAAATTTTAATATTCACTTTCAGAAAGTTGAAAGTAAATTCTCGTCGGCAATTGGTGCTATCCATAGGGTCAAGAGGCTTGTCCCATTCAATGTATTTGTACTCTTAATTAATGCATACATCTTTCCTATCTCGGATTATGCCATTTCAATCTGGGGTCCAACCAAATATGATAAATTAAAAACCTTGCAAAATAAAATAAATAACCTTTTATGTATTTATCATTATCCTAAGCTTAGTAAGTTCTATACAAAAAAGTTTTGGTCTAAAGCTTCGAAAGAAGGTAATTTATATTTGTCAAAACAGTTATTTAATTTAGAACATCATAAAATCGATTATTGGTACTTCCTCGAAAAAGGAAATATGTTAACCATTACTGAAAGATTATATTTTTTGACACTAACTAGTCTGTATAAATGGCTCTTGTCAAATTACACTGTTAATGAAATATGTTCTTATATCAAACCTACTCCAAATACTAGCCAAACTTTACAAAACTCTTGCCTCAATACATCGACACGAACCACAAGACAAAATAATAATATTCCTGTTATAACACATAGGACAGCTCTGTTTGCCAAGAGCCCCCTATGTTATGCAATCAACTCGTGGAATAATCTACCCCCATTATTAAAATCTAAATTATACTCACCCAATACTTTTTCGACTAAATTAAATGGACATGTTATATCACTAATAATTATATAATTACCATATATGCCCTATTCCTATGATTATATCATTTAAAATATGTATGTTTGTATATATTATTGTTTTGACTCTCGACTGATCTCTGGTAATGAACTCGGCTTGTCTTTGGAGTAAGGTAGCTATAACTGGTAGATGCCTTCGGTGCGTAAATAAGCTATAACAGTCTGAATTTTCGTACTGAGATATATGCACTTTAATAAATTTAATTCATTCATTCATTCATTCAAAAATAAAAGTTCGATTTAAAAAACGAATTAAAATGTTCACAATGGGAGGCTTTTTGGATATCCAATTTTTGAACAACAACAGTCTTCAAGTTTGATTTGCTAATTCAAGGTGTTCTTAATTATGCACCGCTTTTTGATGAGACATCTAATATTTGTCAACAAATGATGTTTCAGTTAAAAGTGACGAGAAATTGTAATTGGTAACACTTTGGTGGTAGTATTGTCTACTTGTTAATGTAATCCATTAAATTGAGGAATACTCCGAATCATGGGAATCACCGAAATAGCAACACATATGTTTTGTGCATATCTTGAATATTTAGAATTAGTAAAGTCAAATATTTTTCAAGAAGAAAAATAACAAATGGAAGAAGGATCAGATATCCAAGTAAATGAAATATTGCACCAATTTTCATATCAAAGTTAAGCCTTAGAAATTTATGTTGAGCTTTATTTTCTTTGAAGTGTAGTACATTAGGGTGAAATTGCCCATAACCTTTCCAAAGTTCAAGTAGGCCAATTTTGTTCAATTCTTGAACCACATTGGCCAGTTCATGCCGGAAACATCCATAAAACATCCATCGCAAGGGTTGACTCCCTGCATGCTCTATTGTAATTTCACATCTCAGTAAAGGGAGCCCTAGTTGTAAGTGAGCCAGGTTTGTATCAGCGACAGAATTTTCTACTTGGATAAACACCTTAAGTTCCGTTTTCAAAACAGTATTTTTGAATATTTCATTTAAATTTAAGGATGCATTAACCTGAGACGTATCATAAAAGTAAACACTAGAATTTTCTTTTTCGGTAGTACCATACTGTACAAAAAAATGATGCACTGTAAAATATCCTTCGCTTTGGGATAGTCCAGTTAATTTTCCAATAACAGAAAGTATTTTAAATTTATTATGTATAAGTTCACCAAAGTTTCTCATTATTTGCTTATCGGTGGGAGCAATTACTTCACCAGTAATGTAACTTTCGTACTCAGTTACAAAAATATTTAGCATTAGACATAAAATTCCGTACATAAAGAGTTTTCTTTGGTTGTGATTTTGTCGGAGAAGAATCGCAATGGCGGAAAGAAAGAAGTTGCTAATGTTTTCCAAGGTTATTATCTTTTTTGCAACAGTAAATATAAGTGTGTTGCCTAAAAAGCACATTGCTAGCAATACCAGCCAACTACTAGTGTCCATTATTTCAAACCAGATTGATAAGGATATTTGGTGATAAGATTCTTTGTTTACACAATATAAGAATTTTGGTTCACTAGAGCTGGTTGACAGAGAAATAGCTTTCGGTTGGATTTGGGAAATGAATGCGTTTTCTGGACGTATTTCACCACAAAACGGATTTTCCGTGTATATATTTTTATAAACGGCAGAGAAATTTAAGCGGTCAGCCATTGTTTCAAAGAATGAAAATATTTCGAAATTAGCGCAGCGTGTAAATAGGTTTTTCTTAATTAGCATGTATGGCGATGAAGCACAAAACCGCCTACTGATGTATTTAGCAGTGCCACCCCAGAACTGATCCAAAACAGCAACATAACGTCCATGAAGATTATTATTCAAATCTTTTCTTCCAATTTCTGTCACTAATGATTCTGACGGGATCTGATCTATCCTTGTGATTTCTTCAGAGAACTGCGACACAGTTAATACTTCAATTTGGAAAATTGTTTTGACAACAAAAAAATATACTGTATTTTCCCATCCCAATTCAAGAGAGAAATGATTTTTGATTTTATAAAAATTATTTCTTGTGGTAATTATGAGGAATTTTATATTTTCATGATCTACGTCTTGGCCAAAAATAGCAGGGTGCTTCGCAATAAATTTAATTCTGTAATTTGGTGGCTGCACTACAGCATGGACGTTACACTGAGAGTTTGACAATGAACTGGGATATAATTTCCCTCCTTTGTAAGAAGTATACCATTTAGTGAAATTAATAGTTGGATAAAATACAATCGTTCGTGGAGACGACATGAATGCTTCGAAAACATAATCATTCAAAATATGTCCATGAAAAACAATATTAAAATCACAATTTGAGAAAGGTGACAAGTTAACTTCACTTCTTGTATTAATAATAAAATATAATATTAGAAAGAGCAAAGTATTTCCCTTTGAAGCCATAATTGTAAATTTTCTAAATATATACAGATATCAGCAATAAATCGAGGATCTCAAAACAAAAACCAAAATATCAATTACAAATCCTACTACTTCTATTCAATTCTCAATATTCTACTAACGTTTAAAACGCTACTAAGACTGAGAATCAACTAATAGGAACATAAGTTCTCAAACTTTCTATAAATTATATGTGAAAATTTTTGAGCTGCCCAAACAGAAAGTAATACAATATAGGTACACAAACAATACAAGGCGTCATTGGTTGATTCTAAGAATTGAACAGAAGGCCAAATTTGTTTGCTGATGGACCTCACAGTAGACAGTAACTACGAAACGGGAGCCATTTATTATTTACACGCAATTTCCGACAATTTGGTGGTTCAATAAGCAGTAATATTGGTATTCATTTATGTATACTGGTCACGAAACAAAGGTCTATTTTAATATACTGCTTGTCGTGGGTTATCGTATTTGTTATATAGTATGTCATAGTTATTACATAATACCTCAAATTAGAACCACACCAGTGTTGGTAGTTTGCATTATGAAAAAGGCCAAAGTAGTTGTTTTAGTATGTGTCCAAAGTAAGTATTCATTTATCATTTGACATTAATTTCAATTCATTTGACAGTAATTTCAATTCATTTGTCAGTCAATTCAATTGTCAATATTATTTCCAATATTTTAAGCCAACAAATGTATCGTGTTCCATTTTGAATTGACGACAAAGTTATTTTACTAGATCTTGAGGAATGTAGTTTTGGATGTCATTTTGGCTTTCTGTGTGCTCAACTGTTCTCGTTCTCGTGTACACATTGATACTAAAATATGATCAGATACGGTAATTAAATTTTCAAAAGTGTTTAGACTTACTTATTCAGATAACAAACATGAACTTTAGTGTATTTATTTATTTCATTCCATTAAATGGGTTACACTGGAAAATAACTATTTTGCATGTTATTGTAAAAATTTAGGCTATTTGTCAGATTTATTTTACTACAAAGTAAATCCTTTTATTTTTTAAAATTTAGTCGAATATAAAGTTTAAATTATTTGGTCGATTTTGTATTCACAACATGGTTTTAATCCAAAGTTATAGAAAGTTTTACAAATTAGAGGCAGTGTCTATTGAAAAGATTTTCCCCGAAATTCCAGGCGGTTGCCATTTGAAAATTAGAAACCTTTGTACAATTATACTTAGAAAGGCTACTCCAGTGTGAAGATGGTAGAACAATGTAATAGTGCATTAAATAAGTCCAAACCGTGCTTTGCCGCGAATTTTCCAGAGAGTATATGATACATAAATATGGAGCTATGAACTCTGGATTCCCAACTCGACGTTGAGCTTTGGGCACAAAATAATTCATAGGAGTAGATTTTCTGTCTATTTACTTAATAGCGGCGCCACAGCGACATGGTAAGCAAAATGGTGCTAAAAGCGATGAACGTTGAATGACGGAGTTCTTATTCCAAACCCGGCCAACAGCTCCGTAATAAACTGAACTTATTTTTTGCATTAAATTTTTTACCTACATGAGGTTCATTAAATGAATGGGATAAATAGTACTTATAACTCATTCAATTTAAGTTTTCCTTTAAATAGCCAATGAAAATGTCGCATAATTTCTCTGGAGACATAAATGCACTTGAAGGTGCATCTATTTTTATCTCTCTATATTAAATGAACACTATGGTTGCATCAAACGGTGGCATAAACTATGAAGATCTTGATATTTATGCTGGAAACGTTGAAACCTACATGAATGTATTTTTATGAAACACTACAGAAGTATAAGGGGCTAAGTCTTAGTTTGTAATGACGATGATTTATTATTCCTTTTTTATAGTTTTGCACAGAACAAGTATAATAATCAAGGAAAGTTATGTTTACCGTACAAGGCATTGAGTACCTAATTGTATCCACTATCGTCTCTTACATGAAAGTAATACAAATATAAGATTTCGTAATAAATTGCTTGCCGTGGTTTATAATGGAATTGAAAGAAAATATTATAAGCCAACGTCGGCATTGCGAAATTCTGATTCTGAAGAAGTAATAATGCTGAAAGCTAAAATATGTTTTTCCTACTTATATAGACTTTTCTAAACGGCCACAGAAAATCTTACATAGAAAAAATCTGATTTTACCATTTGCTAAGGTACTTTGACACATTTATTCCATTAATATATTGTTATTGTCATACAACTCGACAAACATACAAAAACAAAGAAGCATTGTTTACCTAACTACTCAGGGTTTCAAATCTGATGCCTCAAATTGGAACCACGCAATTTTTAACAGTTAGCATCCAACGAAGGCTACGATAATGGCAATCGAAGTACAGCAACATAAACCAATTATAACAATGTATTTTCATTAATTTAGTTATTAAATTGACAATAATTGCTCATTTCCTTTTCAACAATTTGCATGATTTTTTAACGTAAAGAATTTCTTTTGTTGTGTGCATAAATGTTACCTGCATCAAAACCTTGATCCTTTAACTGTTTTTTGAGAAACTGTAGTAAGACATAAAAGTTGTTTTACGCAAATTAAAAATGAACAATGTTGCTCTATAAGTAAAACATAAGGCTTCAGGAATGATATGTCTATTTTCAATGTAGTAGTCACTTTCTTCTAAGCCTGAAACCAACAGCAACATTAGTACGTTTACTGCAACATCTCGTCATCAAAAGTTAAAATCTTTAAACATTTTTCTGGGATAACTAATCTGGGGTAGCAAAAATCAACATTGCTAATTTAAAGTCATTTATTTAATTGTTCCTTTGAAGAATTTGCAAAACCACGTCTACAATGTTTGGCATCTTTATTTAAAATTATACAGAATTTATAAGGCTTCACTGTTCAAATCTCTGAGGTATAATTTCATCGAATGAAATAATCCTAAATGATTTTTGGATTTTACATAGCTATAACGTTTTCATATAACTAGCGAAACCCTAATCTAGATTTCAATTTCAAAAGTAGAAAAAGAATACACCTGAAGTAATTGGAAACTTATTGCAGTTACTACAATAACCATTATAATTGGCATTTATCGATTGTAAAACTTGCATGAATAATGGCATCTGTCTGCATTATTGAATTAATGGACAAATATTTTAATATTGTCAGTCAAAAGCTATGGCTCAGTGTATTGAAATGGAATTCTACTGAGAAGAAGTTACAAATAACTTTGGAGAAGAAAAGGCTATACTGGGCTTATCAGTGGATTTTAATTCTGCTTCTCTGTGATGTATACCTTATTGGATGTCTTGTGAAGGAAATATTCATTCCTACATTCGATAAAGAATTTATTATTGTCTACATTGGGCTTTCAATTGCCTATTCTATTGTGGTATTCTTTAATGTTATTTTGTATTGCAAAACGCACCAGTTCATTTCCGTGGTAAATTGTCTTATATCTGTGGACAAGGACTGCTATGGTAAGAAATTTACACCAAAATAAAACAAACTTAATTTTTATAAATTTTCTGGTTGCTGCTCGATGTATCTTACTTTGTTATCTTTAAAAATAATATTTCTTGCAATTTCATGATGAATAATTGTATTATTATTATTAATAATTATTATTAATAATAATAATCTTTTCTAGGAACCTTTCTAAATGATGACGAAAAGCTGGTTGCCGTTAAAGATTGGAAAATATTTGCTTACATTGTAAAATCCATGTCGCTGTTGACTATTTTTTATGTTATAATTGCACCAATTGTTATGGTCACTCTTAAGTATTCACCAATTGTGCACTTACTTAAGACTACATTTTTATTTATTGATTGCATACCTGTAAGAGTAATGTTGCTTCCTTCAATCGCCTATGGAGCTCTATTTTGTGGGTTCTCTGATCTAATCATTGCGTTTGTTTGTCTTTTTTATGCACTGTTTGTTAGATTTTGGTTACGCCTTGTAACGAAATTATTTCCATGCACGTCTACAGAACTCTAAATGTTTTAAATATCCACATTAGCTACAAATTTGTTAAGTTTGTTGCGCCTAGTATGCTTTTTGCACTCGCTTTAGGGATTGTAATGCTAACTTTCGCTGTCTGCAAATCGTACAAAGTTGTGCCATTTGTCAACACTTTGTGTGCACTTAACAATAAAAACAAAATCCACAAAATTCAAGCAAGAATGGAAAATGCGCGAGTACCAAGTCATCAGAAAAACGGTCAGCAGTTTTCGTACATTGCAATTTTCTGTTGGAGACTTTTTTACCATGCAAAGGTCTACAGTACTGGTATTTTATCAAACTGTTAGCTTATACACAATTAATGCTATGTTATCCGTAAAGTTGTAATGCAGTCTTTCATGTTTTGATAGGTTAGTTGAGTCAGAATCATTTATTTTCAGGTATATCAAAGATCATCATTTTTACAAAATGTGAACTTAAGTTTTAAAATTAAGAACTCCCTGTTTTCACCCATACATACATACACACACAAAAGCACGCACACACAAATTATCGACTTAAAAATAGTAAATAATTGCTTAAAATGAAACTTTAGTGCTTACGTTAATTGCACATAATATAATTCTAATAAAAAAATTAATATAAACTTTTAATGCCATTTTTGGCCACCTTAGCATCCCTGTTGAATTTCTCTATTTTTGCATCATCATTGACAACATTGGTTTGCCTTCCTTCTGTTTTGGTGGTCCTGTGGTACTAATAACGGTAACGGTCGCGTTACTGATAGTGGTAGCGGTGGTTGTAGTGGTAATGTTAATTTTGATAGTAAGTCTTCGGTCAATGTAGATTTAAGAATTTGATACATGTTTGTTATTTAAATCATTAAAATGTATACATTATTCATTTATAAGTGTGAGGGGCCACAAATTAGTTCCGGTGCGTTCTCTTATACTTAATTTAATTTAAATTCAGTACAAAATAGTGCTTATGCAAAATGGCCAGCCTACAATTCCAAATTGAATTGATATCAAGTTTTTTTAAGTGTTCCAAGTATCAAATTTAGAAGTGCTTACAAAAAGATACGAACACAAACCATTTGCAATCACTTTTCCAAAATAACATTTCAAACCAAAATGATGGTATTTTCCTTTTCCTAAGTCTGAGGGAAACTCACTTCTTGGTGTTTTTAGAAGCGTTCTAGCATCTAGTTGTAAATTTGATTACCAGGAATAGTTTTTCAAAACCATAAGTAAATCATTAATAGCTACACGTGTAACGTTGTGATCAAGTGCCCATTTTTGTATTTTACACCTTTTTATAATTATTTGACTACTAAATGACTATGACTAATTATTCTGAACCAGAACTGCTTTTGTCTAATACAAACTTACAATCACTAATATTTCTGAACGCTGATTCTATATCTGAGAACATGTCATCAGATTCCAAATCATTTAAAAATGTACTAATACTAGGAATACGGTCTATTGATTGGCCAGTGAACAAGTCCAGTCAACAGTGATAACTGAGATACGATTTCTGGCTTTGATGATTCAGTATCACGACTACGGTTAATTTTTGTTGATAGAGCAAGTCTAGCAACCGCTATATGTCTTCTCTTGGTTTTTTGGAGTTCATTTCGCTTAAGTACTACTCCCATCAATTGGGAGAAATGCAGACTTTTTCTGAGATTGCTTAATGCGTCCTGTAGTAAACTGAAACCATTCTATTACACATGCCTGGATTTGGTGTTCATAAAATTTTGAGCAATTTTTTTTAAGTTGAATTGCGTCTGGATTAGCAAATTTTTATTACTTTAAAATATATTGCATATAAGATTTTAAATTCTTCAGTTAGTGTTTGCCTAAGGTTATTATTAAGTATTTCAAAAAAATCTTACCTTTTACTACAGAAAAAAGCTTTGTGTCTTTGAAAATTATTTTCCCAGTAAAACTTCCCAGTTCTGGGTAACTTCCCAGTTAAACTAGTCAGTACAACTAGATCCTTTCCAACAAGAGCTATGAGCATACGACGAATAACTGTAGATGCATCTTTAACACCGATTGTCAACAAATAATCACGCTAGTAATAAAGCATTAGACTTTACAAAGCTATTAATGGATAAATTGTTTTAGACTTCGTACAACTACAAGTCCTTGTACTGGCAAACACTTTTCTATTTCTTTTGTTGTTGGATAATCACAGCAAAAAATTTCTTGACGAGATAACTGCTTTAACCTTTCACAATTCTTTTTTTTACTTAAACCTCTATCAAGCCCACAGAGTCTACAACGGCCACTTTGAAAGCTAACTACGCAAAATCGTTAAAAATTAATTAAAGTATATTCAAAAGGTCATAAATTTTTTAAATCCCATTTACCATTGCAATCTGATCTTTAACTTTCCAATGTTGTGCTAATAGTTTTAAGTTCCTTAGCAATAATTGAACTGCCAGTTGTTGGTAAATCTTTTGCGTTGACATACTGCAAAACATACGTCATTACGTTATTCCCGCCCTTTTGCATAGCTAAAACGTAGATCAAAAATATTTATTAACCTCTTCACATTTGAGTAAGTATATTTGCATCAGTTTTAAAAAAAGTTGACATACAAATATTCGCGTTATCGTTATTTACGTCATTGCCAGAGCTAACTTCTTCATCAATAGTTCCGAATTTGTCGAAGTGCAAATCTATAGTACATGAGTTAATTAATAAGTATATGAGAATTGTATGAATATTGGGATCAATAAGTTTGCCAAAAGTTGTATACCTGCAGAATTTTAGTTATCTTCTTCTGATTCCACTAAAGTCTCTGCTGCGGTTGTTAAGTTTTAAGCAGTGTCATAATTATCATGTCATGTTATAACAAACAGGTATGAAGAATAAGTAAATTTGTAACTTTTATTTACTACTGAGGGCAACGAAAATAATTAATTTAGATTTAAGCTGATAATTATACAACTCCTTCCTTTTAATACTTTAGTTTTACTAATTAGTTTATGAATATTTTTGAATTTATTTTAAAACAGTCTGAAGATGCTGATTATGTGCGAAATCGATAACTGAAAATAAACTAAAGGATATGTTGCTGACTGGTTGAGATTACTCGTTTGGCATTTGCATTGATTTCAGAATTTCAAATCATGTATGTATGTTATACGAGGTTCCCCTACACTATAGAGTGCAGGATCTGTGCGCATTCCACTAGCGGGAACATTGCAAACTCCTCTTAACATTGGCATTGTTGTTAGTTAATGCCGAGAGGTCAAGGGCTGTCATTTAAATGGATTCATAGCTTCACTACTAAGTCAGGTCTCTAGCTTGGACAAATAGCCAGTCCCTTCAACAGGCAGCTTATCTATCTTTCCATTAGTGCGTCGCACAAACAACCTCTGGCCTTATACCCCAAGCGGGATTTGAACCCACTACCAGCAGCGGACATAGAGATTGATTATTCACGTACGCCGCCTAGCCAGATATGCTTGGGTTTTCAAATCATAAAATATTACACAAGAAAACTCATAATACTAAAGATATCGCATTTGTGATTTAGTTAGTATAGGTAAATAATTATTCACACTAATTATGTATTCAACACAGATGATTTTTCAATGAAATGAATTAATTAATTCACGTTTCTTTAGTCGCCATAAATTATAAAAATATCGTTACTTGAGGTTGAGAAAACTGTATGTTGTATTTTGTTTACGATGATGACGGTTGTTTGCATTGCTTTACAAGATTTGGAATTCCAGGACCTCTTTTATTTGGCCAGTAACACTGTTTGCCATTCTCAAATATCCAAGAGGACTAGTACAACAGCACTATATTTTTTGTGCCATCGTGGCACAAAAATAGATAAACCAAGAGCTAACCAAGAGCGTCACCTAAAACTCCCAAACCGAGAGTTCCGGTTGTTGTTGTTCCGTAAGTATTAATGTAAGTGGTGGTTTCCCTGCAAAAAAAAAGGATATCTAGAACCGAGTAGAATACCCGGTTCAGCTATAACCCGGTACGGAGTCTCCCTACTAAGGCAAGGATATCTAGCCATTAAATAGCATTCTGTTTACCCCGTAGCCTGGTTAGCAGAAGGATTTGGGGAAAGTACTAAAAACGCACGCTTTGTTTTAAGTATGTGTAAAAATCCTTACCATGATAATCTTTTTATCTACAAAAGCTATAATGCGAAATCGCCAGTATTGTAATAAGTGGTGCTGTAAAAATCCTTACCATAATTATCTTTCTGCTCAGCTACTTCTTTTTCTAAACCTATAACAATAAGCAGCAATATATCAATCTACAGAACTGGAATGGCAATTGGTATTGTTATAAGACTTGAATTGAACTGAAATCTTACATTGCGATGTTTTTGTTGCCAGTCCTGTAATGTACCAGTCCGCCTTTACTCTTTTAGCACACATTTCGCTGTTTCGAAGATACGTACAATCATTAGATACGCCCGCTTTACAGTTAGCGTATTCAATACACACTGCCGTTGCACAAGGCAACAATAGTAATAAGAGGAAAGCTTGCATTGTTATTGCAATTGCATTTCTTATCAAATCGCTATTTGAAAATTTGTGCACTAAAAAAGCAAACTCAGCATTTCTTTACATTCACCTCATCGCGTGACTGATCTTATAAACCTAAATGTATTTCTTCGAGTAATGCTTTTAGATGCTCATGGAGGTACACTCTTATTGCGTACATACATGTTAAGAAGACCCCAAATATTTATCGATGAATATTTGATTAATCAGTACTTTTATTCAGTTGTTTTTTGCTGGCTTACCTAGGGTGATTAAGCAGTACTTTTAATCAGTACTTTTTTGCTGGCTTACCTAAGGTGGTTAAGCAGTACTTTTAATCAGTACTTTTTTGCTGGCTTACCTAGGGTGATTAAGCAGTACTTTTAATCAGTACTTTTTTTCTGGCTTACCTAGGGTGATTAAGCAGTACGTTTAATCAGTACTTTTTTTCCGTAGATTTGTCGTAGTTTTTAGATTTTACAAACGACGTAAATTAGTGCTTAATAAAGGTTACAATTCTAAGCGAAAAATCACTATTGAAACGTTACGGAGAAGTAACGTAACTAATAGGTATCAAAAATTACGGTTTATTATTTACATAAACATGACATGTTATTTATGGAGATGCAGTAACGGTAATTTTTAGGTGACTCAAACAAAAGAGTAGAATTTACATAATTTTAAAGTGACCTTTAAATTTTACGTCACACTGATTACAGAATTTCTGCATTTAATTTATGTTTATGGTTTGTTGCGAATTAGTACATTATATTTTAACTCATTATATTAATTTACACTAGCACACATTCAATTCGTGTGAGCTTACATGTTGTAAGAGTATAACTACAGTTACCTTAGTTAACCACCAAAACCACCACATACACAGTTAACCGCTGCTCTTCCCTTAAGATTTAACCAAAAAAACCGGATGATTACATTTTTCTCATTTAGCTTCCCTGTTGAATTTCTCTATTTTTGTAACATCATTGCCAACATTGGTTTGCCTTCCTGGTGTTTTGGTGGTCCTGTGGTGCTAATAACTACACTAATGGCATTACTAGTAGTGGTAGCGGTTGTCGTAGTGGTAATGCGAATTTTTCTGTTAATAATTTATAATAATTCGTAATTCTGAAGATATGAGTGCCATTTATATAAACAATTCTAAACGTATTTATTGACAATAACTAAGAATCTTCAAAAAGATATTTGTGCCATTATTTTAGAATTTTGGCTTATTGCCTAGTAAGGAGTAAGAATTATTCCGCCAAATTTAGCAGCATTGATACCCGAACGGAAGCATGCAGCGCAACCGACACTGTAGCTAACAGTCACGCATGCACACCAGACAACCCTAATAATACAATCTTTATAAATCTGTTCCGTAGTATAAAATAGATTACATTCGAATCTAATAGAGTACTTTAGATAAAAATAGAATACTTGAAAATAAATAGAACATTTTAGTTAAAATTGTGATTTCATAGGTATAAATAGTTCTTTTTAGATATGATTAAAGTTATTTAGATACAAATAGTATTGTAGAACTATTTACACCTATAATATCACATTTTTAACTTAAATATTTTGTTTATTTTGAAGTATTCTATTTTTATCTAAAGTACTCTATTAAATTCTTATGTATTCTGTTTTATACTACGGAACAGTGCAACCTAATTAAATTGCTAAATTTATAAAGATTGCACTATTAGGGTTGTCTGGTGTGCTTGCGTGACTGTTGGCTTCAGTGTCGGTTGTGCTGCATGCTTCCGTTCGGATATCAATGCTGCTAAATTTGGCGGAATAATTCTTACTCCTTACTAGGCAATAAGCCAAAATTCTAAAATAATGGCACATTTACATAAAATCCTTTATTAAACAAGCACTGCTTTTACAAGCACTTGACCATGTCCACTAAATGTAGCTCTACATATCATGTATCGATGTGTAAAGCACATCGTAGCATTGCAACTAGGTACGACAATAGAATAACTTCTTATATATCTATATATTGCCCGAAGGTGTCCGTATCGAATTCCAATAGACATGGCGCTTCTTATTTGCTTTTGTTCAATTTTATTCCAGTTTTTTTCTGTTATTTTGCCAAGAGTTTTTGACGAGCTTACCGAGCAGTGAAAGGCTAAGGCTTACCACCTTGAGCCTTTACCATTTATTTATTTTACAAGATACACATTGCATTAGCATCTTTAAGCACGTCTCGGCTTCCCACGTCACCTAAAGGAAGCTTCACTTCCTTTAGATGCATTTGCATTGAGCACGTACCGAATTTGCCCACCTTTTTGTAGTTATTCACATTTACTTAATGCACTGATATTAATTACAAGTGCACATCTCTCTTATTAATGTAGGTGCTATTTGCACACATGCTTCCTGTGAATGCACAGTTTGTGTGCATCCATCTCTTTCGCCCAAGACATCCAGTGACGTAACCGGATGTCATGACTGCTATATATACTGGACCTTTAAATCCACTCGGCAGTCCGGTGCGGCGGGAGAGAGAATCTGCAGACCCATGCAGATTCTCTCCCTTCTCCTTCACTCACCTCCTTCCTTCCCCTGATATTTTATAACAATAGCTTTATAACATTGGCTACTCTACATGCCGTCTCCTGTCTCGTCATTTCCATCACATATAAATACTAGGCGTTCACACCAAAATGGCTCTAGTATATATTTTATGCCCAAGAGTAATATAATTATATTACTCACCTTTGTCGCTCCTTGTGACGATGGGCAGGAATCCTCCAGTTGTGAATGAGAGTGTGCTTGAGAGTGTGAGTCTGATCGCGGCTGTTCTGTTTAGATGAGAATGATCCGAATGAATGTTACCCGAGTAAATGGGATTGTGGATGTCCCTGGTTAGTTCCCGTGGGTTTGCATTTACTTTGTGTATGAAACTAGTGTGTGATTGAGTGTGAGTAGTAAGAATGATGGGTATGAATGGAAATTGTATTAAAGCCGGGTACTTGCGAGTGTGTTTGGATTCGGTTTTCTCCGATTTAGTGTGAAAGTGGGAATGAAAGGAGAATGAATGCTGAATGGATGTTGCTAGTCTGGATGTGGTTTATTCAATGAGAAAGAAATGCTTTGAGTTTGGATGTGAGAGAGCATGGTCCATAGTTTGTACAGAATTAGATAGGTGCTAGACTAGTAGTAGTAATTAGTTATTAGTTAGGTACTAGATTACATAGGTAGGTGTAGATTATAGGTAGGGTAGGTGGCACAGGTGTACAAGCAGTTCCGGTGGAACTGCCAATTAGTTAGCTGTGTGTAGGTGGAGGGAGCTTCATGTGGCTTTCCAGCAGATGGAAGCCACCCCAAGAAAACAGACCAGAAATAGTGTACTTGCAATAGCTATTGTGAGAGTTGTACGTTGATTGAATGATCGACCTATCTATAGCGGTCTTTCTTCCCTTACTTCTTTCTTTACTTAATGTGAGTACTCTTAATTCTAATTATTTATGCTTCGTGTTACGCGTGTAAAAAATGCAACTGAAAAGAACGTTAGATTAACATGTGGGCGGTTTATGTACTTAGCAGTCAAGAACCTTGTTTTGGAGTTGGGAACTAAGCAAAGACTCGATTCCGAATGATTTATTTCTCACAGGTTCTTAATTTTATAAACTTAATTTTGCTGTATTAATTTACTCTTACATTTTAGTTACAGGCAGACAATTAAGAAATTTTTTGGTTTTACTAGTTGACATTCCGAGAATGTTAACTGGGCAGCTTGAACTTCCGCTAGTTAAAAAAACTACTTTGTTATCCAGCTAGAACAATTGGCCATGTATCGTTTATAACTTGCAATGTGTTACCTTGCATTTTACTTAATTATTGTGCTATGCCATCAGTTATTAAAAGTAGGAAACCCTAAGAATTTTGCTTGGGGCGCCTAATATTATGCCACAGTTGTCAATTTTAAAACTGGTAAACGTAACTTGTCTTTTGGCATTTCGTATCCCCAAGAAGCGTTTTTCCATTTAGTTGGTGCAACCGAGAGGAAAAACAAAATATTTTACGGCATTTTTTAGAAAAATAGGTATGGATATTGTACTTTGGAGGCAATACTTTTATGCTTCCCACAGTATTAAACCTTTTGATCTTTTTATCATACCTTTTATACTTCCATATGTATTTTCAAAATTAAAATAGTAAAAAGTTTTGGAACCCTCCGGGGTTATTTCTGGGATTTGAAGGGCCACGGTTAAAATCTGACCTGCAACCTGGTGTCCTTAACCTCCGCTGGTCGCCGGAAAATAAACTAATGCTTAAATAGCTAATAATTTGAAAACCAAAATCACCATTTTTAATTAAAATATAATTCTATTTAACTTTAGTACAAAAAAAGCATTTCAGTGTAATAAATAATAATAATAATCTTCTATATTACTGGCGGCAGAAACGGTTCACCAGGTTCCGAAGAGAGCACGGAAACCTGTCAACCCACGACCACGTCCAGAAGGACGACCGCGTCCACGCCCACGAGAGATATATCGTGGAGGGAGTGGCACTCGAGCAGCAACACGCCCATCAGGCCGAAATTCCGCAAACTGCTGCCAGTTTTGTTGTGGTGGTGGTAAGGAAGGTACTCGAAAACGCGGAGAGAGTGAAGCAGATGAACGAAATGGTTGTTGTCCTGACCCGCCCAGGTGCTTCCACCAAGCCACTCCATCGCCGATGGCTACAATAATAATAATAATTGGTGATTATAATTAATAATTTTAATCTTTACTAGTCTATTTTATAATTAGTTTTATTAAAAAACAAACAGTTTTCATACCGGATTTCGTGGACATCCACTGCTCCGGAACAGCTGTTGGAAAGAAGCGGTTGCTAGAGGACACAGTTCCTCTCGAGATACTAAAAGCCGGGCATTCTAAATTAATGTAGTTTTAAATCTCTACTTCATAATCCCGATATGTACGTAAATGCCGTCCTTTGTTATGAGAAGCATTGTTGGGTTTCCAAAAGCCGTAACTAAATAAACAGCTAAAAATCTAGTGAGCTTTCCACAATCATTCAAGTCATATCTATTGAATAAGATGAACAGTTTCTGTATCGATTGACAACTTGTCGATGAAACCGAAAAATTGGTAAGACGGAGGTTTTGTCTGAACAAATACAGACCATCCATGTAGTGTGGGTAATTTTTCATCATCTGTGAACATCAAATAACATCGTAATAATACAAAAATTTAATCGTTCGTTACATATCAAATACAATTGTTTATTTCTTTGCAAATCAGACACTTTCATTGATAGCAGTGACATGGAAGACAGTGACAACAAAAGTAGTGACATGGAAGACAGTGACAACGAAAGTAGTGACATGGAAGAAGACAGTGACAACGAAAGTAGTGACATGGAAGAAGACAGTGACACCGAAAAAAGTGATACGGAGAACAATGACATGGAGTACAGTGACATGGAATGAAGCGTGTGAAATCCCTAGCAGCAGAAACAACTCCACTGGCGAAGAAGAGAACGATTATTTGGCGGCCATCGTACACGAAGGACATCCATGACCTTCTTGCATAGGAAAATGCCGCCGCTTACTAGAAGTTAATAAGCTAAACGTTACCTTACGTTTTATTTTGTTTTCTTTGTTCTCTCTTGGATATTTTTTTACTCTAGTAAATGGTGAGGGCTGCGTGACAGAGAAGAAGTATACTATCGGTAATTATTCTATAGCTGTAGAGTAGTGAACTCTAGTATATCCCTACAATCACAATTGCAAGGATATCAAAATTATGCTTCCGTTATTATATTATGAGCAGTCTATATTTTCCAGTGAAGGTACATTAACATAAATAGATTTAAAAACCACTTTGTGCGGGATAAATACTAAATAATATAAATGCTAATTTAACATTAAATCTCAATGTTAGTTTACTCGACGATGTATTCGTCAAAATTCTATAAACTGATCTCCAAGTTTTCATTGTATTAAATCTGCTTTATGACCCAAAGCCATTATGATATCTCATTTCTATATATTTCTTCTACTTCTCTCTAGCTTCTTTTGTTATGAGCACTGTTCTTCAACTTCAGTCCAAAACAAAGAATTAATGCAATCTGTTTTACCCGGACATTACAATATGAGGCAATTTTTACATTGGCCTATTTCAGTGAATTGAAAAGTACAGACCTTTTAATGCCGGAACTCATTTTTATATTGAAAAAGAGCCTTGGCTTTGATCCATGTCATCCAATCTTTTGTTTATATTATGTAAGATTGTTTAAATTTGCGCACAGTGCTTCAATATTCAATATCCTCAATATGTATTCACAAACCGAAAGCCAAAGTAGATACAAAAAGCGAATATGCGAATCGAGTTTTCTAAATTCTTTTTCAATATGAATGTAAAATACATTGCCATCACACAAATTTTTGCGTCTTAGTAGATGTAAACGTAGCAAGAGTCCAAATTGAAAGGTATTATAGGAAACGTAATACCTATAAGGCCCACAAGAGAGGACTGCAGCGACTATTAGAAGCGCAGATGCTGATGAGCGTAGCATTTGTTGTGTGCTCTATAATATGCTGCCAGGTAAAGCTCAGTGAGACACTTTGTGTTTCTGTAGTGTGTAGTGTTTACGACGAGTTCCACTAGTCGTAAATACAACTGTTTGTGTAGTAGGTTGCCGGAGATATTTTTACAGAAGATCTCTGATTATGATGGTGTTGTAAAGGTAATATTTTATATTCATAAATATAAAGTGCATATGTTCATATCTAAAGATTTTTCCTACAGTTCAGACTCTTGTATATTGCAACCTAAAAGCATATCATTGCTTTCCTCGATTTTCTAAAGGAAGACCCATCTTCAATTTGCTTTTTCAGTAACACTAGATAATCTTTTCTCAATCTTTGATTTTATAAAATTGTGAATGATCGATGCACCTAGCACGATCATAAATTTCTTCCATTATTCTTTAGTACACTGACAATTACAGCATTTGAAAATGCAGACATGGTCAATATGGTGAAAAACTGATTCCATTTCCCATGCTTCGCGCAAACGATGCGCAAAATAAATACTTATTACAGTATTCATACACGTACATATTTTGTGATTCTGTTTCACCTATATAAAAAATCATTGTCTTTTTAAAAAACTAAAAAGCCAACATAACACAGACCACACGCTAAATAACAACCTGTCGCAGTAATGCTAGAATGTGTCTACCAGTAGAAAATAAAACGCTTATAATTATAGTTATTGCAAAAATTTCATCATTTATAATTGCATACTACATTTCAAACGCATCAGGAAACATAGACAATTTTTAATATAAATGTTTCACTAACATTTTGAAAAATATTCAACTAACAGGACAAGTTTCCGATTTGAAACTATAAGGATAGGCTCCCACGGGTATAAAATTAGGTAGATCTATTGAGGAATTCATTACATTAAAATTCAGTATAAACAATAAAGAAATGGCAAGCAATATACTCAGCAGGAGTTAGGACTGAGGGAACTTCGAGTATTCTACACTTATATTGATTGATTGATTGATTGATTTTATTGTTTATATTGCCACAGCCCACAATAATGATACAGTTCATTTCACGTTTTTACATAAAGGAGAGAGGGAGCAAATAATAATGTTGGTTAAAGTAAAATATTTTTAAATTAAGAATTTATACTTATACTCCTGGACAAACAATTCTACACTTATAAGCCCGGCATAGTAACCGGAACTAGAAAGAGAGTGACAAGTCGGTACTACTATTTTCTGCAGTAGTACAAAACCTCGGAGTACGGAATGAAACTACGTAAGTAATTAATTTATCTTGACCTTGTACTTAAGACACTATTGTTATGAAGTCAATGAAGTACAATAAATGGTTAATTACGCAAATCTTCAAATGTTTCATAGGCAGGAGGGAGAGAAATCCCACTGGAAATATTGACATTATCCAGACTTTGCCAAATATCTAAGTAATAGATTTCACTGGAACTTCGGAAAAGCGCTCCATGGACTCTTCGGCATAGCTTTGACTACTTATTATACAACTTATATTGACAGTTGTAGCAGTGATTATGGAAATTGGAAGTGTTCCAATGATTATCGGGACACATTTAGCAACTTCGTTTCTCCCGATAGGAAACATCCTTTTCACATTTGGAGAAGGGTACTACCAACTGATCCTAGAAATCTGGTCGCCATGTATTTAGTCTTCTTTTCCTTTCGCCCTAAAGATATTTGAAAATATATGTCGTAGTCACGGAGAGGACGAAGGCTTTGAGGTTTAAAGACTATAGTCACTGAAGTTACGACTTCAAAAACTAGTTTTTCACAGTATTGGCATTCCAGTCATTGTGAGGACGGATAATAATCATTCGTTTACCATTTGAAATGTTTAATAAATGACTTTTGGGAATGAGTGAAATTTTTATTAATCACCACATATTTATAGATATTATTCATTTAGGACGTCAGTTAAGAATTGCCTTAGCATAAAAAGTTTTCTGAGTATCTTAAAATGTGTGTGTGTAACCCAAGCACATCTGGCTAGGCGGCGTATGCGAATAAGCAATCTCTATGTCCGCTGCCAGTAGTGGGTTCGAATCCCGCTTGGGGTATAGGGCCAGAGGTTGTTTGTGCGAGGCACTAATGGAAAGATAGATAAGCTGCCTGTGGGGGACTGTCCAATGATTGCCGGGCTAGAGGCCTAACTTAGTAGTGAAGCTATGAATCCATTTAAATGACAACCTTTGACCTCTCGGCATTAACTATCAACAATGCCAAATGTTAAGTGGAGTTTGCAATGTTCCCACTAGTGGAATGCGCACAGATCCTGCACTCTGTAGTGTAGGGGAACCTCATACAACATACAACATACATACATCTTAAAATATAGTTATACATATTTTAAAGCAAAATAAATTTGCAATAAACTTATTAACAACTTAATATTAATACATTCTCGTCACCATTAATGGATTTGCTTGCTTACTCTTGTATCTGCTATGAAGTTAACATAGTTTTTATTCTATGAAATTTCACACTCATTTCTAATCGAACTGCCATAATATTGCAATCATGCTGCAATTACTATTTTCTTAAAGTTTTCCTTATTTGTATCTGCTTCCTTTCTTTTGATCTAGAATATTCCCTGATTTATAATATCTACCTTCCTCTATCTACCTCCTAATGCCTACCTGACAACGCAATATAACTTTGATAATCTAAAATGGTAAGCTCCCTGACAATGATTGTAAATTTAACGAGAAAGAAGTTTGTAATGCAACCTACGCTATAAACCTTTTACTCAGTGATATTACTCGGAAAACTTTATTGTACTGCACACCTACCCCGCAACATTAATGAATCAGCGTTCGTTCAACCGAGATAAAACGTTTTGCACGATAAGAATTATTTTTCCCAGTGATTTGCCTGTTTGCCTTTCAATAAGTAAAAATACAAACACTTGATTAATTCTCAGTAATTAATAATGAAATACACATTGAGACGGGTTACTAAATCGCACTAAAACTAAAGTTAGCATTATTACCTACATTTGGAAAACCATAATTTTTTCAAAAAACCGTCAAGTATAATTATTATGTAGGTACTTCTGACCTTGGTCTCAGATTTGTACCTGCAAATTACGAATAAAAGCCGGGTAACAACCCATGAAAAAGGTACCCCTTTTACTTGCCTTAAATAAAAAGGAAAAGTTTACAACGGGGTCAAAAAAAGCAAAAACCTTTTAGTTTCCTTTTATAGCTATTTAACTGTATAAAAATGGTAGGTATCGAATTATGGCGAATATAGCAAAACATGCTAAAAATTACCTTTTTCGCACCCTTGATAGAGCTTGTTTCATTATTTATGATATTTGGACCGACATGCACCCATATAGACATACGTATTTTATAAGTATTTGTTCAGGCTAAAATGGATTAGCAGAATGAAAAATGTTTACCATTGAGGATGCTGACTGATAGCATTGATATAAATAATTAGGGAGATTCAAATGTAACGTTATATTTTGACTGCGCAATACATTATCAGAGATGTAATAACAATGCGATAACATTAATTCAAAACAAATTCAGCAACTCGTATACCTATACAACGTATAGGTATAAAAAGGTAGTTTTGATTTACCAGTATACACAGATCACATGAAGTAGAAGAGCAGCCAATTTTCGACTAAAAAGGTTAAAACAAAAACGTTCACATTGAAGTCTCTGAAGCAATAATAAAAATATAAATTTAAGTTGAAATTTATTTTGACATATTTGGCAAAGATAATTAGTCACTAAAACATTTCAAATTTCTGTTAAGGCATTTTTCAATTTTGTTTTGAGCTTATTGAATCATTTTAATTTGAGAATTTCATTTATAAAGCAAAAAATTTGAGGTAACAATTTCCAACGATCGCCGACGTTTATGAATTTAATTAAGGTGCCTATTCATTTAGATTTGCAGTTTCGGGGGTCTCCATAAGACAGTATTATCACCAAAGTACCTCATCTAATTGGGATTTATGTGGAACTCATTTACAATGCCTGCGACAATAAAACAAAACATATACTTCATCCTTTTCATTTTGGCAGTTCTGGCGTTGACAACAAATGCAGTAAGTAATTTATATTTTTTTAGATTAATAACATACAACGACTAGAACTAATTTTTTTCTAATTTTACAAGTGTTTACCACCAAATTATCCATGCTACTTAAGCACACATTGCTGTTCTTGGATATGTGCTGGGGGGACAGGGTCTCCTGGTGGCCTGGGTACTTGTCGGTGAACTGATGCATTGTTTTCATTTCCAAAACAGATGATTGTAGCCAAAAAGCAAGTTTTGCAGCTGAAGTACGCCAGCGTCATAAATATTTTAATTGAATGACGTTTGTCGACTTTTAAAAATCAATGAAATAAATTTGAATGTATTAAATAAAATAAAACCCTGTTAAACCAATTAATTTTTTTGGTGATGGTAGCAAACATTTTAATCAAGTCATAATATTTTCATTAATAATGTAGTTTTTATACATCTACTATATAGACTAAAATCGCATATTTTTAAGGCTGACAAGTGAATTGTTATGACTTGTCTAAAGCTAAAGTAGCTACAGAGCGCCTTTATCTCTGGCAACACGATTACTCAAATCATGCCTACAAAACCAATATTTAATACAAATTTTGCATATTGATTTATTGCCTAAGCAAATTCTGAAAGCCGCATAATGTTATTTCAGGGAAATATTGACTTTTCAACCCGATCAAAGGAAATTTTTGCATAACGACCGTCTAACTTTAACATTTTCTTCGGCATTTTGGAGGCACTTTCTTGATTAGTGTATTACAGTGAATTCCACTATTCTACTCCTTGGTATTAATAGAACCAACAAAATCACGGAAGCAATTTTATTTGGATGGGACATGATTGTGCACATTAGTACGCTGTGTGTATGGACTATATATCTTAGAAAATAGAATAAAAATTCTTACAAAACTAAACGTTGTATTTGCTTTCCAAATATTATTTCCTAGTTGCTTATTTACAAATGTAATAAAATGCTGAAAAATAAATACCAAAGACATTTTTGAACCAAAGAAGTCCAAGTATTGGAATTATCCATTGTAATGCAGCTCAAACCATTTCCATCTACTATTCCATTTACATTTATTTTTGCTTTTTGTTAGTATCTGTTTTCTACATTTGTGGATATTAAAAGAATCACCCCATTTATGGACAAATTTTCCTAATACCTTCTGGTCATAACAGTGAAACTCTTTGGAATGCATAATGCAGTTTATTTAATAAAGTTCTAACTTTTGTTTTTATTATATTTTTGCATTGCTACAATAGAAATGCTCCAATAGATAGCATATTTGCTATACTAATTTTTCAAAACCCCACGCAAACATTACCATTATTCATTTTTCTTGTTTGCCGAATAAAGTTCAGTCAGTAGGCAAAGTAAATATTTTTAGACAGCAATAAATTAAAAACTTAGCTTACTTCCGAGTAAAGTTTAGGCACTTTCCAGTTAAATATTTTGTAATACTTGGTCATTATGATTTCCAATAATGTCTTGTCAATTATTGTCATCTTATATCCATAAATGATTCATATTTATATGAAAGCAGAAATTGTCTTGAAGCGAATGTATTTAATTGAAGTTTTCGTAATTAATTCCATAACCACTGGAGCTAATTATTTTGACGAAGTTCCAATAACATTGCTTCAGCATATGATGGCGCTGCAATAAAAGTAAGTAATCAATTAAACTTGACCTAGTTTTTAAGACAATATTGTTGTGAAAATACGATAAATATTTTATTACGTAAATCTTCAAGTGTTTCATAGGCAGGAGGGAGAGAAATCTCACTGGAAATACTCAAATTATCCAGGCTCTGTCCGTTATCAGAGTAATTTGAGATTTGACTCGAACTTCTGGAAAAACGACCCATGGACTCTTCGGCAAAGCTTTGACTATTTATTGTTACACTTGTAGGGACAGTTGGAGCAGCCATTGTGGTAATTGGAACTGTTCCAATGATTACTGGGATACATTTAGCAACATTGTTTCTTCTATTGGGAAATACCATTTTCAACTATTGAACATCAAATAATAGTCTTTCAACGACAAAATGGGAAGAAATAAATAGTAAATATTTGCTTTATTTGTTTGTCCTATTTGTTTTATGAATTATTTTCCGTAATTTATAAACCTTTCAAAATTAGTGTCATTTCGAGAATTAAATAGACAAGACAGGTGTAATACATAAGATGCTTCGAATATTATATTCATGACTTGCCTGCAAATAGTACTGCACTCGAATAATTTGTGGTGGCACGGCGCTTAAATTGGTTGTAACTGATGATGGAACTTTTACATTCTTTGAAATTGTTCTTTGTTCTCCTTTTACTACAGGCTCAGTGTAACACAAAATAATTTTTCCTTCTCTCGTTTTCTGATGAAGTTCCACATTATATGTCACAACCTATAAAAATACATACTCTTTACGCCAAGTAATAATAATAATATATAGTAATATATCTGAATATAATAAAATATCTGAAAGTTTACTGTAAAAATTGGGAAAATCACAATTTATCTGCTAAAATCATAATAAATTTATTAAAGTAATATACAAAATATAATAATAATAATAACTATGGGTAGTTAAATGGTAGTTTTCAAAGTTGTACAAAAATTTCAATTTAACAGAATTGTTACTAATTTTCTATTGTCGTCGTTAAATTGAAAACTTACTTGAAATAAGGATAGCCTGCATTTCTTTAGTGTTTTGGAACTTTGATTATCAATTTCAAATACGACAGGAACTTCTTCTCCTGGCGCAAATCCTCTCTTAGACACCTTAAATAGAAGCTTAGCTGGTCCACTGCCGTAAAAGTTATTCTGCATTTGAAATGAAATTGGAACTCCAGCCGTTGGGTGTGTGTTCAAATCCAAATAACCCTGAACGTTCACTGTGAGTTTGTGTTTCTTATCCAACCTGAATAATGGTCTTATCATTTCAGCCGTCAGTGTGTATTCCACTTTGCCTTTGGAACCGTTAAAGGAAGATGGGACACCATCAGGCACTTGAAATTCAAATGGATAAGTATGATATCCTGGTTGCAGTTTCACCGTATGTCCTTCTGTATGTAATAACCAGATGGGTTATTTAAAACTAAAATAAATTAATATGTTTAATCTGTAATACAGTTCAAGATTCATAAAAAAGTATTTCTAATTACTAACTATTTATTTTTACCATTATTTAAAAGGTCAATTCTGTAGTCAAATAATTTTCCAAAGGCTGTTAGGGTTTTGTCAACTGAAGTATGGCGTTGGTTTGTTGAAAGTACTGTTTCCTTCCATTTACAGGATATTGAACCGAAGAAAACAATTTTTATTCCTTCAATGAAACGTAAAACAACCATTAATCACACTTTATTTTTTGGTCTCCCTTTTTAATAATAAACTATTACTATTTTTGATAATCAAAATAAAATCACAATGCACTCCGAGGACATTTACAATTTTATGTACAAGACTATTTATATTACAATTCTTAATTATTCATTTTGCTAACAAATTGTTTATTTAAACAGGTTTAATTTAAATCTAAAAGTAATTGATGCAAATTTCAAGATATTACTAATAAATTATAAATACGTTGTATATTATAATTTTAAAACGTTGTTGTAATTTACTTTTAGAAAAAATTTACTGGTGAGATTATAATTAGGCACATATGTAAACCAATGACATTTATAAATGAGATACTAAACTAAATAATATTTGTACCGTTTGTTTCTTCCACTCCATTGGCGTGAATAACGACATTTCCTGAAACGTGGCCTTCCTTATTAAATATCTGAGAAGAATTGTTTAATATAATGCACAATTTTCTGTTGTGATTCATTATATTACCTATTTTAAATATCTTGCATGAAAACTAATAATTTGAACGAACTCTTTATTTTGCACACACAATTTGCTTCAAATAACCACTTAATTACTAATTTATATAAAAACATTTGAATATGAAAATTATCAATGTTTTTAAGATTACACACAACCAGATATAATAAACTACAAATCTCCTGTAGAAAATGTATGTCTACAGTTGTAACAAAAACAGGAAAATATGTATGGATAACAATTTGTCTTTTTACGATATTTGCCACATTATTAAACTTGTCCTAATTCCTATTTTGTCAGACGTCGATAACACCTGACCAGCAGCTCTACTCTGCAATAGTTCGCTTTTCCACATGTTGAATGTTATTTTGAACTTGTGCATCTCTTGTTTACTCAAAGAAAATCGATATTCTGTAGCTGCTACAAAGCAGACGCAGTACGCAAATTGGGTCAATGCACTGTTTTCTACGGAGGAGATTTCTTTTCTCTATTACCTTATTGTCGAACTCCGGTAGTCTCTAAAGAATTGGAACCGGAAACTAATTGATCTGGTAACTTAAACTTTGCGTGGAAAATGTTTAAAGAATTATTAGTAATTGCAAATTGTTCTCAAAGAATTTGCAATTATAAAATATTCTAACATAAATTTATTGTAATATTTTTCTACAATGAATTTGAAGCAGCGGTTTTAAAATTTACACTTTCGCTTATATAGGTAAATATTGAAATTAGGATTTTCAACGCAAAGTGCATAATAATATTCTTACTGAGGACAATATATTTCATTTCTGCCAAAATAATAGTCACCAGCTATCTTCACATCACTGCTTCCATTATTTTTCTTAGTGCCTAAAGAAGTTCAATTAATATGAAATGGAATGACGATTACACTGAAAGCTTGTATGTCAATAAACTTAAGGCCGAAGG
Organism: Yoshiicerus persimilis; assembly: GCA_020352615.2. Taxonomy (NCBI): domain Eukaryota; kingdom Metazoa; phylum Arthropoda; class Collembola; order Entomobryomorpha; family Tomoceridae; genus Yoshiicerus; species Yoshiicerus persimilis. Next base: position 94,604,120 of record CM036940.2, read on the forward strand.
ACGTTTAGTCGTGTAAGAAAGCAAAAGAAAAAGAAGCTTAATTCGCAGTATTTCACTCATGTGAAAATACAATGGGTCTAACTGCGTCTTTGTTCGAAGAGTTCCCTATAGAAAGAGAAGAGCGAGAAAAAATAATTAGAGCAATTTAGATGCACGGAGAAGCTAAAGGAAGATGACAAGCACTATATGGGTACTCGTAATGCATTTCTGGAGTATATATGAGTAAGAAATAAATGGGCATTCTGTGTTCAGCCTTGAAAGAAATTCTACTATCAGTATTGTCATTTCTTGCTTGTAATACTGATCATTGTGGTTCCCATTATATCGCCTAAGTAAAATAAAGACTTGAAAACATTTTATAATGATGTTTGTTAGTTATTTTAGGCTTACTCTGTCCCAGAACGCACCTTTGAAAACTAGAATGCTAAGGCGGAAGCCAAATGGGTATAATTTTATTATAAGTATGTTTTTTGGATGCTAATTTTGGCAAAACTAAAATACTTTTTTCAAAATTAAACACAAGATCATAAGCAGAAGATCAAATGATCGGATTTCCGAAAGGATATTCCACATTGCAACAAAAAAGTATAGTTTATCGCTTGAAGCAATTTAATGTACAAATATATTTTTTTTATTATAATAATAATATCCTTTGTTCCGGTTAATCCACTACCTATATTCTTTTAACATTATTAAGGCAATTCTATTTAAAACGTTTTAAAGCCGAAAACAAAATGCATTTGGTGAAGAAATACAAAAAGACTATGAGTAAAACCAACAATAGATGTTGCAAATACTGGACGTGGAGGAAAGATTTAAAGACCAATCTAATCTAAAAAGCAATTTGGGTTTTGGGCTCCGCTGCTGATCAAAATAGATTGGTCTACAATTGGATTGCATAAATAATCATGTCATTGTTTATTCAAACCTTAGGTTATTGAGCTTCTGCTCCATTCGTTTTCGCCATTGATATTACCGCATTTCAATTATTGTGGTCGTTACAGATGTATAAACTTTGATAACTACTTCTGCAACAACAAAATTTCTGTCAACAAATTTGTTATTCATGGAATTACGAAGGAATTTGTTATTATATACATGTCAGTATGAATGAGACAAAATTATATGGTAGCTTCGCCAGTTTTGCAACAATATTATGCAGCTTATTACGCTTAAGGTATGTTGCGTATTAAGAAGACCTTGAAATGCATTATATAAATGCAATCATTCACTTCTGCATGGAATTGAGTGTGGAAATGTTGTTGTGTACTCTGAATCCAATGCGCAGTGTATTACATTGGATGCATTTTCAACGGAAGTTTCCATGATACATTGCATGTCGAATGAGAAATGCAAAATCCTTTAAATAGAGGAATTATCAATTCATTCAACAGCATAAAATTCATTGAGATTTGGAGATCATTTTTACTGCAAAAACTTTACATATATTACGGACTCTGTTTCAAAGCCCTTCACCGTTAAAATAAGCAAACGAGATCAACCACACAAACAATAGATAAAAGGTAAGCGATAAATAGTTTTAGTACACCAATTGCTCATTATGTTAAGTTCAGATAAAGTAATTTAATTTCCTATACAATTTTACAATTTTACATTTCATTTTGCAGGAACGATGGCAAAAATTTCTCTATATTTTATTCTTTTTGTCGCTGCACTCTGTCCATTGTAAGTTAACCTTGATAAAGTGTCTTTTATTACATTATGAAGTAAATTCTTCTCACTTTTATCTTTTACAGACATAATGCAATTTGTAAATATTTTCATTCCTGTTTCGGAAATTTTAGAAACGCAATTATTACCAAATCTCCTGTTTTATTCTGATAAATGCAAGTTCTTTGAACTAATATTTTACAGCCTTGGATATAAAGCGATTTGAATTTTTTGCAGATTTGATGGATGTTCAGCTGTAACGGATGAAAATGGAAATGTCAACTGTACAAATTGTACAAACTGTTACAATTGCGTGAACTGCAGCAATTGTCAAAACTGTATTGGTTGCGTAAGTGTTCATGGTTGTCAAGGTCTCAACGGCGTCGTTAACAGAGTTTGCCCCTGAGCATACAATGATTTATTTCTCAGTTATTTATGGGGAGGTGTCATTGTCAAAGTCATATCTACCCTATATACTTTAGCTGATGTCTTTTGAACTTCTATTTATCGGATTTTTAATTCTGAACTAATTACTTCTTATATATTTAGGTTTAATTTACTCCTAATTGTAACTTATGTTTATATTTTAAAGTTATTTAACATGTTATCTTGCGTATTATTACCAGATATTTGGATTACATTGCAAAATTGAAATCTAGTACAAAATCAACTGGCATGTTTATCAAAGTTTTATGGCTTAATACTCTATTACCGTCCTACAGAGTAATGAATAAACTATTTAGCAATTGATATTAACAATAATTTTGTATGGTGCACAATTAATAGTTTCTAAAACGTGCATATCAATGTTTTATTAATCATAAAGATAAAGTTGAATATTTATTTCGCAGTCGTAGTTTACTATTGTGGTATGGCATACCACTTAGACGAAATTCAACAATAAAGAGAAGTTGTGTACAGACTGGCATAAAATTATTTTATGATCTGCAGCACCACTTATGTTGTTCAAATCTATTTTGTGTAGTAGTGCTTAATGTTATGTTGTTAATTAATAATTTACTTTGATTTATGAATTCGATTGAAATTTCTTGAAAAATCAAATAAGTTGAAACAAACAAAAGTCCTAAAGGAAGCTATAAAGTTTTAATGCAACAATTTAATATTCAGTTCTCATAAGTTAGCATAAATTCGCATATTGTATTTAGCATTGTCAACAAATGTGCCATTCAGTTCACTGTTCTGGAATTTGTTATTATTTACCCACCGGT
>CM036940.2:94607119-94919970 GCA_020352615.2 Yoshiicerus persimilis
TATTCATAGGACAAAAGAAGAGCAGCTGTGACAGCTTTCTAACAATATTAAAGCCAGTTCTTATTACGCTTAACCGTATTATGAATGTGTTCAGAAAACATGGAAAACCCCAGATTTAACCAATTAATAAATGTAATCTTTTACTACTGCTCTCTATTGTACTTGTATTGTACTTTGGAAGCAATTTTTTATCAAAGGATTTTGTGAAGTTTACCATTGGCGGATGAGAAATGCAAAGTGCTTTAAATACAAACATTTTTAAATCATGCAGCAAAATAAAATAAATAAATTAATAAAAAGTTAAAACAAACATTACCTCCAACAATTTCGGAAATTTTGGCACCGGCCGTACAAAAATTTTTTTTGCATATTTGATGGGTGTTCTGTCGAGGTTGTGTAAATGTTCACGGTTGTCACGGTCTGAACGCGTCGTAAACAGAATTTCCATCTAAGCGGACTACAACTGGGAGTTTTTATTCTGCTGTTATGCATTCAGGATTTACTTGGCTTTTGTAATTCGCTAAAACTGTATTAGGTACAAGAAAAAGTCTCGGGAAAAAAGTAATTTTGTTCCGTGGAATGTGATTATTTTTAGTTTGTAAGTTAATACAGAACTAGAAGTACGGCGATAATTCTGCAATGTGCTACATTTACCGTAAATATTACTTGCGTTCACGTTGCTCAATGATGGTTGACAATAAAAAAATTAAAAACGGGAATACCCAAACAGGCCAACTCTGATCACGAGTTACTATGAAAGTCAACTCATATGTTGTGTTATGCCAGTATTCAATCTTAACCTTAACAATGTTATTACGCTGTGGGAGATGAGTTTAAAACTTTCAGAGCTTCCATTAAATCTAGTGTTTTAATCAAATCACAATTGGAAAACTTGACTTTTAATTGACAATGATAATAATCACTTTATTAATTACGCAGAACAACTAAACTAGCTTGTCAGTTGTGTGTATATTATTATTGCATGCTGCGTTTAGCTTTTACTAAGAGAGTACTACTTTTAATTTCTTGTTATATTGCTTAAGACTGTGAGGAGTGTTAATAAATGAGCATTAGAGTAGAAATGGCTGCTTAATGGCAAAAGTAAGATATTTCAGAATAACTATTACTTTGAAAAGCGTTTGTGCTGTTTGTATTGCCTTTATTGCTAAAGGACTTTGGTTGCAATTTGGAGTCACAATATTGGATTGATAAAACCTTAAGTGGCAGAAGTTTTAATTTGATAAATATTATAATAAATATTACAATAAATATTCTAGTGACAAATATGAGTATTGTAAGAAATAATTAGCTATTTATAACATAAATTCAGTACCTGTTCACTTATCAACCCGATGTTGTTTTGCATTTAAAGTGACGTTGTCGACATGATTATAAACAACATCTTGTTTACAAGACAGCGAACTGATTTCATTATTATAGGGTGCAATAGCAGCCGCGTTCTTTCTCACGCTTGTACGGAAACAACTTTATTTACATCAACAAATCTAATTAGCTAGTTTTAATTTATATAATTTCTATAGGTATTCTCTTACAATATGGATATTGGAATTACAAAGTACAGACGAGTGTACTCAATATCAATATGAATGGCGCAGATATGAAAATACATGTGCCTTTGGTTATCTTTTCCTTGTTTACTTCTTTGGATTACAGAGATTTGTAAACATGATTATGTGGTTATGTGAATTTTAAATCATTTTAGCCATGATAAATATAGTAAGCGATTTGCAAATGGGAATTACCCAAAAAATTGTAGTCCTTTAAAACTATATTTCACGAATACATTATTTCCAACCTCTCAGTTCTATTTTAGAACTTCTCTATTGAGTTTTGCTGAAAGTCTGAGAAACAATAAAAAATGGCCCTTATTATAATTCCATTTTTCTCATTAATATTATCCTTTTCAATTGTTTTTGTGTTTTGGATATTGATAGAAAGAAAATATACAACACACAAAGGTAAAGGTCATATTTGAAAAGACAGTTTGAAGTATAACATACAGCATGTCTACTGTGACGCTTGACAAATAAAAAATTTCAAATGAAAAAGAACTTGAATTTCCTTTTTAAAATTGCTTCTGAGGTCTTGTTTGACTTAAATCTGGTATTATCTCACTTTCTCCGAAAAAAATTTTAACAGCAAAAATACAATTTATTATATGATTTTACAGATAGCAAACGATTGCAAACATTTGGATTTGTAGACAAATGTCAAATAATTTACATGGGATTAAAGAAGATTGAGGCCTGTGGAAGCCAAAGAGAATCCAGGTTTCAAAACTTGTACAAAAAATTTGCTTCTTCAAGTTCGCCGTATTCTAAAGAACCGTTTCTTTGGACAATATTTGGGAAAACGATAGGCAAGTTTTGACTTAAGTGCATTTCACTGTTAAATAGAGTTCAATCAATAAAGTAAACTTCATTTAAAAGTTGCACTTAATATATTAAAATGTGGTAAACTCTTTTCAATTTGTAAAACAGCATTGTTTGCTTTTGACTATGAAAGCATACTAGAGATAAACACAAGTGATGCATTCAGTGACAGAGGGCCCGAAACATTTACGAAGTTGTATACCGGAGGTGGCCAGGGAGGTGAGAGTAAACCAATGCAAATCACACAGCAGAAGCCATTAATAAATATTTTAGTTACCTATTAGAATTCTTGTAATCTACTTTTATTTCATTTTCTATATCTTATTCTGAGGTAATGTTCAGATTAATTTGAACATCACCAAGCTATTCCGATACTCCATTTTTAGGAATGGTAAACCAAAAATTGAATAAATATTTGGAAATCAGCGAAATGGTCGAAAATTAATTATGGCACTGTTATATTATTGGTCCTTAGAAAATGGAACTGGAAAAGAATAATACTTCTGACAACGATTGGTATTGCAGGTATTTTTATGAACAATTTTAATAGTCAGTGGAAGGAACTGAAGAAATTCACAATGACGAAAATGGGACAATTGGGTTTGAGGAAAAAGGAAATTTTGTCTGCAATGGTGGGTGACCAACTCTCGGAGTTATTGGATCGAATTGAAAGTATGCGAAGAAAAACGGGAAACAAACTGCAAGTCAAAGGAATGTTTTCATCCGCAGTGCTTAATGTTTTTGCGTTAGTAATTTTTGGGAAAACATATTCTGTAGATGATCCCTGTTTCCTTGAAATACTTAGTACGGTTACAAAAATCACAGACATCAATCTCGGTAAACTGTTTCTCGGCACTCACTTCGAAAAGCTTTGGGAAATCCGAGAAATTTTTGGTTATAACAGTTTCACCAATTCACGCGATAATTTATTAAAACTAGCTCGGGTTAGTAAGACAATGTATCATCACTTAACTATAAAAATGCTTTTGTTTATCCACGATAAAATTTTTTCTTTTATTTTGGAAGATGAAATCTTGATTTTTAAATGTATATATTTTAACTCCACATTCCCATAAATTGTTCCTAAAAGAATAATAAATTATGATAAATTTTCTTCCTTTTTTATTTAAAGGACATTGTCAATGAACGGAAATCTTTGGGGTTTTACAAAGATCACCAAGAAACTTTACTGGATTTTTTTCTTCAGAAAATGGAGATCTATAAAAATGATGATCTGCTCAAAAGCGTCTACTGCATGGAAAATTTACTTGCTCTAATGCTAGATTTCCTTTTAGGAGGAATGGACTCTACAAGTAATTTTTTGGAGAGTTTTATTATGTTTATGGTCTTGCATCCAGATGTACAATGCAAAGTTCAACAAGAAATTGATGAAGTGGTTGGGTTCACTGCGTTACCTGTTTACTGTGAACACAAGTCAAGGTTATCACATAATATAATATTCTATTAAATATATAAAGCTTAGGGAACAATAATTATCTTAAGAAACGCATATCCTACAACATAGATTTATGCCTATATTATTCCTTATAAAAGTGATGAGAGATAACGGTCTGTCAAGGTAGGTATCTAGAATGATACACAAAATAGCTAAGAAATGGAATTTCTAATACACATTTTAATTTCTTATTGAACAACTGTGTTTGTAGGATGAATTATACAATGGCCACGATTTACGAAGTTCACAGGATGACAGTTATTTTTCCAATTATTCCAAGAATGACAACAAAAGACACTGAAATCGGAAGACACCGTTTGAAAAAGGTATCACTAAATATTCCCATTATTCCAAAAACTCTCCAACTGTTTGTTAGTGTTCCACAATATTTTGAATGTGGTTTGGTTAAAACTATATGCACATTTTTTATTGCGATTTCAAGGGCATGGGTTACAAATATACCAGAAATATTTAAAGTAATTAATAATATTATGAATTTATCATAAAATACGCTCAAAAGAAATTGAAGGAATTCAAAAATCTGTGTAGGTATACAGATATAAATTTTTGTCATATTTTACAAATTAATTACACAGGGCACAGTTGTAGTCCTCCTTATGCCTGGATTACGACTTGATGACGCTTATTGGAAAGATCCTTTTCTTTTCTGCCCAGATAGATTCTTGGATGCCAATCATCAAATCATTCAAGAAAAAGTAGACCGTTTGCTGATTTTCGGAAAAGGTATACAAATTGTCCATTCTTAAATTCTATTTTCGTTAAAAATTAAAATGTACATATATAGTAATACCACATTGGGGAATATAGTATATTGTCTAGATAGTATAATACCATACCATCCAACTAATTTTTAGCCCATATGTAATTTATTTAGATTATATCCAATATTATCTAGACACCATAGAACAACACGGCACACAGAGGACAATGTTGGGCCCACAGATGACAAATAAACATAGTCCCTTCATTAGTTAAACAAGGAATATTATCCAAGACCTTAAAATAAACTTCTTAAATCCATAATTAACGTCACTATTGTACATCCAACAATTTAGGATATTTATGTAATGAATGTTGTCTTATAAATCAGTGAAACTATAAAAGATGTCAAAATTAGTTTATATAAAATTAGAAAAAGCATTGTACAATAGTGACGTTAAATATAGATGAACTTTGGTTTTGTGAATTATATTTAAAGTTTTGGATAATATACTATAGTAATATAGTGTATTATCCAGTGTAGTAGTATGGTATCTATAATACTGGATAGTATCTAGATAAATTACACATAGCTTAAAAATCAGTTGGACAATATGATGCTACACTGTATTCCGAATTAATTGACCGGCATTTTATTGTTTTAAGTAATCTTTTTGACCGTGCAAAATGCATAATAAACTTCCAATGGAGGATTATTTCGACCTGGAACTTAATTGTTTCAATACATGATTTATTCACTTCTTTAATTGTTTTCTGAATTGTTTACTGATGAATATATTAGTTGAATATTATTACAGTGTACCTATTTAGTGATATGCACTAATTTAATGTAGTGTAATTAAACCAGCGATGTTTATTATTATTACTAATTATTCTATCTCATGTAGAAATACTATAATTTACCATTAAGGGGACAGTAAATTCATAAATTGAGGTGGACGATTACTTCGACCTGCAGTATTATTACTTCAAAAGCCAAAATTGAGTATATTATCAGAATAAATCTCCATATGGAGTATTATTCCGAAGGGAAAATTAATTCGGAATATACGTATTTAGATAACATATATTACTCCCCAATATGGTATATTATTTGTAACATATATGTCTAGGTTCTAGGGTTTGTCCAGCAGAGAATATTGCACCCGCTGTAAGTTTCACATTGGCTACTGGATTTATACAAAAATACTCTGTGAAAAAACAAGATGATTCTGAAAGTCTAAGCATTAAGGAAGACTTGGGGGCAACTAATGGACCATATCCATTTCATATCTGTGTTTTTGATCGCTAATTTTAAGGACTTAAAACTAATAGTGATTAGTAAAACTTCTGTTAAGCACAAATATAAAAAATATGAATAAAGCGTATTTTACTTTAGTAAGTTCGTTTTACCAACGTTGAACGTGTAAGGTTGTATAACGTTGAACTCACTTAATTTTTTGAATTTCGCGCATTATTATTACTGGATAATAAACTGTGTACCAAATTTATTAGCGAATATTGTATTAGAGTATTAGAGTATTGATATACTGGGATATAATTGGCAACGTCTAAATTTGCAAACATTATGCTCCGCGAGCGTTAGTGTTAATTTTTTTATATAGTATGTGAATTTTCACTTGTAATACAATTATTGTAGCAAAACTTTCTAAGGAGGCATGAAGAATAATGTCGCGCCGTTGTTGCTTAATTAAACAATAACCTTAGTTGTACATTCTTTAACTCATTGAGTTATTGATGCTTCCGTAATGCCATTTGCACCAAATGGAAATGCAAATCTTCCTTCGATGATGGCTGGCGAAATGGAAGCAAGACTAATACTAAATCAAATATAAATATAAGATGCTATATGTTGTTTTCGCAGGTGTTCATACATTACATTACATTATATACATTTTTTCGTTGAACAGGTGTCAAATTTTAAAATAAGTACATGTATACAACTGCTGCCAAAATTAGGACATAAAGTGAAAAATCATTAGTGAAATATGATTTTATAGTTCACTGAGGGGAGGTAGGGATAACTCCAGTTTATACGCCTTGGATAAGAGCATACGTGTCGCGATCTAAGAAAATCACCTAAGGCTAAAATCTGGCAAATGAGACTAAAAATCCATTAAGTACAGCATTTTGTGTTCTATAAAATGGCAGGGCCTAAGCGCAGTACGTCGGTCCACGACTCATTAATAAATCCGATTAAGATAACTCAGAGCATATTCCTTTTCTCTTTGCATTTAAAATGCTGACAATGACAATAAATATTCTGAATTTTTCTTACAAAACTGGAAGCTTTTATATTAGATTTACTAGAAACTGTGTAGCATTTAGCATCAGCAAACTGCAATTATAAGTTACCATGTAACATGAATTTTCTATGCAATCAATATGCAACCAACCCAACCGTTAACTCAGTAGTAGTAGTTGTGATCTTTATTGTTCAAATACACAGTTTATATACCCAAAATAACAATTCCAATAATGAGTGTAATAATTATCCACTTGTTATTAATGAACTCATTTCATACACAGAGCAAATAATACAGTACTCATAAATACAATAAACGTTACTTAATCTAGTATTTATGCTTACATACACAAAATACCTACACTAGTGTTTCTCTTTCTAGGTTGAGTTTAGTACATCACTGCGTGTACATACCCAATTCTTAACCAAAAGTCTAACTTACGATTTCAATTATACTTACACATATTTACACTAAATATTTCTAATATACAATATTACGCCTACACACTTCGTCTAATTTGTTACCAATAATAATGTCCACTCAATGGGCAATTTGAGAGCAATAATATTTTGGGATGTTAATAACTTCATATTTTTCTCTTGCAGCACTTTTCATGTTGATTTGTGTATGGCGGTTTATAATTTATTTATTAGTTTTACTCAAAGCAAAGATACTCTAGAGTTCAATATATGATGTAAATAAATACATAGATGCATATCGGATTTCTGAAGCCAGTCTGATTTGGCTACGATTCCAAAATTCAAATGAATGCATGGGTCATTGTGTTTTGAAAATTACATAGAGAATACAGAAATCAAATTATCTTGTGTATAAATGAATATTGGAACTAAAATTTAATCGTATACTATTATTTATGTACGTAAATTAATTGCTTTGTAATCCATCTAGGGGTAATATGATATAATTATTTATTTTTTGTTAAGCTTGGGGCGTTTCTAGAATGCTCTCTCTCGTATTTTCATATCTTATTTGGTGAAGAAGGTATTAATATTACTCAAGCCAGTTAAGCAGCGACACGTCAATCTTGCGGCGTTGTTTTATTGAAATTCACTTTTAAGTTTTGTAATTTTCCCCTATTTTTATCATTAAATTGGAACATATTTGGTAATATTATAATTTCTTTGTGTTTAGACACCTCAAATAATTTTATTCATTGTTAAATAGGGAACATACATTTTATCGTCATTTTGAATTGCGATTACACAATAGTTCTCACCACACAAACACATTCGAGCATCCACTTTGGTCGGGTAGACGAAAGGATTGGATCTCAAAAGTTGCACAGACCGATGACATAAAAGCTATTTTGGTAGCCATTAGTATTCACTTTTAAAAGCTACATACAATTACTGTATTACCGTATATCCCGAATTAAGGCCCCCTGGGTGTTATTGTTTCAAGACGATTTTTTTTCATGTAAACTTCGTATTAAGAACCCCATGGGGGCCTTATTGCGGTCAGGGGTCTTATTGTTTCAACGTATTTATGTAAGAGTCAAAATTAGTGATACAAAGTTCCAAGTCTTTCTCTCACCTCCTTTTTCCGGTCTTGTGAGCCGACAATTTTATTTATTTCGTAGGAATACCGTTATGTAAAGAATAAACGAATACAACATACATGTGTTATACAGCATAGAAAATTTTTCCCTGTATTCTACACCCTGACGATAAACTAAGGTACCCCCCTATACACGAAGAACCGGAAGTAGCACAGCAAAACTGTTTACACCAATCGAAAGCCAGTCTAAAGTTACATTGAAATCCAAGTTTTCATTAAAATCGGTTGAAGATAAGTGTGTCAAATAATTCGGTGAAAAATAAAAGTACGAAAATGTACCCGGTTTTTGGGTAATTCGGATTTTTCCAGGCCGAAAAAAAACTTTTTTAAAATAACATTCACACAGCTGCAATCCATGTTATGTGAGTGATTTTTCCTGAATTTTTCATAATAATCGAATAAGGTTGAATTTTCAACTTTTCTGCAATTTCTTTAAAATTTTCATGCTTTTCAAGGAAATTTCGCAAAAGTTGAAAATTCAACCTTATTCGATTATTATGAAAAATTCAGGAAAAGTCACTCACATAACATGGATTGCAGCTGTGTGAATGTTATTTTAAAAAAGTTTTTTTTTCGGCCGGGAAAAATCGAATAACCCAAAAACCGGGTACATTTTCGTACTTTTATTTTTCACCGAATTATTTGACCCACTTATCTTCAACCGATTTTAATGAAAACTTGGGTTTCAATGTAACTTTAGACTGGCTTTCGATTGGTGTATTCAGTTTTGTTGTACTACTTCCGGTTCTTCGTGTATGGGTGGGGTACGTTAGTTTATCCTCAGCCAGTTTTGCTTTTACGGAGTTATTTTGGGGTACGCTGATCGTTCTTGTGCTATTAGTCGCATTACATAGTATTGGGTAGGGGGTCTCATTGCGAACAGGAGTCTTATAGTTCGATGAGCCTTTTTAAGCATGTTTGGGCAATGGGGGCCTTAATACGAGAGGGGGCCACAATTTGGGATATACGGTATATCTAAATGGCAATGACCAGACTGCAATAAACTGATTTGCATAACACAAGGAAATTCATATGTGGTTTCATGAAGCAGTACAATAGAAATATATGTAACGTTAATATTAGAGTAAAGAATATGGCCACATTATGCGTCAGACCAATTACTTACCAAGTTCAATCATGATTTTTATGTCTACTTTTGGTAGTAGTGCTTTGGCCACAGGACGTACAGCAGTACCGATTTCAGTAGCCGTACTATTTTTAGAGCTAGCGGATAATTGAACGGTGTTAGTTGTCATATTACTGAGTGCTTGGATACCCTGTAATATCTGAGAAATTCCACTTCCAACTGCATTTTCTCCTGCGATCCTGCCATCATTACCTTGGCTGCCTGCAGTACTATTTGAAGTTTTAGGACCCTGTATGTCAGAGGTTTTTAGAATGCAACTTGTAAAATTAATAACTTTATTGCTTATGTGTTATATGAAATGTTTTGTTCAAACACTGCGACAAATAACAATATTCAGATAACTGAATATTCAATTCAGCAATCTGAAAGTGAAGCATCAGGATTTATTTATACACTAAACTAAAATTGCCAACTCGCGTCGCCCCAATGGCTCCAACCAAGTTGGAATTAGCTATAATGCCTACAATTGGCAGCTAGTAATCACAAAACCTCAGAAATTATTTTGTATTTATTACTTATGTTACAATGATTTGTCTTACCTAAGCTGGAAGCGGAGTCGAAGTAGAAATGACTGAAACGGCCGCTATAACTGTAAGCTTCAGTAGGTAATGCATGGTTTTTAGCTGACTTTATTTCGGGAATCTTCCTTCGGTGTAGAAATGTTTGGTGCCTCTTACCCAAAAATGCATTTATATTTATACCATAAAAGTTGCTGGAGACCTTGGTTTAGAATTAATTGTGTGAATTAATATCCGTTTAATATTACATTGGGAATTTATTATATATCTTTAATGGTATGATTTTTATCGTATCGTATGGGTATCGTATGGGAACTCACGTTCGGCATACCAGTACTGCTGGTTTTAAGAGTTTTAGGGTAGCTCGATAGGTTATGATCCTGCATAATGCAGTAAATTTATTATTAACTAAACTTACTATTATTTGGTTCTCTTGGACTCTGGACTTGTCGTTCAGTTGGGGTAAGCAACTCGCAAGTCATTGTTGATTGACTGCAGAAATTTTGTAATACCAGTTTATGCATTGCATAATTTATGCGTAATCAGTCAAATATAAAGCAAATGCCACAACAAATGAGTAAAGCGGTATGCCCCTGCAGGATTGTTTGTCGAACGGTGATAACTACAGTTCTCATCAAAATGCAATTTCAACTCCATAAATTTTCTCCTATGTAATGTCCTTTGTGGGAGACCAGCTAGACAGGTAGCTGAACTAAGTTAATAAAGCAAATCAATCAATCATCAAACAGAAATTTCAACTCCAACAAAGGCCACAAGTTTATATTTCGTTAGATCAAGGGTCATCAAGGGTTTATTAATTAGCTTATGGAATCCTTGAAGACAAGCAGGTTGTCTACATTTTCGAACTACATCGTCCGACTGAGCAGTACAAGCCGTCATCTGGTATATAAAATCACCATGAAAGTGACATAATTTATTTAATTGTGATGACCATTGTTGACTGAATAAAATTCGTTATCGTAGAAGCAAAGTAACAAATCTCTTGACTCACAATTAAATAAACTACATCATTTGTATTCACCCAATGAGAGAATGGGACCGCTATAAAATTCCTCCTAACGATGTTGTCGACTTTAATGAATTTTCAAAGGCAATGAAAAAATCATCGTCGCATATTATAATGACCTGGTAATTAATAGCATATAATGGGAGTTCTAAGAATTTGGGTTTCAGTATAAAGGATATTTCACTCGATAACGTTGCTTGGTAAATTGAGGCAAGTTTCTTACAATTGCTTGCGTGACATTTAGCACAGTTTTGGTTTAAAAAATATAAGTTTCTAGGCTTTTAGGTTTAGTTACAAGAGACAACAAAGTGGAAGGCAATAGGAGAATACACATGAAAAGCCTGTTTAGTTGTATAGGGCTACTGTAAGTTAGTTCCACTGACCTGTGCATAAATTAAGTTTTAAGTCAATAAGAGAACACGCCAAAAATGGGGTGACTCTTGAGTTGTCCAACGGCTAAGATTGTATAAGTTGGTTTTACTTAGCAACTACGACATTTGACTTTGTCTATTTGCATATTATTCTACTTATTTGAATATTATTTTTAAGCCTTCTTTTAAACACTGTTTGCCATTCTTTCAAATATCTCTTCTACTGCCTATACACCTTACTATCCAAAATCTAGCTCCAGATTCATATATCAAATTATCAAGGACATACCGTAAATCCTCCATTAGAGCCCTCCGGCTACTATTCCAAACTTTTTATCGTCCCCCCGGGTTCTAATGGAGGCCGGGCTCTATTGGAGGTCCGGGCTTTAGTGGATAAGGCCATAAGCAAAGACCAATCAAGGATACATTAGGGTAACGTGTTACATGTTAAACTGTACCATGTTACCCCAATAATACGTTTTCTCCCGGACAGTAATAGAGGCCCGGCTTGTAATAGAGGCCCGGCTTCTATTCCAAACTTTTTCTCTTTCCCCCGGGTTCTAATGGAGGCCGGGTTCTATTGGAGGTCCCGGCGTGTAATGGAGGATTTACGGTATTTTCGAATATCCAAGTCTGTCAAATTTGATATACTAACTGTCGGAAAAACAATGTCTAGATATTTTTATTTAATAACCATATATAGTAATTGAGCCACTTTGGCTAGTACTTTAGGACATATTTTAATAATAATAACAATGATAATAATAATAGTAATAATTGCCTTATTGTCAGGCCAGAGTAACAATCCGAACTGTTTTCCAAATATTTTAATATCCTATCCTGAATATACGTAAGGCAAATGGAGTTTCAAAGCACGGTTATCGAGATTTCAAAACTAAATCCTACGTAGTATACAACGATTACTCTTGAACTATTATAAATTGATAATTCAGTACACATTAAATCTCAAAGTGGAACTTATTTGAATAAACCTTTCAATTACAATTCAATCACAATTCAAACACCTCATTTTGAAAACTTTTCAAAAATTCATTACTGAAACTGATAAATTGGTCTGCAAGGTGTAAAAAGGTTCCAATCTGCACCACCTGTATGCCCATCATCCGTAGAGACACCTTGATTTGAAGGCAAATATTACAGTTACCATGGTTTCACATGCAAAATACATCCCGGTTATTCTACTCTCTGTTTATATTATCACTGCAGAACGTCAAAATCTGTCCCCACCACTAGCAAACCATGATTTTGAAATTTATCTGTATCCAGGCAATTTGACGGAATATGTCTTTGAAAAAATTGCATTCTCACCGCGAACCATATTCTTTGAAGCAGCTGTTAATTATACGAAATGGAAAGCTAATTACAAAGGAGGGTGGATTTACCCAAGTTCATTATCAAACAGAAATGGAAATATCATAACAGTAGTGGAACCACCTGAGAAGGAAATAAAAAAATTCCAGCTTTGCCAGCTCTATTTGGTCGAGAAATAAATCGACCGAACGAAAAGTTTCTAATAATTAGCACAAGAGTCACTTTGATGAAATCAAAGAAAATTTGGTGGATGAATGGAAATGGAGATTGACGACTGCAGTTTATTTTATAGTAATCAATTCTACGAACGACATTCAAGTACTAACAGTATCCCTGTTTACTCAAGAGTTTGCAAAAATTGATTTCACAGCATCCGAATTCGAACAGAGAGGTGTCACAAGAAAAGGTTTACATAGAAATGTTCATAAGAAACGTTTTAAGGTACGGTACAGGACTGAAGTAGGACGAAAGTTTGGCTCATCCCCATACGTTCTCATTAAGAAAAGAAGATTTGAAGATTGCATTATCAGTTACAAACAATATCCATTATTGTAAGTACTGGCTGACTATTTAAATTTCACAAATGTCTACAAACATGTTGTTAATGACACCACAAATAATTTTTGTGGTGGGATTCTTCCGGAAGACTCTTACTTAAGAGTACTTACGTACTACCGGAACACAGTTTTCTAAATAACTTATCCTAACAAAAGAACATTCGTGTACTGTGTAGAGAAAGAGACGTATGCGGATAAACCGCTGGCAATCTGGTTGTCCATAATGGACATGAGTACGTGGCTATTATTATTAATCTCTTGTCTCTTATATGCAATTATTGAATATTTCGATTCTCAAAACAAAAACTGACATTTGAAAATCAATTAGTAACTTGTTCCTTTCTGCAATTGCGATTCTTCTCCGCCGAAACCACAACCAAAGGAAACTCTTGCTCTACGCAATTCTATGTTTGGTGTTGCCAATTCTCTTAGCTCACTACGAAAGTACGAAACCTACATCACAACTGTAGTTATGGCTCCTGTGAGCAAAACGAGAATAAACAGTTTCAAAGAACTAATTCTTAATGATTCTAAAATAGTTTCAATCATTGGACATTTAAATATACGATCTCAAAGTGTCGGCTATTCTGTCATGCGTCATTATTTCATACAATATGGAATGAAGGACAAGGAAAACTCGAGTGTTTATATTTATGAATTTGATAAAGCTAATGTGACTTCATATTATGACATATCGGAATCCTGTTTGTCAGACACGAAACATAAACTCTTTTTTCATGAAGGACATAATTGGGAAGTCATGCGTTACAAAACACAAAATCTTCTTCCCTAATTGAAATGTTTCAGAACAAAAGAGCAAACAAATGATGATCCCTTATCATGGACGTTTCCGGGATGTTTTCGGCGTGAACTTGTGAATGGTGTCCAAGAACTGAATGAATTGGGAATACTTGACCTTCGGCGACAACTGACACATTTCGCACCTCATGTAACAAGGTTCAACGAAAAGAAATAGTAATCTGAAGGGGAAGTTGTCATTCTTAGCTTTGACATGAAAATTGGTGCAATATTTCCTGTATTTGGATATCTGGTCATTCTTCCTGTTTTCGTATTTCTGCTAGAACTGCTTGCAAGATATTTGACAAAGATCAAAGATATTTTGTATTTTTGCTGTAACTTGTATAATCTCAAGCTTCTCGATTGTCCAATTTATAATGTCAAGCAATTTATATATTTCTACCGTACCTTATTATACCCAATTATATCTGCTTCATTATATGCTAAAAGCCGTGATACTTTAATTAATGTCACGCAACAAATGCTTATATAAGTAAAATACGAAGTAACTTACTAATAGCAAAGTACAAATTTAACTATCACTACAGCAATAAAAAATGTCTAATCCCACATTATGAACTAATATTCAAAGAAAAACGTTTCATTAGCATTTTTGAACTTGTATACATAAACACAGAAAAGAGTGAATTACGAATGAAGATTTTTGCCAAACATTTTCCAAACCTCTGCCGAACATTTTTTTAAACTTTTTTGCACATTTGATGGGTGCTCCGCGGATTAAAATGGAAATTTCAATTGTAGAAATTTAAATTGATGTGTTCACTAGCAATTTTCAAAATTGTATGGATTGCGTAAATGTTCACGGTTATCAAAGTCTCAACGGCGTCGTCACCAGAATTTGCACCTAGGTATACAGACTTCAACTGGGAATTTTTATTCTGCAGTTACTCATTCACAGCATATTTCGCGTTGCATTTTTAATTCGTTGCTATGCGTGTATTCAGATATAGGAAATAAAGTCTGAACAAACAGGAGTTTTTCTTCGTGGAATTGGGTTATTTTTAGCTTGTAAGTTAATTACCTAGAAGTCAGGCAATAATTCTGCAATGCAATAAACTCACTATAAATATAATTTACGTTCACAGTGTTCAATGATGATCGACATTAAGATAAATAGAAAACAGGAAAACAAATATTGACCAACTTTGATCATCAGTTATTACTAAAGTCAACTCATGTTGTGTTATGCCACTAATCAATCTTAACCTTAACATTGTTATTACACTGTGGTGTGGCATATGAATTTAGAGTTTTCAGAGTTGTAGGTAAATCTAGAGTTTTAATCAAATTACAGTTTTAATTGAAAATCAACCACTATAGTTTCTTAACTACGCAGTACAACCCAACTAGCTACATTTATTTTTTATTATCTGTGTACTGCGTATTAATTTTTATTTTTTGTTATATTACTTGATTGTGAACAGTGTTAATAAATGCATATTGAATTAGAAACTGGTAAGTAATGGCAAAAGCAAGATATTGTGTCATAATTTTGGATTAGTAAAATAAATAAATAATACTATAAATAATATAATGACAAATACAAATATTATAAGACATGATTTGTTATCTATACCATAAATTCAATATTTGTTCACTTACCCACCCCGAAGTTATTTTAAATTTAAAGTGATAGAGTCGACATGATTATGAGGTAACATCGTGTTTACAAGACACCGAGCGAAATTCATTATTATAAGGTGCATTAGGAGCTACATTTTTTCTCATGCTTGTACGGAAACAACTTTATTTACGTACATGAACAAATCTATATAACTGGTTTTTAATTAATGTATGTATGTTCCAACAATATGGCTAGTGAGATTACAAATACTGAGTTACATATAAGTTTTCTCAATGGCAATATGATTGCACATTAGCCAACCTATTGTTAGAAATAGGTTCATGGTAAATACTCATTTATTACGTTAATTCCTACGTCCGCTGTTACACTGGTTTACTAACCCTTGCAAATAAACAAATGGTGCGCTGCAAACTTGCCCTAATAATTTTATTGGCAGGGTTTGTTTTAAAAGTTTACCATAAATATCGAGCACATTCCGAATGATACCTTCCATAACTGTAAATAAAGTATAAGCCTACTTTATAAATATGGAAATTCCGCTTTAGAGCTAAGCAATCCAAGCGTGCAAGACTATTTCGATTGTCGGAAAGCAAATTTAACATATTCATTTTTAGTGCAAAATAGATGCCTGGCCTGAGAATAGACAACTCTCTACAAATATTTTTCATCACATAAATCTTGTGCTGAAGCAATTTCCTAACAAATAAACATCTCAAATATTCCAAGTAATGTATTAGTTATAAATTCAAACAATAATGTATTGTCGCCAGTTAAAATCGTCAATAATGTTTTATGGCGACGTAATTATTTGTAAAATTAGCTTCTGTATTCATTAGTTTTAATAGCACTTAATTTATGCAAAATTTACGGATGGAAAGCATATATTTTTAATGTTTTTAATTTCACAATTCCAGATTACAACTAGAAATTAAAATTCGATTCTTAACATGTATTTTTGAGGATGTTGTTATTCATTTAGTATTCTACATTTTGTAATTTATAATTCAGCATTGAGCAGCAAAACTGTGCCATTAAGCAGCAATATCTATTGATGCTTTTTCCGATGTTTATGGCGTATTACATACATGTATAGTCTTTGCAAACCATGATGCCTGAGTAAACTTGCATAAAGTTCATACATTATGTTGGACAAATTAAAAATGATTCACATTGAAATATGAAATATGACGAATATCAACAAGATTTTTATTTACGTTCTAATGGTAATACAATGAATCTGGCCAAAGGATTGAGCCTTATTTAATATGGTCAAATTTACTCAACTCAATTCTGTGCTATAAATTATCTTCTACTACGCGTAGTCATTAATTTTTCATTTCATCGTACCTAGTGTACCAACCATTTTATTCAATAACCTCTACAATGATGTTAAAATATTTTAAAAGTAGTCATCATAAATGTGATTTTATTGCAAAACTTCTCCGCAGATGACAACTGTTCGTTGATGACGGCTTAGAATTTCTTTAATATAATATTCTTTTAATTAAGCTTTGTTTACCGTTAAAAATGCCATTAAATTTAATGGCGAGAGAATTACAGTCATGTAAGAAAACAAAGAAAGACGATGAGTTATTACTTACCTAGTATTTTTCTGAATTGAATTGAAAATTTTTCACAAGCAGAATTGATAAACTAAGTACAGCGGATAGATTTAGATAGATGTAAATAAATTTAATTCAACAATTTATCATTCAATTTCAATACTTCAAATTCAATTTGCATAAAGTATTTATCATTCCATATGTCTACAGGAAATTTAGCTAAATAATTTTTGTATTGCATTCCTATGGTTGCCACACTGTGCTCATTGTAAGCTAAACTTAATATTGTGTACTTACTTTAGTTGCAAATAAGCAATTTACAATATGTTCATGTTACCTCCGACAATTTCGGAAGTTTTGTGAATTGTGAATGTTGCTAATATTGCCAAATAATCCATTTAATTTTGAAAAATATAATTTCCTTGAATCAAAATTTATTGACACTTGCAGTACAACAAATTTTTTGCAGATTTGATGGGTGCTCCGTGGATGAAAATTAAAATTTCAACTGTAAAAATTTAAACTGCTTTCATTGTGTTAATTGCAGCGATTGTCAAAACTGTATCCGTTGCGTAAATGTTCACGGTTATCAAAGTCTCAACGGAGTCGTCAGCAGAAGTTGCACTTGGGCATACAGACTTCTACTGGGAGTTTTTATTATGGAGTTATTCATTCAGAGCATATTTCACGTTGCATTTTTAATTCGTGGCTATGTGTGTATTCAGATATAGGAAATGAAGTCTAGACAAAAAGTAGTTTTTCTCCATGGAATTGGATTATTTATAGTTTCTACGTTAATTAACCAGAAGTAAGGTAATAATTCTGCAATGTAATGCATTTTCTATAAATAAAATTTGCCTTCGCAAGCTCAATGATGGTCGACAGAGCAGTTTTATTTAAGACCTGTAAATGAAAAAAAATTTGGTCTCAAAACAATTTTATAAGTGCCTTAAAATTTTCATAACACTAAATAGAAAATACATGTTTTCTGAAAAAAAATTTTTGTGGCCCCGTGTGGAGAGAAACGAGATTTCAAGGTCATCAAAGTTGCAATCTTGTAACATTCATAGAAGGCAAACCACAGGTCCAAAAATTATGATCTTTTTTTAAAACATCATCTAACTTCATGGCCGAGATAGATCTTTTTCAGAATTTGAAAATTTGACCTGCATCACGTGTTAAAATTTTTCAAAATTTTGAAAAAAATTTTAAAATGTTTTACATTAATGAAATGTTGTACATATTGTTCCTACTTGACAAAACGCATTATAACACTTTATTTTTGCGTTGATCTTACAAAAGGTCAAAGGTCATGCGTAGACATACGCATTTAATAGTGCCATATGGCACATCAATCAGCTTCAAAATTTTGTCTAGAACTCGGTTCTGGCATTGCCTAATACAGTAGGGCTACACTTAAAAAGTTAACGGCCAAAATCGCAGCCTTAGTCTTCATTGGGGAAAAATGAAGTTGCAATTTCGGCCGTTAACTTTTTTAGAGCGACCCTTATGTATTAGACAATGCCAGAACCGAGTTCTAGACAAAATTTTGAAGCTGATTGATGTGCCATATGGCACTATTAAATGCGTATGTCTACGCATGACCTTTGACCTTTTGTAAGGTCAACGCAAAAATAAAGTGTTATAATGCGTTTTGTCAAGTAGGAACAATATGTACAACATTTCATTAGTGTAAAACATTTTAAAATTTTTTTCAAAATTTTGAAAAATTTTAACACGTGATGCAGGTCAAATTTTCAAATTCTGAAAAAGATCTATCTCGGCCATGAAGTTAGATGATGTTTTAAAAAAAGATCATAATTTTTGGACCTGTGGTTTGCCTTCTATGAATGTTACAAGATTGCAACTTTGATGACCTTGAAATCTCGTTTCTCTCCACACGGGGCCACAAAAATTTTTTTTCAGAAAACATGTATTTTCTATTTAGTGTTATGAAAATTTTAAGGCACTTATAAAATTGTTTTGAGACCAAATTTTTTTTCATTTACAGGTCTTAAATAAAACTGCTCGACATTAAGATGAATAAAAAACTGGAAAACCCATGCAGACCAATTTTGATCATCAGTTAGTATTATTGAAGTCAACACGTGTTGTGTTATACCAGTAATCTTTGTTAACCTTACCATTGTTATTACACTGTGGGATGTGTGTGAGATGAATTTGTAAATTTCAGATGTTTGGTCAAATCTAGAGTTTTAATCAAATTACCCTTGGAAGACTTGAGTTTTAATTGACAATAATCTAATAACTACTATTATTTCTTAACTACGCAGTAAAACCCAACTAGCTATATTTAGTTTTTACCACCTTTGTGTTAAGTAGTTTACAACCTGTTTAATACTGTGTATTAATTTTATTGACTGTGAGGAGTGTTAATAAATGCATATTAAATTAGAAACAGCTATGTAATTGAAAAAGCAAGATTTATAATTTTGTGACGTTATCGACATGATTATAAGGTAACATCGGTACAAGACAGCGAATTGAATCCATTACTATTATAAGGTGCAGTAGCAGCTGTGTTCTTTCTCACGCTTGTACGGAAACAACTTTCATTGCATAACCTAATCTAATTAACTAGCTTTTAATCAATATAATGTATTATTTTCTTATAATATGGCTAGTGAGATTTCAAAGTACTGGTTGCAAACAAGTTTGCGTGATGACAATAGGACTTATATAAATATAAAAATATATGCTAGTTTTATTACGTTTTCCTTATATAATTATATGGAATGTTGAGATTTGTAAACATGATTATGTGGTTATGTGAACTTTAATGTGCATTTTTCTATTTTTAGCATAAATTCAGTTAGCGGCTTGCAATGAGTTACCTAAAAAATGTTGTCATTTAAAACTATATTTCACGGATACATTATTTCCAAGTTCTCAGTTTTGTTTGAGCACTTCTCCATTGAGTGTTGCTGAAGGTCTGATTAACAAGAAGTGATGGCCTTTATTACATTCCATTTGTCCCATTAATATTATCCTTTACATTGTTTTTCCTCTGTCGGATATTGATAAAGAGAAAATACACACCACACAAAGGTAAAAGACCTTTTTAAATGGTATTTTAAATTATAACTATTGCTTTCAGAAAACTATGAGGTTTGTCGGCATTTTGATTCAGAATCTCTTATATTTAAATTACAATAGAAAGAATCGCCATAAATTTGTTGACAATTCCCATTATTTTTGTGAATAATAATTCGGATTTTTAAACAATAAATCCTAAACATACAAAAATACATAGAAACAGCAAAAATTGCATGCCCCACATATTAAAGAAGTCTCCTGTTAGTCTCTTGCAAATTAATCTTTTTTCTTTTAAAGTAAAACCGTTACCTTTTCAAAGAAGACCAAGTGTTGATTCGAATAAGCAAAATAAGATGAACAAAATTTTTTAATTAAAAAATCGTTACATAATTGAAATAACATATATTGAATGATTAAAATGCTGAACTATATTTTTTAATTTATTATATGATTCTATAGATAAAAAACGATTGCAGACATTTGGATTTGTGGAAATATGCCAAATGTTTTACATGGGATCAAAAAAGAATGGAGCCATTGGAAAGCAAAGAGAATCTAGGTATCAAAACGTGTACAAAAAATTTGCTTCTTCAAGTTCACCGTATTCTAAAGAACCATACCTTTTGAAAATATTCGGGAAAACAATGGGCAAGTCCAAGTAACTGTTAAATAGAGTCAACTACATTAAATAATAGGCAACTTAATATTTATCGTTAGCGTGACGGTAACGCTAAATTCTACTTAGCGTTAACGTTAACGTATTGACACAAAATTTTCGCTTAATATTTATCGTACTTTTTCAACGTAAAATTGTCCGCGACCGCGAGATCTCAAATTTTTGATTTTATGGGGTAGTTAGTTCTGAAACTGTAAAACATGTCGAAAGGATTTGTAATTTTTTAATTTACCAGTTTTAGATGGCAGTGACAGTCTTATTATAGCTACATAGTAGCTAGATAGTATTATTAGCAAGTAATTTTGACGAAATGTCAACTGTTTTGCTCTCTAAATCTGAATCATTCGAATTTAATTATTTAGTAAAGATGTATTTAATTAGCTTTAAGACGATATAGTAAGATTATATTCGGTTTTTTAAGTAACACTGGATACATTTTTCAATTATTTATATTATCCTAATGATACATGAGAAGACTACGGCAGGAAAGTTTTTAAGTTTTTTGACCGGAGATTGGACCGATTTGATAGACAGTTGAACACAAAAATGATACCTCCTTAGGTTAACAGTATACTGAAGTATTTTTCAAAAATATATAAACACTAAAATTTGGTCTCACCAGCTAGAATTACGACAAATACGTTAACTAATATTCAACGCTAAACATGCCAATTTAGCGTCTGGGTTAGCGGTACGGTGACGTTAACTTTAAATGAAAGCATTTCCCGCGCAGCAGATATGAAAAAATGGGGCGTGACTTAGGATTTTTCTCTTTACGGAGACGTACGACGATAAGTTTTAAGTTGCCTAATAATAATAACAACAACAATAATAATAATAAAAGTAATAGTAACAATAAAAATAATAATAAATGGATGTACATGGATGTAGTTACACTTGGGAAAAAAGAGTTTGATTAACTCTTTTTTCAATTTTTAAAACAGCATTGTTTGCTTTCGACTATGAAACTATACTACAGATAAACACAAGTGATGCATTCAGTGACAGGGGGCCTGAAGCTTATTTGAAGTTGTACTCTGGGGGTGACCATTCAGGTGAGAGACAAAATATATGAAATAAACCAATGTAAAACACGATGAATTGCGCAAATCACAATAATAGAAGCCATAAATCGAATAGCATCCTTGTAATTCATTTTATTTCGTTTTTTATTTTTTTATTTTGAAGCAAGGTTCAGAATTTTTATTTTCGAAGATGGCCATCGCCAAGCTATTTCAATGCTCGACTTATTAAAAATTAACAAAAATGAAATAAATAATGGGAAATCAAGGAAATGGTTGAAAATTAATTACGACACTGATATTTTTTGGAACAAAATAAGAAATAACACTTCTGACAAATATTGGTTTTCCAGGTCTCCTTGTGAACAATTTTAACAGTCATTGGAAGGAATTGAAGAAATTCACAATGACGAAAATGGGACAATTGGGTTTGAGGAAAAAGGAAACGTTGACTTCAATGGCGGGTGACCAACTCTATGAATTATTGGATCGTATTGAAAGTACGCGAAAAAAACGGGGAACAAACTCCAACTGAAAGGAATGTTTTCATCTGCGGTGCTTAACGTTTTTGCATTAGTACTTTATGGAAAAAGGTATTCTGTGGATGATCCTTCTTTCCTTGAAATACTTAGTTCGGTAACAAAACTCACAGACGTTAATCTCGGCCAACTATTTCTCGGCATACACTTGGGAAATATTTCGAGATTCCGAAATTTTTTTGCTTATAACCGTTTCTCCAATGTACGTGATAATTTATTAAAACTATCTCAGGTTAGTACGACAACGAAATTACTTAACTATAATACTCGATATACTTACCTTTCAAATATGAATCCTTCATTTTTAAATGTATTTTACTCCAAATTCGCATGAAATTATTGTTCCTAGAAGAGTAACAAATTGTGATAAATTCTCCTTCCGTTTTACTTAAAGGACATCGTCAATGAACGGAAATCTTTAGGGTTTTACAAAGATGAGCCTGAAACCCTACTGGATTTTTTTCTTCAGAAAATAGAGATCTATCAAAATGACGAAAAGCTCAAAAGGGTCTACTGCACGGAAACTTTACTTGCACTAATGCAAGATTTGTGTATAGGGGGAATGGACTCCACAAGTAATTTGTTGGAGAGTTTTGTTATGTTTATGGTATTGAATCCAGACGTGCAATGCAAAGTTCACCAGGAAATTGATGAAGTTGTAGGGTTCACTGCTTTCCCTGCTTACTTTGAACACAAATCAAGGTTATCACATAATATAATATTCTAGCAAATATCCAAATCTTAAAGAACACCATATAACAAAGAAATCTATTTTCTATAATATATAATTATTCTTATATTATATATTCCCTTTAAAAATGATAAGAGAAAATGGCCTCTCAAGGTGTCTAAGAGGATGCATAATAACAATTAAGAAATGTAATTTCTAATAAAAATTTATTTTTTATTGAACAACTTTGTTTGTAGGATGAATTATACAATGGCCACGATTTACGAAGTTCACAGGATGACGAATGTTTTTCCTTTTTTTCCAAGGATGACAACACGGAATACTGAAATTGGAAAACACCGCTTGAAGAAGGTAATTTCCTTTTATTCTAAAATACTGTCCTACTCTTTGATAGTCAAGTACAATATTCTGGCTTCAGTAAAGCTAAAGTTTGTGATTTCGGGGTTCGGGTTACAAATATAGATAGTAATACCAATAATATTTAAAGTAATTAGTGACATTATGAAATTTTTTCATGAAATAAACTGAAAAGAAATTTTAATAAATTTAAAAAATCTAAGTAGGCATGAGCACATTAATTATTTGTCTTATTTTAATTTATAAAAATTGTATAGGGCACAGTGGTGATTCCTCTTATGCCTGGATTACGATTTGATGACGCTTATTGGAAAGATCCTTTTCTTTTCTGCCCAGACAGATTCTTGGATGCTAATCGTCAAATCATTCAAGAAAAGGTGGACCATTTATTGATGTTCGGAAAAGGTACACAGAATTTCCGATTGGACACACCTTCTTAAAATGGTTAAAAATTAATATGTATGCATATATGTCTAGGTTCCAGGGTTTGTCCAGCTGAAAATATTGCTCCGGCTGTAAGTTTCACATTGGCTGCCGGATTTATGCAAAAATATTCTGTAGAAAAACAAGATGATTCTGAAAGTCTAGGCCTTAAGGAAAATTTTGGACTTGTTACTGGACCATATCGATTTCATATCAGCGTTTTTGATCGATAATGTAAATACTTTAAAGATTTAAAACTATTCGCAGTAACACTTCTGTTAAACGCAAATAAGAAATGTATATGAATGAAAAATGTGTTACTTTAATTGCAGTACGCTGGATTCATTACTACTTTTTCCATTTTACTTATTAGTGCTGGATAATAAGAAATACAGGCTTAGTACACAGGGATATATATAATTGGCGACGTCTAAATTTGCGAACTTTATCCTCCAAGAGCGCTAGCGGTAATTTTTAAATATAAACTATTACTTGGAATTCAATTATTGTAACAAAAATTTCAATGGAAACCCGAAGAATAATTTTAAGCCGTTGTTACTTAAATGAACAATAGCCACAGCTTTAGATTCCTAAATTTAAATTTCCGTTTGGAAAGAACCAACAGGGTTATGGGTTATCCTCTGCAAGTTTTATTTAATTTAGCCGCACCCGCGTTCCAATATTTTTCGAATACTTTCAACACTCTTAATTTAGTTCCTCCCTAATACTAATGATGATGACACTTTCAGAACTATGATGAAAATTTGATTATATTTTGTAATAAAAAGGATGATAGCAAAAAAGTTATAATGTTGAGTCTTCTAGTAAGGTCTATCGTATTAAAATTTTAGTGAAAAATTTAATCAATTCGCTTGGGTAAAGTAGAATTTCAATTATATATATAAATAATATATTCTATGACTAACTGGAAGAAACTCAAACTTAGAGTTGATCAGACAAAATCTTCAAAGAAAACGTCTTTAGTTAAATGGCATTAGAATGAAAAGATGCGTGGAAAGCGTATATAACCCTACTCAATAATACAAATGATAGATTAGGACTTGTAAGTGCAGTATAACAATGGAAATTACTACGAGTGCTTAAAAGTACGTTGTTGGAGTATTCAACGCATAGATAGATTATTGCATTATCTTCCTTATAGAACAAATACTTAAGTTACGTGCGCACTCAAGTGTGCAGAATTGCAAGGATCAATAGCATTTCTCATTTACGTCGTAATGGAGAATAACACATTGGTAAACTGTTTTTGTTACATCTTTCTTATATTAAGCAAAGAGAACTAATGGAAACAAAGGTTAACTGGTACTAATTAGTTATAAAACTGTAGATCTTATTAATAAGAGTTTATATTTTTTATGCTTGCTAAATTGAATCTCTTTTTTCATTATCACGTGGATTGCAAGGTAAATGAGGGAAATCGTAGATATTATTTGAGACCATCTGCTAGGAACAATGGGTTATTGTGATTAATATATTGCAGATAATTAGGAGAAGTAACCTTGAAGTGCTTGCACCAACTTATGTGTGCTTATTATTTAATGTCTTCCAATTATTCACATCACACGAGTGCAAAATCCTATATTATACATTATATATTGCAATTGCATTAAAATACATTAAAACGCAGCAGTAATGATGTAATTATTATTTCTATTAAAATTTTTTTTTAATTTTATTTTATTGGCATTATTCTGCACATTTTGTTTGACAGTTGCTCTTTGGATACAATTTATTGTCCAAGCAGTCTGAATACTTCTGATTTGAAAAGAAATGCTTACTTTTCCAAAAATTATATAAACATAAAAACTGAACTGCAGATTATGATTCCTATGAACTAAATTGTATGTAAGCAGTTTATAATTCACAATCCATTCTAAATTAGCATTGATAAATAGTGTAGTTTTCATTTAAATATTAAAAATTGATTAGTTTTTTGCTCCCTTTTTTGTCATGTAAAGCATTGTCCATTAATAAAAATAAAACAATGCAAAGAAGCAAACCAAGAGGTACTACGTGAATCCCATTGCAAGAGAAGAGTTACACTTTTATTAAATCAACAATGATGTAAAACAACCTGAATGGTAGCCAAATCCTTGAACTTGTATTATTTTTTAAAGTACTGACAGATTTATTAGTTAACAGAAAACCATATCTGACTCTGCTGTACTGTTAACTCTTGTATGGATAGAGTTACTATTTGTGAGGTACTTCTTTATCAGAATAAAACTATAAGAAAAATGAAGCAACATAATCATGTACTAATTTTTATATCACATCCAGAAATTACTTATATTTGATTTTACATTTCCTAGTAAGATTCGTGTATTAAAGGAGAACCTTTTATTTAAGGTACAAATCCCTAATTCACAAAGTAAATTTGGGATTAAGTTGAGATTAAGCTTTTAATATGGAATATTATTCTTCAACACTTAGTCAGTTGATGGTGCATTCCTAAAAGTCCTTTAGTCCAGTTTTGCGATTAAAGCAAATAAGGCGAAGCTGCCAGATAATCGTCTTGAAATATGGCCATTCCAGTTCAAATTTTGGCTAGAATAGCCATCCCGGCAATAGTGGCCACCCTTTTGCTAAACAGCAATGCTCCTGAGCAGATCGCATTGTACGATAAAGTCCTGCGGGACAGTGATAGAATTTTAAGTATTGCCAACGGTGACGGAGCAGGTCCAACAGAGAAATATGATTACATTATAATTGGTGCAGGATCCGCGGGATCAGTTCTTGCAAAGCGTCTCACAGAATCGGGAAGTGACTCTGTCCTTGTCTTGGAGGCTGGAGGTGACCCAAATCCAGTTAGTGATATCCCCTGGGCCTTACCAAACATTAGACGGAGTGACATGACTTTGGGTTACAGAAGCGTTCCACAAACAAAGTCATGTGTCAAAAGCAAAGGCGTAAGCTCATTTAAATATTTTTTAAATATCAACTAAATTTCTACAAGATTTCAAATTTATGCAAATTAAAATGCATAGGATGACCTCCAACTTATGACGATAATGACTAATGACGTAATGACACACAAAAGTAGACTCTCCGCATTTTTCATGTGTAGCTTTACATAGCTGTCAGATATTTAACCGTTCTTAGAAAATATCAGTGTACGCCTATTCCAACTGTTTTGACATTTCTTCCACCGAACTGAATTTGAATTTGTACAATAGTTGTGCAGATTTGCTCGGGGAAAAGCTCTCGGTGGTAGCAGCTCCATCAACGGTCTCGTTTATAACCGCTGCAGTGCAAAGGACTATGACGCGTGGGCCAATTTCACAAAAGATCCCATTTGGAGATTCGACAGTGTTGTAGATGCTTTTAAAGCGGTTGAAAAGTATCATGGATTTTTTGAAGACAATCCAGGTAGAGTAATTAAATAACAACCAACTTTGTGAGATTTGTCCTGATCATGCGATTTATGTTCCGGCTCAGTTATCAATATTATTATATATAGAACTGTAAATATACATATACAGCATTAGTGATATGTAACTACCTAATGCTGTATAACTGGAAAGATTAAAAAGAAAGTGAGTTTCGTTATGCACAGGAAAAAATCATGGCACTGATGGCGAGATTCATATTGGAAAAATCGAATTTCTGCCCGGAGTGGATGTACTTTTCGACGCCTTGGTTGAAAAAGGCTATGCAACAGGTGATCTCAACTCCGGACTACTTCCTTCAGGATTTTCCAAAATTGATTACAATATCAAGGATGGACTTCGACACAGTGCTTATCATGGATTCATTGAACCGATTTTAAACAGGACTAATCTCAAGATTTATCGGTATTCTTGGGCCTCAAAGGTTTGACACAATTATATTTAAAGCTTCCACAACTAATAATTATTTCTAAAGGTGATGGAATTTACAATTTCATTTACTTTATAATACTTAACTTTAAACTTAATGCATTCTGTAGTTAATTTGATTATTGCAGATTCATTTGGATGACTCAAAACGAGCAGTGGGAGTGACCTACACACGACATGGGGAAACCAGATATGTGGAAGCCAGAAAAGAGATAATTCTGTCAGCCGGGGCGATTGATTCTCCAAAGCTGTTGATGTTATCAGGAATAGGCCCAAGCGATCATCTTGCTCAACACGGGGTACCTCGTTTAATCATTTATTGATTCACAAATTAATTCTACCGAATAAGATGATAATACAAATTGGTAACTTAAATTTTTAAATAGATTGAAACAGTACTGAATATTCCCGCCGTCGGTGACAACCTTCAAGACCATATTGGCATCCACACTCCCAAGTTCTCTCTGAACACCACTTTTGGAATAGTCAACTACTCCACCCCAGAAACAATTAATGAATACATTACCAACGGCACAGGTGTTAATTATTTCTAAATACCATTAAAACCACATTCCGCAGAAAAATAATAATTTCCAATATACTAAGGTCCTCTACTCGGACTTCCATGGGCTAATCCGGTTGCACCTCATTTGGCCCAGGGATATTTCTCCACCCCAACTTACAACGATCCAGCATGGCCTGACATTCATGTCTATATTAACGAACAGGTATTTGAAAATGACGGTGTTCAGGAAGAAGCTATGTATTTGGAAGTAGAACTTGTGCGAACTGATCAAACGGGAACCATACGATTAACGAGTGCCAAAGGTGAAGACCACCCACTTATTGACCCAAAGTTTTTTGACAACCCTGCTGATGTTGAAAGATTAATCGAAGGTACTATTCAGTGCTCTAAAACTCACTACCTATTAATTGAACTGTTCGCTGCAAAGTTTCTCAAGCGCATTCTCCCAAGGAATGCCAACTTTAGATTACTTTTATTTTTTGAGCAATGTTAAATTTATTAGTGCTTTATTACAATCCATTATTAGGAATCGAGGAAATGGTTGACTTTTTCTTGAACTCGCCTACTTACAAGGCATTGGGGATCCAATGGAGGAAAAATGAACCTACAATTTCAGAGTGCGCAGAGTTTCCATTTCCTTCGAAAGAATATTGGAGATGCCATATCCGAATGACTGCCAACCCTAATTTCCACCCAACGTCAACATGCCGAATGGGTCCAAATGTCGATGTCGCCGTTGTGGATTCAAAGCTGAGGTACACTCATTCGTAAATTAATCAGCCAACAGTATCACTGCTACATCTTTTCAAAAGAGATAACTCATGTGGATATTTTTGAACAGGGTATTTGGAACAACAGGACTTAGAGTTATTGATGCTTCCATAATGCCATTTGCACCAAATGGAAATACAAATCTTCCTTCAATGATGATTGGCGAAATGGGAGCCAGACTAATACTAAATAAAATATAATATAAAATATGGTATATGTTTTCGCAAAGCAGTAATACATACACTACATGATATACAATCTTTTATTGACAAAATGTTTGAAATAAATACATCTATACAACTGCAGCCAAAATTAGGATATAAAGTTAAAAAGTCACTAATGAAATCTGATTTTATAGTTGTCTAAATAGTGGCCGGACTTGACCGGAATTTTAACTCATGAATGAATGTTCCGTTAGGTCAATCACTTATCTAGCGAAACGTTATTGAAAAAAAATTATTCATTACAGTCGATAATCTATGAATCGATGTGACCTTTCAGTTAGTTTTGTTTAATTCCCTTACATTTACAGGGGAAATCGAAGTAATTCGTGACATCATAACATATCAAATTTATCATATCATTTCTTGCATTAAAGTTTTACTTCATATCTATTAATTACTGAAACCTAAAATCTTCTTTTAATTCTTAACAAACTAAACAATTTCGACTTAAATTTTGATACTTAGGACTCAATAAAAATCTTTTTCGGTACTTCATAAGGAAGAAGCAGAATTTGGATGAACTGAACAGCGTTCTAATTCATACAATTGGTATGGCCGTCATTTGAAATTATTATTATTGTCCACTTAGGTAAACAATCGTCAAATTTGTACTGGTATTATTGAGTACTAAAGAAAAATAGGTATTTTAAATGGTTGTCAATTGACTGCTAGACTAAGCTATACATATTTCAATTTAAGTAAGCTTACCGGCTGTGGTCTAAATGTAACTAAAATATACAAGAAATTAATTTTCGTGATTAAGTTATCCAAAAATTCCAAGTAATGGAGATAAATATTAGTAGTGTACATTGGCATATAATGAACTCTAATGCAAAGCATATTAAATGAGTACATTCCTTATCATAGAATTTGCGTGACAACAGTCCTAAAATAGTTTTACGACCAATGACCATAAGTCTTCTTTGCTTTCATAAGGAGATCTCAATGGCATTTTTTGCAGGAATATTGGTAAAGGACAAAATCTCATGTGCTTCTTGTCGTAAATTACTAATACTCGTGACAAATTCGGAAAGACGTCTCTTATAAAAAATGATCCTAATCCTTCATGGAAAAATTTCTCTATTGGAGATTTTTATGTGAACCAGCAACAAACGGGAGGCCGGGATACCTCAAGTCCATACTTCTTGGATAAGACTTAAACACATAAAGTACCCTAAGTATACAAATACTCCAGTATTTGACGATTAGTTGCGAAAAGGTTGGTAAGGTGAGATTGCAGGTTGGTTGAGCATTTTAGCTTGATTTGGTTGTTAATTATTAATGCCATTTTTCAAGAATTATGTATCCTCTTGTCACGCGGAAACTTTTTATATAAGTAAGCAAAACTTGTATCAAGGAAGACAACCATTATTAATTGGCTTTAACTGTAAATTGACAATATCACCTATAAATGCTCTTTGCATAATCTACGCTTTTGATATCTCATGTTACCCGGTTGTTCAATTTATGTATTCAATCAATTTATATATTTCTACCATATTTTATTATGCTGACTATTGCATTGGTTCATTGCTTGCGAAAAGCAGTATTACTATAATTAATGTCACGCAACGGCACGTAAGGACTGCTTATATAAGCAATATACAAAGTAACGAACTAATGGTTAAGTTATGAGCTAACATTCAATAAAAACAGTTTCATTTGCATTTCTGAATTTGCCTTCATTTATATAAGTACATAAAAACCGAAGAAAGTTTGACAAATAAATATACTTCATCCGACTTGAGATATTCGGGTCAACTGCTACTGTGTGAAAGACTAATCAAATAAAATCAACTTATTTAGGAAGCTGAACTACGACATTTTAAAAGCAAACATGACAAAAAGAATCAGATTCATTTTCTGTGTAACCTATCTCATATTTTTCACGCTTTACAACTGTGAAGCCGATTGAAAGTTTCTTTCGAAACTTAGCGGCTTGGAAACAGGTTGTCATCTGAATATCATGTTTTATCAAAATGACGATGGAAATACAAAATCGACATCGCGGTTGTATTCAAAACTGAAGGAAGAACTTTCTAACTTAGAATTTCCTTACACTTTGACCAGAATGGATGTTTTGAAAACTTATTTCTACTCTACACTGGGCTGTAGCATCCAGGACGTTAAGAGAGCCTCTATTTTAAGAACAACGGGATTTAATATATCGATAAACTCAAATTGTTATTTACAGGACCGGACTCTGAAAAGAAAAATTTCCTCGCCGAGTATTCTGTCACGTATTAATTGTCTCTCTAACATTTTGGTTGGTATTGATGTAACAGATGTAATTGAGGTATACTTTACCAACTTCATAATCAACAATTTAGTTGGAACGCATTTTAATGCATTGGAATATTGCTCCTTCCGCTACAGTACAGTTCATGTAGTTTTGCGTAACCAGATAGAAATCTTTGAATTTGAAGGACTTATAAACAGATTAGATGGACTGAATCCGGTTTCGTATCGCAACTCACTTTATCTAACTGAAGGAGAAAGACTCTTTTTTGTGCATTCCATTGACAATCCTCTAAATCACATTTTCATAGTTGGTACATGCTCTAAGTCTGGATTAGGTATTCTTAATCACTACTTTTAATTCTCAAAATTGGGGGGGGGGGCAAACTTTTAAAGAAAGTAAGAAATCTAAAGAATTATAAAGATGCTGGAATGCGTCTCAGAAAATTGGTAAATACAGGGTTTATAAAATACCCAAATCCATACTGTCAACGCCAATTTTCCATTTCGGATGATGAAATTCACGTTAAATTTAAAAACATTCAATCCGTCTTTTCAAAGCATTTTAATCAAAAAACGTATTTTGTAAGTAGAGGCAATTACGCAATACATTATACAGTTGCTCTTACTTTTGAACTGTTAAGAAATGTGCACAACATTTCTTTTGCCAATCAAGTCAGTTTTTATAAAAGCAATTTCCATTTGCAATACAATTCAGATATACCTAATGCGAAGGAGCATCTCGAAACAACATTTATTCTAACAGGTACAAATGGATTTAACTTCATTTCCTGTACCAAATTGGATAAGGAAGAACTTTCTTTCGCTGCCTATTTCAAACCATACCAGCTGTCACCGTGGATTGGCATCGCTCTGTCGCTTATCTCCGTAATCAGATCGTATTCGTTTACTTTTCTACTTTACGCTTATACGTTGGAAATAAGTTACTCGTTGCCCAAATACTGTCAAAAGTTGAAATGGTTGAAATACATTCTGGCGGGTTATTTGCTAATGGCTTTGGTGCTAACAAATGCCTACAAAGGAATCGTTATTGTAGACTTGACGAGGGAAAGAGAAGTGAAGAAACTTGAATCCATTGATCAATTTGGCAAATTGAATATATCAACAATAAGTGTTAAGGATGCATCGATTTCTGCGGCACTCAGAAAACATCCTTCGCTAAACAGTTATAGAGACACTTTCTTATTTGGTTCAAGTGAAACTGCTGCAAATCTACGATTGTTTAACGCAATTTGGAAAACCAATTCAAATACTCTTGAAATGTTGGATAACTTTTTCAAAGCTCAATCATCTGATACGAGATTTTATCCTGTGTTTGCTGAGCTGACAAAAGAAATTTTCCAGAGGGCCCATTTTTTAAAACCTGATAAGATTGCAGAATATAAAAATCTACTGAAAAGTCACGGAAACCGTGGATATTTCTTTTACACGCAGAAGGAAGTTGATAAAAATATATGCAATAAGTTTGCCATTATTGTTAAGCAGAATGAAATGTACGCATATTTGAATGGACAAAAACAAATACCTTATGCTAACAAATTCTCCTTAGCTGGAAGAGATTTTCTTAGCCTCGGCGCCTATGCAGGTACAAAAGAAAATATTTTTATGCCGAAAAGTGTGGGAATGGTAATTCAAACAGGAACGAACAAATTATACTTGCCTTACTTGGAGTCACGATTAAGAATATTGGATCAATCCGGAATATACCACAAATGGCAAAATTTTAATGAAACAGACAAGTTTCGGTTTTGCAGAAAATGTTTAAAATGGTCTCAGCCCATCCCTTTGAATTTACGTAATTCCAATATTGGCACTATATTTTTCATACTCATTTGTGGTATTGCATGTCAAATTTTAAGATTCACTTGGGAAATGGGAAACATTTTACACCAGTTAGCCAGGTCATTTTGTAGGCGTTTAAAATGTTTGTCAACCAAAATTCTCACTTGGTGGCGTCGTGGAAAGGTAACAGTAATACGGTCTTAGGGTTGAAGTAAGGCAGAGGTGGCATGAGGAAGAGGAGGAGGAGGGGGAAGAGGAGGAGGAGGAGGAGGAGGAGGAGAAGGGGGAGTGAGGCATAACATTTAAAATGAGTTTCTTAATTTTATTTTTTTACTTCATAAAATTCAATTTTCCATTTATTTTTCTGAAATGCTTATCTTATTATTAAAATTAATAATTTGAACAATAAGAAAATTATTGATTTGAAGCTTTAAGTAGTGAGTCGATCTCACCTGTAGTGCCCGTGCATGGTCAGCGAATTAAAGCGGAAATAAATATTTTGGACATAGTGGACATAGTGGACACAATAGACATGAATTAAGGGAGTAAGAAAGTTTTCCTACTTAGCATAAAGTAGGTGGTCCTTCGAGAGTTTATTATTGAACGTAGACGAGATACTTATTAAAATCAACCAAAAGACGAGTCGGACCAATACACCGAGTATTATATAGGCCTGAAGGAACCTTTAAAACAATATCATTTGTAGCGTGCATTATCATTCCTGTAATCCGTCATCTCTATCCTGTTATTTTAGCAAATGACCCTAGCAGTAAGAAAATCGGCGCCTTTAATAAGCGTTTTAAATATTTTTCCTATTTTCAGTAAAAGTCAATTTAGTGTGAAATGTAGATATCCCAATCAGTGATGTAGTACAAACTCTGCTTACTTGTATAATCAGGTTTTATGTGACGCGACGTGACACAAATGTATGCAAAAGTTTCTCAATTATATAAAAAGTCTTGGTTGACATGACGGACATAAATTTATAAAAACCTTAGCTCGTTTATATAAAGGAGTCTTGCGAGACATGCAATCTATGATATGTTTGGCTCATTTATATAAACAAGTCACGTAATCAGCGCCGCCCTTAGAATTGTGAGGCCCTGGCAAAATGGAGCAAAATATACAAAAACCGTACATATTATCTGCACTAAGCGCAAAATTTTTGTTAATTTTAACGAATTGTCCTTGATTTTGAACACTACTTCAGCAAAATGGCACACACTATAGACGAATTCATAAATTTGTATCGCGCGAAGCTCAAATTTTTTTTAGTTTTACCAAATTTTTGTTCATTTTCCTTGATTTGAGCACCAGTTTGGTAAAATAGGGCACATTATATGATTATACACCAAATCATAAAAAAATTTGCGCGAAGCGCAAAAAATTTTTGATTTTAACAAATTTTCTTTAAATTCTTTTGATTTTGAACACCAGTTTGGTAACATAGAGCACAAATAATTTGCGCGAAGAGCAAAATATTTTTAATTTTAACTTTCACTTAAATTGTTTTGATTTTGAACTCCAGTTTGGTAAAAATGAAGCACATTATATGTCAAATCATAAAAATACTTTGCGCGAAGCGCAAAAATTTTTTCGATTTTAACAAATATTCCTTAAATTTTTTTGAATTTGGACACTAGTTTTTGGATTTCGTGAGGTTGAGGCCCCTAAAATTTTATGAGGCCCGGCAAAAGCCGGAATTGCCCCCCCTTAAGGGCGGCCATGCACGTAATGTGAATTCTTAAAGAGGGTACTCATTTGTAATACTAGCTATTTTAATTAAAGTAAGTACCTTACATGTACATGTAAAACCTTGAGGCAAACACTCCGTATCGCAAATGAATTAATAAATGAGAATATGTTTCTCTATATTTACCTAAGACCATGTGGAAGAATTCGGAGAAGGCATTATTGGCAAGCATCCCTTTTTTATCAACTTTTGCTACTTTCTGGAATAAATTACAAGTTATCCACACACAAAGGGTTCATAATTGCAGACATACACGAGTAATTGCTTTTTGTCGCGGAAAAGTTGATAAACAGAGGTTGTTATATAAGCTAAGCACGCGTTTAAGCTTGATGTGGTTGTCAAATAGTAATGACGTTCTTCAAGAATTTATGTAACGTCTTGACACGCAGGTATTGTTTATATAAGTATCAACAACAACTATTAATTAGCATTTGCTGGATATGGAATTCAATGTGACGACGCTTCAAATGTCACGAAGGCGCGTTTGGAGGTTTTGTAACTACACAATATCAACTAATCACTTGGAAACGGAAAGCCCACAATAATCTCAAGGTGTGCTAAGACAAAAGTACGAAAATTCTAATATCCTTACTTTTGTTATTATTATTCTGATTGCAAGAGGTGAGTACAAGTAAAGTAGGCCACTCCCCTACTTTATATAAACATTATTCCTGTATGACGGAAGTAAAAAGCTGAGAGATATATTCCTGTTTGTTTAGGATAACCCTGAGTTTTTGCTATCTCATGTTTTCCGATTGCTCAATTCATATATTCAAGCCTTGACATGCGTTAAATATTCATACCATATTTTATTATGCCCAGTATTTCACACTAAAAGCTTGTTACATTATTAATGTCACGCAATGGCAGGTAAAATCTTATATAAGTAAATAGCGAACTAAAGTCAATTTCCAACTCATTCATCAACAACTAATAAAGATTGGCTTCGACTACTTCATTCATGAGCTAGCATCCAAAAAATAGGAAAGGCTACTTTGCCAGTATTAATTTCTATATACTAAGACAGAAACACGATTCATTGCTAATTAAGACACGTCTACTGATCTGAAATATTCGCTAATATTTAGTCAATGCTAATTTCTAATAAAATCAACTCATTTAGGAAGTTTGCCTACGGCATTTGAAAACACAAAATGATAAGAAGAATTGCATTTTTCTGTGTAATTTATTTTTTGGTTTTAAACTTTAACAACTGTAAAGCCGAGTCAAGTATTCTTTTGCAACTTAGCCGATTGGAAGCAGGTTGTCATTTGAATTTCATGTTTTATCAAAATGATGACGGAAATACTAAATCGACATCGCTGTCGTATTCAGACCTAAAGGAGGAACTTTCTAATTTCGAAATTCCATACACTTTGACCAGAATGGATGTTTTGAAAAATTATTTCTACTCTACACTGGGCTGCAGCATCCAAGACGTTAAGAGGTCCTCCTTTTCAAGAGCATATGGATTTAATACGTCGATCAAACCAAAATGTTATTTACGGGACAGGATTCTGAAACGAAAAATATCTTCGCCGAGTATTCTGTCACGTATTAATTGTTTTTCTAACATCTTGGTTGGATTTAATGCAGCAGACACAATTGAAGTATACTTTACCAACTTCATAATCAACAATTTAGTTGGAACGCATTTTACTGCATTGGAATATTACTCCTTCAACCGCTACAGTACACTTCATATCCTGTTACGTAACCAGTTAGAGATCTTTGATTTTTCTCAACTTTTGAGCAGAAGAGGTGAACTAATTCGATTTTCGTATCGCAGCTCACTATATTTAACTCATGGAGAAAGACTCTTTTTTGTGCATTTCATTGACAATTTTCTAAACAAAATCGCCATGATTGACACATGCTCTATATCTACATTAGGCATTGAAAGGCATAACTTTTATTACGCAATATTGGGGGACGGATTTTCAAAAACACTAAGAAACTTACAGAAATATAAAGATGCTGGAATGCGTTTAAGAACATTGGCATATACAGGCATCATAGAAAGACCAAATCGATTCTGTCAATACCTCGTTTCCGTTTCGGATGATGCAAATCCAGCTAAAATGTCATTTGAAAAGGTCTCTTTAAAGATTTCAAATCCAAAAAACTATTTTGTGCGGAGAACCAGTTACGCAATACAGCACACAATTGCTCTCACTTACCATCTGTTAAAAAATGTGCCCAATATTTCCTTTGTAAAAGATGGCAGTCCCCAACCAAGCAATCTGTATTTACTATATAAAGCGGATATACCTAATGAAAAGGACCATCTCGAAACAATATTCATTCTAACAGGTACAGATGGATTTAACTTCATTTCATGTTCAAAATTGGATAAAGAGGAACTTTCTTTCGCTGCCTATTTCAAACCATACCAGTTGTCACCGTGGATTGGCATTGCTCTGTCTCTTTTCTCTGTCAGTGGATTTGCTAATTTAATATTCCACTGGAAAAAAATCAGATCGTATTCTTTTACTTTTCTACTTTACGCTTATATGTTGGAAACAAACCACCCATTGCCGAAATACTGCCAAAAGTTGAAATGGTTGAAATATATTCTGGCGGGTTATTTGCTAATGGCAGTGGTGCTAACAAATGCCTACAAAGGAATCGTTATCGAAGATTTGACGAGGGAAAGAGAAGTGAAGAAACTTGAATCCATTGGTCAATTTGGCAAACTGAACATATCAACAATAAGCTTTTGGGATGACAGCCATTCTACGCGAAGAAAGAAGTTTTTAACTTCGTCAGCTTCTTTAGCAGACACTTTGTCCCACTTGTCAAGTGAAACTGCTTCACATCTACGAATGTTAAACGCAACTTGGAAAAGCAGTGCAAAAAGTTCGGAAAGGATTGATTACTTTTTCCGAGCCATATCCTCTGCTGATACGAAATTTTTTCCAGTGTTTGCTGAACTGGCAGCTGAAATTTCTCACAGGATCCGTTTTCTTAAACCTGATAAGATTGCAGAATATACAAATCTACTGAAAAGTCACGGAAACCGTGGATTTTTCTTTTACTCACACAACGTTAATAAAAATATATGCAATAAGTTTGCTATTATTGTTAAGCAGAATGAAATGTACGCGTATTTGAATGGACAAAAAGAAATACCTTATGCTGACAAATTATCCTTAAATGGAAGAGATTTTCTTAGCCTCGGCGCCTATTCAGGTGCAATAGAAAATATTTTTATGCCGAAAAGTGTGGGAGTGGTAGTTTTAGCAAAGACGCACCAATTATACTTGCCTTACTTGGAGTCTAGATTAAGAAGGTTGGACCAATCTGGGATATACCACAAATGGCAGACTTTCAATGAAACAACCAAGTTTCGTTTTTGCAGAAGATGTTTAAAATGGTCTCAGCCCATACCTTTGAACTTGCACAATTCTAATATTGCTACAATATTTTTCATACTCATTTGTGGTATTGCATGTCAAGCTTTAAGTTTCACATGGGAAATAAGAAACATTTTAAAGCAGTTAGCCAGCTCATTGTGTAGGCGCTTAAAATTGTTTGCAAACAAATGTCATACATACTACCGTAATTTAAGGTAAAAGAAATATGGGTCTATTTGGACTCGAACACATAGTTTTGCACCGATGTTCTATCACTTGAGCGCTTCACAAATGCTTGCTTTGTTTGACTTGCCTCTACAAAACTGGGATGATGATAAATAGTTAGTGTAATTTTTCTCACTAAATCTCTGTATACACTCTATTATGAAAAATTAATTATGTATAATAAAATCAATTAGCCATACAGTTTATAAAGGCTCTCGTTCTCGTAGCTTCTGTGGAGTCACTAATAATTATTTAATGCTACTTATTATACATACAACACAAATAAAAAATAAATGTATTAGTCTACTTGGTGGTGACACACAAATATATTAAT
This sequence comes from Yoshiicerus persimilis, assembly GCA_020352615.2. NCBI lineage: Eukaryota > Metazoa > Arthropoda > Collembola > Entomobryomorpha > Tomoceridae > Yoshiicerus > Yoshiicerus persimilis. Next base: position 94,646,286 of record CM036940.2, read on the forward strand.
CAATATAGTTTTTTAAATAAGCAAGTTCTTCAGAGGTGAACTTTCTGTCAAATTTACGTAAAATTAAGAATTTTACTTATATTCGTAACGCATAGCCAAAAGGAGTATTTTCAATACTCCTTTAATCTTGAGCGATAATATAGATTGGTTGACGGGGTAGGATTATTATATTACTATGGTATATTATTATTACATTACAATATATTATTATAAATGAATATATGAATCTATATGTGAATGATTATTATATTATTACAGTACATTATTATTATTACTATTATTATTATAAATGAATATATGAATCTATATGTATAAATATATATGAATATATTATATATAAGGTATGTGAAAGATTATTATTATATTATATTATATATTATATTTTTATTATAATGATATTATTGAACATATTTTCTTTTCAGTAATGAATATATAGTAACGTCCAAGATGTTACGACATTTCCGTCATAAATCTACTGTATAATAAATGATATATTATTACTGAACACTTTCTCAACCCTAAAAAATTCGAGTACAAACAAAGTAGAGCAGCCTAGCATTGCAACAAAGTATACATAAAATATGGAGATTAAGTTTAAACCACCAAACCATTGCTTCATTTCGCTTCTTTCAAAATCTGTGAAATTTTGCACTTTCTTCATTATTCGATTATTTTCAAAAAAAGAGTATTGAGATTCAAATAACCAATATATTCCCGAACTCATGACTTGTTGCATTCTGGAGTACAAAATGCGCTGGCTGAAAGAATGAGGAATTACGTAAGAAATAGGTTTTCCCCATAAGTCCTCACTACCACTCACGTAAGACATTTTACGGAATAAATAGTTGGCATAAACATCTAGCCAATCTTTTAAGTAGACAAATGCTCTTTTATCACATCTTTTTAAAAACTGATAATTGAAATCTTCAAAAATTTCATCTTCCCGGCTTTCATTGGTGCTGTAAGTCAGAATATAGTTTGAGGGTAACTTTAACATTTCCTTATATTGCATTACCTTATTACTATTTTTTTCTTTCTCCATCATGCTTTGCATTATACTTTTGTTGGTCTTCCCATTATGCCACCATAAGTTAGGTATGTTCTCAAACTTCCCAGAAATTCCGTAACTTTTAAAAGTATTACAGTTTTCCAGAAAATTCATCATCCTTTCTTCGCGCAGAGTTTCCTCTTTGCTTTTGTCATAATCGGGTGGAAAAATAAGGGTTACATTCTCGGGTAGTGTTGGTGGCAATCTTCGTTCAGTACAATATTGTGTATCGTAATAAGGCATATAGTCAATTTGCACATGAGGCATTTCTATTCCCTTCATTGTAATTATAGTATTGAAAAATAGTTCTCCAATAGTTTTCAGAGCAAATCCGTCCAGATCTTTAAAATGTTTCAAATTACTTCGGATAATTTGTGGCGAAAGCATTTTACTTACAGTAAGTGATTTATAGGCGTTAGTTAGAACAACGCCCACAAGGAGCCACACTCCGAATGTGAACATTATTTTAATTTTCGCCATTCCATTCTGTATTGCTACTTCTTGTTCTAATAGTATTGCGATGTAATTACATACTACATTAAGTATTCCATTTATACTTTTTATCCAAGTAAGAGTGTATATATTCTTTTTGTTGCCAACTATTTTTTGAAAATAGAAAATAATCGATACAACTACAATTGAAAGACCAATGAGAAACCAACATATTATGTCGAACGGAATTACAAATAAATTCCACTGTATATTTTCTTCTATATTGGCACAGGTCACAAAATTCCAACTGTATCTCCCTGTAGTAATATAAAAGGGGAATTCAATGCTGGGCAAAGCAAATTGTGCGGTTTCCCGATTGCCATAGAAAATATCCGTAATGAACTTTAAAGTTTTAAAATTTATTCCCAAATTTTCCAAATAAACCGACCAAATTGCATCCGTAAAACTTATTGACTGGGACTCCAATGGTTTAAATGGGGATACAGTTAAGGTTTGGCAATAATCAATTTTCGAATCACACTGTCTAAAATCCTTTGTTCTACTCTTTCTATAGCCAGTATTACCGATGCATTCTGTAATATTTGGAAATACTTTAAGCCGATGTTTGTCAATAAACTGTATAAAACTCGTAACAATTCTTTTTGAAATTCTTTGAAATGTCATGTCAATCAATAATGGAATTTCATTGTACGAATCGGTGCACGTTGCAAAACAAGTTTGACAAAAAACCATACCAGTGTTTACTTGAAGTACCGTTGGCTTCTTCTGAGAAATGAAATACGGGAAGAAAATAGGCGTAATTAATTCTTTCGTTGATAAAATAATGTAATTATGGATATGGAGTTCCGGCAATATTATAATATCGTAACCGTAGTTTTTCTGACAAAACATTACTCGTTCTGAAAGCCTAAAATCAAAACAGAATTGAAAAATTGCAAAATAGGCACGACTCACTGTCTGAGAAAAAATATTTATCCTTCCATAGGGCAAGATCCACTTTCGCCATTGTACAAGATTTTTTACAGTGAAGTTGTCATTGTAATTAGGCATTTGCAGTATTAAGTTTGACGGCGTCGATTTCTTCAGAAACCGTGGTATAATTTTTGTATCCATGTGAATAATGGGGCTTATCATTTTGAAATTGAAGTGAAAATCAAGCTTTAAATCGTGGAACACAGAAACACTGCAAATCTGCGATAAATGGTCTATTAAGGAATCTAATCCATTGATTTCAAAGTAATCGTCACAGCTTTCCTGTGATAAACCAGTTCCAGAAGTTGCAATGAAAATAGCTATGCACATTAAAATATTTTTGCAAGAAATTGTCTTCATTTCTACTGCTAATAAAATAAAAAAGTTATTGCAGCTGCTATGAGACCAGTTATATTCAAGTATGTGAAGCTCGCTAATACGAAAGAGAAGTATGGCAAAACAAAATAACAAGTAGTTTTAAGCCACTGCTTGTCTGTCCATGTTCACACTTGTTCTTCAGGATAAAATCGATAAATAAGAGTAATGCAAACTAAAAAACCATTTTAGTAATTTAAAAAAGTTATATTTGTTGAAGGTGGATCTAAGATTCTACAATAAATCACCTATTCAATACAACTTCATAATCTATTATTTTAAATTCAATATTTCATTTGATAAAGACAGTCATATTTTCAAGTGTAAAAGGAATTGTCTTCAGAAATGGTCAAGTGATATTTGAAGCTATTGTGAGGCACACATTTTGTAATTTGCAATTTTGTAATATCTATCACTTAACTGGGTGTGGTATGTGCTGGTGATAAAAAAGCACGGGAAAACGGAATGAAAACTGTAATTGCGATATAAAGAAACAATATATCCTTTCATACCCCAAAAATCATTAAATGCATGTCAATTAATACATATCTGCTGAATGTCAATTTTTGCCATGTATCCGCAAATAAGTGTTTATTGAGTTGTGTTGTATTCTGGAAACAGTTTTTTATTAAAAAAAATTATGAGGCATACCATGCCAACTGATTAAAAAATGCTTAAGTGCAGGAATTTTTAAATAAATCAGCAAGATAAAATTTGTGGAGATTTGGAGATGTAAATCCTTAAAAATAAAATTTAATTTTATATAGTGTCTGACAATAAAACGATTACATTACATTACAAATGGCATGACGGTTTTTTGTTTAAGTACACCTGATCAGTTTAATTAACGGAGTGGTTGTTTTTAAAAAGAAATTGCGTGATTACAGTTCTAAAGTATAGGAAGACACCAATATATAGAGGATCCTAAGTATAGACATACACGAGTATTTGAGTTTAGTAGGGGAAGTAGAAATGGTAATATAAGTTCAGTAAGCAATTTAGATAGATTTATAGGTAGTTGTTAAATATTAATGCCATCTTCAAGAATTTATGTACTGTCTTGTCCCTCAGGAACTGCTTATATAAGTAAGCAAAACTTGTACCCAATTCTACTACCAATCTTATTAGCTTATACTGGAAATGGAATTAAACATCAATGGGCGAGCAGACTTACTAAACAATACCTAATGATATTATTTCTAGCAAATAGAAAATCCATGTAATTATCTCAAAGTGTGCGACCGCTTCTTATATTCTAAATGTTGTTATTATAACTCTGATTAAAAGTTCTTTGTTCAAGTAGAGTTCTCTCCTCTACTCTATATAAACCTTATTACAGAATAACGGATATAAGTAAAATCTTCGGACAAGCAGTCCCATTAGCCCGACCTTTAGTCGGGCAAATGAAACAACCTGTCCTCCGTTGTTAACCCCGGAGGCGGACTTTTTACCCGTTATCAGATCTTCCATTAGCAGAATGCATTAATATTTGCTACTACGAAACAATTTTCCTTTTATGGGATTGTTCTAAAATTCACCACGTTTTGAAGTTTTCAAAAATGATTAAGGAGAATTGAATTATACAAAAAAGCAAATTGTAAAATTGTGATAATTAAAATTTGAAATTTTGTAATGCGGAATGTAAATTTATGAGAATAGAATTTTGAATTTATTTGAAACGGTAAAACAAAAACAACACAAACAGAAAATTTTTTGAAACAAAATTTGAAATTTTTAAACAGCATTTCCAAAGTTTATAATTTTAATAATTAATAAAATCTTTAAGTTGTAAATGTTCTCATGCCAACAAAGCAGCAGAAGCAAATTTCCAACTCAAATTTAATTCTCTTTTCTGGACTGCACTATCTCAAGAAATTATTCATCAATTCGTTCAAATTTGAAATGAAACATTTTTATTCTGATTTACGAAAGTTAGATTTACAGAGTTAGCGAACGGACACATTGAAAGCAGACAAGTTCGTTCTACAAGGTCTGCGTCGGACTAAAAACTGAGAGATATATTCTTATGTTTATCATAACCTGCTAATTTGTTTTTCGATTGCCCAATTGGTACACCCAAACCCTGCTATTTCCTAACATACTTACAATTGAAAGCTTTTTACATTAATTAATGTCACGCAATGGCAAATAAGGACTAATTATATAACTAACCCACAAAGAAGCAAACTAAGAGTCAATTAATTTCCAACTTTCCTATCAAAAACTAATAAAGATAGTCTGCAACTACCTCTTGAGCTAGTGTGTAATAAAGTAAAATAAAAAGTTACATCGACAGTTTTGAATTAGTATACACTAAAGCAGAAAAATGTTTAATTGCAAATGAACACATCTACTAAACTGAAATATTCGAGTTGATTGTTAACATGTAATAAGCCATTCCAAAAAAATAAAATCATTAAGAAGTTGAACTACATTTCAAAAGACAAAATGATGCAAAACTTCGGATTCATTTTCTGTGGAATTTATTTTATTCTTTTACAACTTTACAGCTGTAAAACCGAATCAAATTTTCTTCTGAAACTTGGTCGCTTGGAAGCAGGTTGTCATTTGAATTTTATGTTTTACCAGAATGACGATGAAAATACTAAATCTACATCGGTGTCGTATTCAGACCTGAAGGAAGAACTTTCTAATTTCGAAATCCCATACACTTTGACCAGAATGGATGCTTTGAAAACTTATTTCTACTCTACATTAGGATGTAGCATGGAAGACGTTAAGAGGTCCTCTTATTTAAGAGTGATTGGATTTAATGTAAAAATAAACCCAGATTGTTACCTACGGGACCGGATTCTGAAACGAAAAATTTCTTCGCCGAGTATTCTGTCGCGCATTAATTGTCTTTCTAACATCTTGGTTGGAATTGATGCAGAACACACGATAGAAGTTTACTTTACCAACTTCATAATCAACAATTTAGTTGGAACGCATTTTGATGCATTGGAATATTACTCCTTCAACCGCTACAGTACACTTCATGTCCTTTTACGGAACCAGTTAGAAATCTTTTATTTTCCTCAATTGATGAACAGCATCGGTGACCTATTTCCATATTCATATCGGAATTCTCTACATCTCACCCATGGAGAAAGACTCTTTTTTATGCATTCCATTGGTACTCCTCTAAAAAACGTTTTCATGGTTGGTACATGCTCTACTTATGAAGATTCGGAATATCACAAGTTCTACCCCATAATATTGGATGGCAAAAATTCACAAAAAGTACAAAATGTGCAGAAATATAAAGATGCTGGAATGCGTCTTAGAACATTAACATATTCGTTGATTATAAAAAGAAAAAATCCCTTCTGTGAACCTCAATTTTCTATTTCAGATGATGAAAAGCCTGTTGAACTATCAACTGAAATTGAATCCGTCTTTTCAAAATTTTATAGTCAGAAAACCTATTTTGTAAGTCGGGATAATAATGCAATGAATCATACAATTGCTCTTACTTTCGATCTGTTAAGAAATGTGCCTAATATTTCTTTTATAAGTGCAGACAACGAGCAAGAAATCAATTGGTTTTTTGAATACAATACAAACATACCTAATGAAAATGAGCAATTGGAAGCACTATTTATTCTAACAGGTACAGATGGATTTAATTTCATTTCCTGTTCCAAATTGGATAAAGAAGAACTTTCTTTTGAGGCCTATTTCAAGCCATATCAGCTGTCCCCGTGGATTGGCATCGTTGTGTCTCTTTTCTCCGTCAGTGGATTTGCTAATTTAATATTTCACTGGAAAAAAATCAGATCATATTCGTTTACATTTCTACTTTATGCTTATTTATTGGAAATAAGCTACTCATTGCCGAAATACTGCCAAAAGTTGAAATGGTTGAAATATATTTTGGCGAGTTACTTGCTAATGGCAGTGGTACTAACAAATGCTTACAAAGGAATCGTAATTGTAGATTTAACCAGGGAAAGAGAAGTGAAGCAACTTGAATCCATTGATGAATTTGGCAAACTAAACATATCAACATTCAGTTTTATGGATACAACATTTTCGAGGAGTATGACTAAGAAAAAATTTCGTTCCTCAAAATCCAAGTTAGACTTCTTTTCCCATTTGTCAAGTAATGTTGCTACAAGTCTACGAATGTTAACTAAATCTTGGAAGAGTAGTTCAAATTATTCTGAAAAGTTTGAAAACTTGTTTAAAGCTGTATCATCCGATTCGAGAGCATTTCCCGTGTTTACTGAACTGGCAGAAGAAATTTCTCAAAGGGCCCCTTTTCTTAAACCGGATAAGATTGCAGAATATGCAAATCTACTGAAAGGTCACGGGAGCCGTTGGGTTTTTTCTGACTCGCAGGAGAAAGTCGATAAAAATATAGTATGTAATAACTTTGCTATTCTTGTGAAGCAGAATGAAATGTACGCGTATTTGAATGGACAAAAACAAATACCTTTTCTTGACAAAGAATTTCTAGCTGGAAGGGATTTTCTCGACCTCGGTTTCTATTCAGGGACAACAGAAAATATTTTTATGCCGAAAAGTGTGGGAGTTGCAGTTCGAGCAAAAACTCATCAATTGTACTTGCCGTACTTGGAATCAAGATTAAGAAGTTTGGACCAATCCGGAATATACCACAAATGGCAAAATTTCAATGCAACAAATCAGTTTCGTTTTTGCAGAAAATGTTTAAAGTGGTCTCAGCCCATCCCTTTGAATTTACGAAATTCTAATATTGCTACAATATTTTTCATACTCATTTGTGGTACTTTATTGCAAGCTTTAGGATTCATATGGGAAATAAGAAACGTTTTAAAGAAGTTTGCCAGCTCATTATATAGTCGCTTACAATTTTTCGCAAACAAATGTCTTACATACTGGCGTAATTTAAAGGTTACCCTAATACTGTCTTAACAGGACTCATACATAGTCACTTACACTAATGCTCCCTATCACTTGAGTGTCATAAGGAATCTATGTTTACAAACTTTCTTTACTTTATTTACTACAAAAAACCGGGATGATTATAAATAGTCAGAGAAATGTAAAATAAATTTGTAGTGAAATTTCTTAAGTATTGCCAACCGAGATTATTTGCAAATGAAAAACCGTAATGACTTTAAAGCTGAGTAATCAACTCACTTTGTACTAGCTAAATTAAACAATTTGATAAAGAAGGACTGTCAATGTAATGAAATTGGAAAATCTTGAGGTTCATTATATACATTTATCATAGATTTAAGTGTTCCAATACACCTATTTACTTACTGTTAACTCTTTGACGCTTATCTTTTATTATTGGTGGCAATGGTTTATCAATGGCATTAAAATTTTTAGAGGACCTAAGAATACGGGTTGTTGTGAATACAGCCTTTTCCATTGAAATTTTATCACTTTTGACGATTTTTGGTAAAGAGGACACTTTCCTATGCGTTGTATCTCCAGGTTTTTTCCTTTTCCTTAGTATTCTGGCAGAAGTGTATTCATTTTGACATTTATTTCCAATGGCGCCACATTTTTTCATTTCCTTATCTAGGTATTTTAATTTAGAATGAAAAGCATTTGTATTCAATAAAGTCTGTTTTACTACCATGTTTTAAGGTTATAAATATTCTAATATTAAATATATATGGTATTAAAGATTGCGTGTAGATAATTACTTTCTCGTTCTCACCTGGCATATTGATTGCATTTTGGACCCATTTTGGAGGGTATCCATTCAAACATTGTCTTTCCACATTCGTAAACCAATTCTGTTGGAAAAATCCAGATTAATTATTGCTTAGCATACTTCACAAATGTGTTAAAAGTCTTAAGCATTATCATAATCCAGCGTTAACGTTATTGTCTAGGAAAATTCAGACAATTTAGTCCTCTGTAAAATCTTTATTTAAATCATTTAATATACATTCATCAATTCATATACACATATTAATCACTTTTCAAAATGCAAGTTTAACATTTGTTGACTTACTATAGTTTTTTGATAATCGTTGCATTTCAGATCTTTTATCAAAGATTCAGCTCTTTTTTTCCAAGACGGATTGGGATTTGGATTTCCTAGAAATGAACTTCTTAGCATCTTGTTTTGCTCCTTTGTAAAATATTTTCGTCCACGCAAATCACTTTTAGTGGTGGAGAAAGAATTGATAATTTGTTTGCTAATGGGGGCATTAGGGTTTAAACAAAGATCGAGGACACTTTCTGTAGATAATAGTAGAAATGTTTTCTCATGAATATGTCCGTTAAGTGGTCCAGCACTGCCACTTTGTTGAGATTTCGAATTGCTTGTTGGTGTGAGCTCCTTAAAAGAAGGGCATTTGGAATTCACGGCCACTAAAAACGTTAACGAAAGGAATTCATTAATTTTAATTCCAAAAATCATTCAAAACAATATTTTATATTAATTTCTGCGCCCATAATTATATCCAAAATTAATTTTGGGGTGGGTTACCTTTTTCCTTTGCTTCGGTCACTTCACCAGCACTTCGAATGTGTTCCAAATGTGAATCTGACATGTGCGTCCATAAAGTTTCATATGGACATATTTCTTTGCAGAAGGCACATTGAATAGATTCGGGACGACTTGTTGATTTAAAAAAATGAGTCATTACATGATCTTTAAAAGTATTTCCTATCGAAGAAAAGCTAACGAAACATTTTGGACATCTTTTTAAAAAATGTTGACGAAGATGTTTTAGTCCATCTTCAACAGTTTTGAAACTGTCTTTGGGCAAATTACAAATCCGACATGACTTGCACATAAAGTCGATTTCTATTAAGGATGGAATTTTTTTTCCCAAAATTACTTCTTTTCTAAGTTTTTCTTCATTTTCTTCATACACAGAAAGTGCTGGAAGACCTCCGCTGGTAGCCACCGACGTTGAATCATCAAAATTACTTTCTGTGTATTTTGTGAAGGAAGTTTGGAATCTGATCCCACTAAAAGGTTGAATCTTGCTTACTGAATGCCGAGTAGGTGGCAACATTATGGGTCTTGAATGCTCAGGAGAAGGTTGGTCTTCGTTCGTATTCATTTTGTGCTTCTATTGTGGTAGGAAGGCAGCATTTAAACAATTGTTATGTAAGCCGGAAAAACGCTAAAAATATAGAAGTTCGTGAATAGTTATTAGAAATTAAATACAATAATGCAACTAATACATTTCTGTGTACATATGATGAAGGGATGACTTTATATACCAAAATTGAACCTAATCACCTGGGGATAGAAGCAATCCTGAATAATTTCCCGTTAATGTAACGTAACCTGAAAAATTAAAAGACGTATATTTTATTACTATCTCAAAAGAGCACATGATTGCCTTCAAGTTTTCAGGCAAGCATATCAATTAATGTGAACACAATATTTGCATTCTACAAAATGCATTTTTGGTACTATAATTTATTGGTTAACGTTGTCACTACTTTTGTAGACACTGATGGCACTGCCTTTTTAAATTACAGGATAATTCAAGAAATTTTTAGATTACTACTGAGGAAATGATAATAGAGAAAAAAATTAAAACCAATACCTGTTTAAATAAATAAATTAAATAAATAAAGTTCTTCAGACACGCGTAATTCGAATTCACCACCCACCGAAAACTACAAGCAGGATATCCTATTTTAGCTTCGGCCTAAAAAGGTTCGCAGTCCATCCAAGGTTAATAAACCAAAAGAGTACTATATTCTGTAGATATCGGTTTGTGATAACAAGAAGCACATCGAAATGCTGATAACGCTATCACACTTTAGTTTGCTGGCTGCAGTTTATTACAGGACCAGAACTAAGATACAGGAGAATACATATGGTCTGTGTAATGTGGATTCAGACTTCTTTAGAAATTCTTCAAGAATGCATAGATGTAATATACTTAATGCTTATCACATCATAAAGTTTTTTAGCTAAGCAATCATGCACAGTGGGCGCTTCTATATATTTTTATCGTCAAACAAAATGCATTTTGGAGCGGCTAGGCTCATGGTTCTAGGCATTTTCTATCCGTATACAATTACTATCAATAAACCGTTGCGGACTCCTATTTTAATAAAACGATGTAAAGATTCAGTGAAGATTTTTTATACAGTGAATACAGACAGATAATTTCAATTTGCCGGCTGCGCAATTCTTTAAGAAAATAAGCACTTTATGGTACTCAAGTATAATTTTTATAAAAAGAAAACCTAGAACCCAAATGCTTTCAGCTAACCACTACTGTACTTTTCATTTTAATATGCAATTTCATCATATGAACAACAATTTGTTACAAGTGCACTATTTAATTCCCACTTTTATTCATATTACTTTCGTAATTACACAATAGTTTTCTTCAACATGTTATTGTACTAATCATTAAAATATTTGTAACATTTGGCAATGGATTAATATTAATTGAAAAATTTTACAAGAACAAATTATTTGCAATTGCACGCGTTGCCAACACACACCAGACACCAACTTCCACCATCCATTTTACCGTTTTCATCAAATGTCCATACAACTTTTACGAAATTGCTCATGTCATCTGGAAAATCAGTGTATTTTACAACATTTGCTCTAACTCCCTCTGGAGTTGTTTCAAAAGACGGTAATTTGGTTTGCAAGAGGCGCAGTCCAACCATTTTTTCTAGACCGACCTTTTTTAGCTCCTTGTAAAAATCGGCAACAAAATCTGGCGACGGGGAATCCTGGTGTTCATTAGTCGCAATGAACTCAAATGGTACAAGGTGTCCGTTGTTATCGAAGGCCCATGTACCAGGGAAAACGAGCTTATTTTGTTTCAGCGAAAATGTATTCCAGTAATCGGCATCTGAAGGAAGCCATTCGCCATCTTTGAAATAAAGTAAGTGTTTTACGTGATATGAAATAAATAAATAATATTAAAATTATTTGAAAACCAATAAAAGTTTTCGGAAATATATCATTTAATTTTTTTAATGTACCTTGAATTTTCCATGGAACTGCAATACTAAGCTTGTTTTCAGAATCAAAACTTTCGACCAGAATTTCGTCCGGTAACATTGAAAAGTGTCTGTGAACCATAATGACGCCATACTTGTCATACATTTTGTGCTTGACGAAAACTTTTCCAAGATTTTCAACCAAATTGGCCCCTTTATTTTCCTGAAAGACTTTAAGTGCTTTTGTCATTTCTGGTATGGCTGAAAAATAGTTTGAATTGTAATTGCCGATCAAGACGCCCATTGTATCCTAGTTTTAAGAAATAAATTAAGAAAACACGATTTAATATAATTACCAATTCAAATATAGATGTCAAAATTTGACAAAACCAAGATTTAAACGCATCATTAGATTGCCAATCCGACATTGAAATGATTATGACTGTTTTACGAAACAGTCATAGACAGACAGATAGTTTGCAAGAGAACTGATAATGATAAGAGTGCCTTATGGGAATTCAGAGTCACCTAGTACTAATTGTAAACAAAGTAAAACAGATATTCGCCCTATTTGTATATAGTGTTATTAAAACTGCATGCAATATAACAATAAAAATGAGCGTCATTTCTTCCGTTTTCATTCCTGAAAAGTGAATGTTAAATTTTATAATTCTTAAGCAATAAATTATTTATTACCTCTTTTTGTAACTGTAAAAGTTATTGTTGACGATTTAAGTTAAAGGTTCGCTACCAATGTGGAATGGTTTAAACGGTATATAATGAGTTCTGTAAAGTCTCATCTATTTATATCAACGGTTACAAAATATGTTTGACGTAAATTTGGAAAATTGCTTGATAAGTTTTTTGATAAGACAAAAGAAGACATAACTATCAGCAAGCCAAAACAATAACCAGCCAGAAGTTATATTAGGAATTTTTTCAGACTTTATAACAGATTTTAAATTTCGACTGTTTTTGGCATCGACACGAAGAAATTACTAACTTTGTTGTAATAACACAAAAACTATTAGAATACCAAAATAGTTACAAAGCAAAGCGTTTCTTGCAAATAGAAGTATGGAATAAGTTAGTTTACCGCAATAAGTCTAAGCAATTAAAGACCAGTAGTACGGTTTTAAACTTGGTGGACATAAGTACAAAGCCTTGTTTTGTTTTCAATTCTGTCACCCGTTCGGGAGTTATGGTTAAGCGTACACATAAACATGCAATGGGGTTTCATTAGTGAATATCGGGTTCGCTAAAAATAACTAGAAGGCTAAAATGCATTTACGCAATAAACGTCTTTATTAGGGTCATCGGCACTTTTACCACTTATAGCACACACCAGAATCAACATTATATGTTTGAGTTTCAATTGTAAAAGTGGGTTAGCAGTCGATTGACGTCAATGGAAATGACGTCCATGTCTAACCCTACTAAATATATCAGGAAATTTATATGAATGCCTGCGAGCGTCTGTTTGAACCATTTCTGAATTGCCACACATAAGGTTACATGCATATCACTAAACTGTGCTCACACTAAACTGCCGCTGTCCTGTAAATTCTAAATGGATTTTGATAAATAGCTTTACAAGTACATGATGCTTTATAGGATTGCCAACCATGTCTGTCCGTTTGATTACAACTGCCATTTAAATAACTAGCGTTTTAATTACATTGTGATAGTTTAGTTATTTAGTAATCAATGGTAAGCCACAATTGCAATGGAAATTCCATTAATGATTCGTACCACGCATTGTTAGAAGCATAGGTTTTTGGTATTAATTTAACCGAAGTTCATTGCATTTAATAGTCTTCCAACTTCTGAATATAATAAATCATTAATTTCAAAACCCGAAAAGTAAATCCTTTTTTCTCAAAATATTAATTCTCAAAAATATGGTTTTAATTTTCAAAAACATAATTAAGTATCAACAAAAGATATGCTTTTCAATTTAAAAAAACAAATGTTGAGTGAAAGTTTATAGTTTCTTTAATTATAATTAATATACTGAAGAACCCCATTATAGGCAAACAAACATTGATCATTAGCACTCATAAATGCCGACATCTTAGTGTATTTTCAAAGCTTTGTATTTTATGCACAGTGTATTTCGTGAATTTTATGCAAACACTTACATGGGTGGAATTGAAAACGCATAAAAAGTACACTACAGTTTCTTTTAATAGAATTATTTTTTTTATTGGTCGCTCAGTTTCATGCAGTCAGTCCGATTTCGTTCTTTTAATTACCCACTTTAAGTTGTTGTTTGGTAATTTCAGCAACCCATCTATTTTTGCATACTCACTTTGGCATTTCAGTAATGTCAGTCTCAAACGAAATCATTACTTTATAATTTCACCGTTGAGGTTTTAAATAGGTTATCTTATCGTAGGTAAACAAACATGTGCTTATATATAACGCTGCAAATTGCAATCGGATAATCTAGCGTAGAAATGTTTCCTTTGCATTCGTTAACACATTTATTTACTCCGTACCGCTTGTTGTTGGAAATATGAAAAAGTTTAAAAACGGAGAAACAAATCGAAGCTGCTTTTGGTCCAACAATTTTGGATCAGTAGATTGTTTTTCTAACAGTAATGTACAGTTAACGGGGTTATTGAACGAAGGGGAATGTTCGGATAACAGCAACATTACTTTCCATGGTTCAAATAATAAGCTCAATTTAATAAAATCGGTTAACATCGACTTTCAGGGGAACGAAAACCAGATCACATGTGCTGACTCATCCAACGTTTCCTTTTCTGGGGCCAAAAATAAAACCAACTTTAATAAGAACTCAAATATTACTTATAAAGGCGATGCTAATGACAGCAATTTTGAAGATAACTACAATATAAAGTTTGAAGGCAACTCCAACCAATGCAATTTTAAAAACAACAAAAACATTTGCTTGCAAGGACATGAGAATGAAGTGGAGGCTGCAAATAACCTAAACATGAATGTATATGGCGATAAACACAACCTTGATGTTTCTGGAACAGCAAATCATTCATTCAAGAAAGTGTCTGCTGAAGAGAACAGGTACCATGGTAACGCTTTATTATTGTATTTATGTGGTCTATACTATATTAGGTTAAAGATATATGCTTTAGCATATCAATATTCAAATAACCACTGTTTATTCATGTATATGCATACTCAATTAAACAATTCAATTTTATGTATTGCAACTGAAAATTTAAATTCAGCAATTAAAATTGAAAATCATTTTAAATAATTTTGTATTTATATTTCGTTTTCGTAAATCAATGTCTTTTTGTCTTATTAAGTTCCATAAACAAAATCAAGATTGAAGTTGCTGAAACGTTTTTCGACAAATGGACAAAACCTTTGAATTTGGTCAGCTATTTTGGAATTAACTTGAAACCAGTGACTTACTCCGTAGATTACATAGACAAGACGTCCATCAGTGGAACGAATTACACAGTTGGCATTTTTGACTTCAAAATAGATCCTCCAATTCTTGTTAAAATAAACGAGAGTCAATTTGATGCTGGAACATTTACAGCTACTGATGTTTCTTCAAACCAGGTTGTCTTGCGTGGACGCAAGCTTGGTGTTCAGCAAACTTTGATATTTGACGCCAAGAGGATATTGAAAAACCAACAAAATAATGTTACGTCTTTAAATATCGATGTCACAACTTCGAAAATTTAAAACTTGTGTTTAATATGATACTACTTTTTCTTAGTCATAAAACATGTTTGGTAATGTCTTAAGTCATTTTTAGTTGACTAATTAATTTTGTATCATGTTGGCTCTTGAAATAATTTTCACAGCAGTTGTTCAAGTAAACTGTCAAGAATATATAATATTTTTGTATTTATTACAATTTTATTATTATTTATTATTTTTCATTTTTCATCTTGGCACCAAAACATAAGTATTCACAATAGACAGACGCAAACCAATTTCATATAGGGGGAAGCCGAAAAAAACATTAAATTTAGTTTTCCTACTACTAATAACTTTTCGAAAGGATATATTGATTTTGCTATCATAGTAATGGATTAATATATTAAGCTAAAGTTGATGACTTTGTATTTCGCGCCAAACAAACGGATGTATAAAACTAGATACTCAAGAATTATGAATGTTCCAATTAAATCCTTAACTTCATTCGAATTATACATTTACTAGAGCTCCTTTTTACATCAGCATTGGCTTAACATTTAAGACTGACTAAAAATCAGTTTTAAAATGTCAGTCTTAAGAATATGTTAATGGTTGGTGATAGTATGTCCCTTAGAGTAGTGATGTCACTAAAGTCAGAGAAATTTCAAATTACAATTGTGCCTAACATAAATTAAACCTTAGGATCGGGCCCGGTTTCTTTACATCGAAGCGCAATTAATTTTTAGGTTTATTTTATCTAAGCCAAATGTATACATATAAATTTGGAGTTGGCGTCACTGGCGATTATTACAAACAAATGAAAACGAATTGTTTCACATTAAGTTTTACAGTCGGATTCGATACAAAAAGTTTTCAAGTTTTACAGTTAGCATCAGTTCCGATCTTTCCAAACGCAAACCATCATTTAAAAAGTAATGTTTAAATCTAAATCTATTTTCGCAAATTATTTTAATTATTTAGTTTTAAAGCGACGGTCTGTTTATCATTCCATTAACATAAAATCAATTTTAATTTTATTATTCAGAAATGACTGCTGTTTTTGGTAAACGTTTTCAGGAAAAAAATTAAAAGTAAATATATCAAGAAATAATAAGAAACACAACTGATAATACTATAAGCTGCACAATTAAAAGAAAAATAAATGCTAAACTTAGATAAAATCATTACAAAAGTTGACATTGATGGTATTGAACAAGAAATATTCTATGCTAAACTGTTTGGACATAATGTTACTGCTAAACTAGGCTTATTTTAACTGCCGGAAAACTATAATCATGTTTTATATCTTTACTAAGATTTCATCGAAAAATTTTTGTAAACAAAATATTGGCCATCTCAGTTAATCAACTCAAAATTTCAAGGGCTCCGAAACCAAAAACATTTCTAAATACATATTTCTTTTAGTTACAAAGCCATCAAATTGTTATTTATTGAAAATGTATTAAAGTGGAATATATTGTCTGTGCTTTTCAGCATAATGACGTAAAGAACAAAACTACATCTTCAAATGAATAAACCTACAGCGGTTGCTTAAACAAATTAATGTGAATATTGTAAATTCATTGGCACAGCTTTTTATTTGCAGATAATTAATGTAAAATGTAAATTTTTATTTAGTCATTCTGGTTTTGATGTATAAGTAAAATGTTTGCTTATCAATTCAACTAGGGCCTGCTTTTTAAGCTTGTGCATTAATGCAATGCTATGACGTGCGAAGGAATCATTTCGTGCGTCAAACCTTTTCCAAATTTCCCAATCAATTCAGGTGAAAAGATTTGTTTTAAGGTTATCACATCTGGGTTACTTTACTCTAATAATTAAAGTTGGCATGAAATATACAGGGTGCAATCATTGCTTGACGAAAATGTTGAACTGCAAATATATAAGACAATATCTTAGAAATGCTATTGGGTATGCAAAAAAGTCATTGGCAGCTGCGACTCTGTATTGCCTTTCATTTCTCGTAGAGATTTATGACTATGACGTCAGAAGCGGAGACTTAAATCATATATAAACATGTAATTATATTGAATTTGCAGATTTTATTTATTAATCGGAAAAATATGGTGTTTACTTTCTCTGTTTACTCACACATTTAAACCAGAAACTAGGGCACAATATTGTTATACACATGAAAATTATCAAAAATATTCGCTTAATCAGCAGCCACATTTAAATCATTGCGACTTTACGTCAATTCTTTATTTTTTCGGCTGGGGCTGTGTATAAAAGCAAAATCTACCAAAAATGCTTCAGCACTCACAGTAAAAATCTTGCGGTTAATATTAATTTACAACTCAATTGACGACATTTCCCCAACAGTCGCTTAACAAGGGTACTATAAAAACGGTTGGGAATTAATGAGGCAGTAAAACATAGTACTGTAGGCGGTACAGTATTTACATAGGGTAAAAATAATGAGTCGTCATTTGGTAGTTAAATGAATTTTCGGTAGAAACAAATTAGTGAGGCAGTAATCGAAAGAAGGCATGAGCCTGTAAAATAGCGATACTCATCGGTATGCAAATATACAAGAATAGAAAAATGCGGAAGCCTAACTTCTAGTAACTAACGTCTTAGTCCCATAGATGGACAAAATAATCACAAAATTATTCAGTAACATTAAAATTTAGGTTTTACTTAATATTCTTTATTTGATTCTTTAAATTTGGAAAATAGATATTGAACAAGTTGTAAAATGTAGTAAAAAGTAACAAAAGGTAATAACTATGTAGTAAAAAGCTTCAGAAGACAAAAACAATGTTTTCCAAGTTTTCCACTTAAAAAAACTAACAGGGAATTTAACAGAGAAATTCACTAGTCATTAATTAATCATTTAAAAAGTGAATGCCGTTAATTGGGGTTTATATTGTTAATCAATTGAAATTTTCATTTTTATTAAGCCAACAGAAAGAAATAATGGGCGTTTTGAAAAGCAGTTTCAACCAAAAGTTATTTTCTGGCATACCAGAAATGACGAAGGCTCTTAAAGTTTTCCAAGAAAAACAAGGAGATGATTTGGCAGGAAAACTTGGAAAAGTATTTGCTAAACATAAAACGCATGATAAATATGGCGCAATCATGATTCACAGACATTTCTCGATGCTACCGGATGAAATTCTTGTAGAAAGTTTTGACACTGCTCGTTTGCTCAGTGTTGCAGCTCCTTGGAAAATGCAAGGTAAACCTTTCCTTTATTTTAGTTGCAAAATATCCTTTATTTTATAAAAAAATTATGGTTATTTGATATTCGACAAATTATTATAATTAAATTAAAATCATCAGCACATTTTGCATTACATTTTTTATTTTCCTGAATTGAAATTACAGAAAAGAACTTTATTTAGCTTGTTTTAACCGGACTTCATTTAATGAAATTATTTTACGTAGGCAATGAATGGCTTCCCTCTGATGCAGACTACTGGAATACTTTTTCGCTAACACAAAATGAGTTCATTTTTCCCAGTACCTGGGCTTTTGATGATAACGGAAACATTGAACCATTTGAGTTCATTGCGACTAATGAAGCACAGGAACCCCCGTCACCAGAATTTGTTGCCGATTTTTACGAAGAGCTGAAAAAAGTTGGTTTAGAAAAAATGGTAGGTTTGCGTTTTCTTCAAAGTAAATTATCATCTTTTGAAACAACACCGGATGGAGTTAGAGCAAACGTTGTGAAATACACTGATTATCCAGAAGATATGAGCAATTTTGTTAAAGTTGTGTGGACTTTTGATGAAAGTGGTCAAATGGTGGGAGGGAGTTGGTGTGCATTGTGTTTCTTTAATAAATGCAATTGTAAGCCATGAGAAGCTTTTAGTCAATATTTAAGAACTAATGGTTATATACGATCAATTTATTTTGTGTTGTATTTTGTGATTTTCAAAATTATTACGCATTAAATGATAATTTATTAAAGTCATGAAACTATAAGTCATGGGTTTTGTTGTTGAACATCTCAAAGATCAGACTATGATACGTTAGTTAAGAAAGTTCTGCCTTACGTTTTTACGTACTTTTATATTACATTTTTAGATTATCACGCACTGTAGTAAATTCAGAATTCAAAAAAATAGGAGTAAAATGAAATGCGAAAAGAAATTTGGCGTAATTAATTCCTTCTTGGACAAAAATGTAATTAGAATATAAATTCCGGCAAAATTTTAATATAGCCTTAGCTTTTCTGGCAAAATATTACTCGATCTAAAGGTTTAATATCAAAAGAGAACTTAATTATTCTTTTAGATATCAGCTTATCTGCTCCATAGAATTAAAAAAGTTCTTTAAGCTGCAAAATGTTGGTCTCTCTTGAGGATTCTGCTGCCAACAAGCACACATAATTCCGTAACTAAAGTAACATACAAAATTAATTTTTAGCATTTAAAATATCACTACATTGCGATTTCTTTGTAAAAATAAATTATGAAATTATTGAACTTACATATCAGCGGAGGAATATTTTGTGATAGGCAATCTCAGACCTCCCTCTAACTCATCAACGAAACCGATTGTCCAATTGAGACCAGAATAGGGTACGTCACCCAACGAAAAAATTTCCCATAAAGTTATACCAAACGACCAAACATCAGATAGGGAGGAAAATGATAATTGACGAAGTGATTCAATTGCCATCCAACGCCATGGGAGTGGCTCCTGAATACAATTTAGAATTCAGTATCTACAGTATGACATGAAAGTCGGTACTAGTAGGTGTCTTTATCTATCGGAGGTGGAACAAGCTCACCCCGTCCCCATTCAGGGGAAGTTATAGGTATATCAAAGAACAAAAAATCCTTATAAGAACTTCACTCCCACAATGGACCAACACCAGCCTCTTAGTTAATGCAACAAGGAGTTTCGATGTCACAATATTGCAGTTCTGAACTACGGTTAGAAGGCGCACGAGGGGTCGGCTACGCTTACTTACGCTCAGGAGCATGAGCTACCAGAGCTAAACCCCAATGAGAGAGATGGAGCCACATGAGCTGGAGCACAATGAGAGAGATGGAGCCACATGAGCTGGAGCACAATGAGAGAGATGGAGCCACATGAGCTGGAGCACAATGAGAGAGATGGAGCCACATGAGCTGGAGCACAATGAGAGAGATGGAGCCACATGAGCTGGAGCACAATGAGAGAGATGGAGCCACATGAGCTGGAGCACAATGAGAGAGATGGAGCCACATGAGCTGGAGCACAATGAGAGAGATGGAGCCACATGAGCTGGAGCACAATGAGAGAGATGGAGCCACATGAGCTGGAGCACAATGAGAGAGATGGAGCCACATGAGCTGGAGCACAATGAGAGAGATGGAGCCACATGAGCTGGAGCACAATGAGAGAGATGGAGCCACATGAGCTGGAGCACAATGAGAGAGATGGAGCCACATGAGCTGGAGCACAATGAGAGAGATGGAGCCAGCAATGCAAAGTAAAAACTGACGCTCCTAGCAAGATTCGAACACCTCTTTTCCTGTTGTGTGTACACTGAATTACCTAGCTAAGCCACAATGTAACAGCAATACTGCTTGACATTTTGTGCCGACTTATACTCAACACACACACACTCAACACACACAATCGTACCTTCAGAGTACAGTTTTTGTTAAGGTTAACTGGTGAAATCGTTAATGCGATGAAACTCGGCACAGCACTCGCTTAAATAACATTTCAATTTAAAAATTATAGGTACTAGAGAACGTTTTTGAAACGATTCATGGGCACCTGGTCATTAGGCCAACATTTAAAAAACTATTTCCTGTCTACCTACAAAAATTCTGGTGAAATTTTTTGAAGAATTGAGCACAACTGCTCATTAGAGCATTATTTTTAAAAATCATTTCCTGTCAGCTGCCAACATTATGGCAGACGACTTTGAATTACTACGCACACCTGGTAATTCACGCAGCATTAAAAAATGCCATTGCCTGTCTACCTGTGCAACTTCTGGTGCACGTTTTTCGAACGTTAAAGACCCACGCGGTTCATAGCTGTTCATAAATTTTAGAGTTGGGACCGAATCTAAACTTTTCGCTAATTCAAAACAAAGTTAAATTTTAAAGGTGGGATCGATTCAAATCTGCCCAGCAAATCAAAACAATGATAAATTTCAAAGTTGGGATCGATTCAAATTTATCTACCAAATCAAATCAAATCTACCAAATCAAATTTTCGAATTAAGATGGATTCACATTTTTCAGCCAAATCAAGTTAATTTCAGTATTTTTTTCTACAATTTCAGAATTAATTTACAAATTCAAAATGTTTTTTTGGGACAATATTTTTATAAATTGTCCCAAGCACAATATAGGTAAACCTTATTGTATATACCTAACTCAATTTGAATCCCTTAACGTTTCAGAGTTGGGATCGATTCAAATTTTTCCAACAAATTCAAAACAAATTTATATTTTAGAGTTGGGATCGATTCAAATTTTCCCACCAAAAAAACATTTATATTTTAGAGTTGGGATCGATTCAAATTTTCCCACCAAAAAACATTTATATTTTAGAGTTGGGATCGATTCAAATTTTCCCACCAAAAAAACATTTATATTTTAGAGTTGGGATCGATTCATATTTTCCCACCAATAAAACATTTATATTTTAGAGTTGGGATCGATTCAAATTTTCCCACCAAAAAATTGTATTTTAGATTTGGGATCGATTCAAATTTTCCCACCAAAAAACAAATTTATATTTCAGAGTTGGAATTGATTCAAATTTTACTACCAAACCAAATTAAAGTTTTTAAAATTGGGATCAGCTCCTATTTTTTCATATGAAAGGTAATCCATTAGTACGTTGAGAGCAATGATGAGTGCGCGAAGCATTGAGGAGTGTGTTAAGAGCATTGAGTACTCAGAGAGGAATGAGGAGTGCGCCTGAGGAGTGCGCCGAGAGCAGTGAGGAGTGCGCCGAAAGCAATGAAGAGTGCGCCGAGAGCAATGAGTACTGCACACTCAGTAATCAGTTGAGTGTTGAGAGTAGGTTGGTTCATGAGTTGTATATGCATATGATTTAAAATTATTTTTTTTTGGTATTTAAATGTAATATCATTTGTTTCAAAGCTTTTATTATTTCATTTTTAATTAAAAGTTTTCTTTTCAAAGCATTATCTAAGTAATTTACAAAATAAGTTTTCTTAAATTTAATTAAAAGAATCAATAATTATTGTGAAATTTGCTTTGGTTAAATTGAACGTTTGGCTACCAGCCGCTTTAAGAATAACCCGTAAAACTTCTAACGGTGTTTCTCCAAGAGGAATGTTTTCATCCTCTTTGTCGTCAGACGCTTCAGATCCTGACAAATCCGTGGAATCTTTTATATCTTTTATATTTTCTTCGCTTTCACCACTATCTGTATCTTCGGAGTCAGTGTCACCAACAGTTTCCTCCTTTTCACACACTTCATTTTCACAAACTGTATTGCCTAACAGATCTCTTAATATTTTTTTGGTTAATTTAACTTTGTCCAATTCAGCGTTGTATACAATTCTTTGAAACATTCTTATACACTCTATCGGAATTGCATCCTCATTTTCACTTTCACTGCCGATTTCAGAGTTACCATCAGAGTCTACAGAGGTGGTAGATTCGCTTCCAGGTTCAGCATTAAACGAAAGATGGTCTTGATACTTTACTCTTTTACCACCTTTTTGATTAATAAAATTGGATTTGTAAGACATTTTTGGTTCACTGTGAATGTGGTTTATGTGACGGTTTAAATTGTACTTTGTAGAAAAATGTTTACCGCATTTTGTGCATTGAGCCATGATTTTACAAAAACTTCAGGTGTGTCCTGCTTCAAGAGCCTTGGTTGAATAGTTGATATTTTTTGGAGAACATGACTTTAAAACCATTTCAGGGTCAGAATGCCTGCGCAAGCTCCTACCTTACTCCCGCTGATATCCTCATTTTTTAAAACGATCACTTCATTTCCTCCGCGTACTAATTGCTCTCGGAGCACTCCTCACTGCTCTCGAAACACTCCTCACTGCTCTCGGAGCACTCCTCACTGCTCTCGGAGCACTCCTCACTGCTCTCGGAGCACTCCTCACTGCTCTCGGAGCACTCCTCACTGCTCTCGGAGCACTCCTCACTGCTCTCGGAGCACTCCTCACTGCTCTCGGAGCACTCCTCACTGCTCTCGGAGCACTCCTCACTGCTCTCGGAGCACTCCTCACTGCTCTCGGAGCACTCCTCACTGCTCTCGGAGCACTCCTCACTGCTCTCGGAGCACTCCTCACTGCTCTCGGAGCACTCCTCACTGCTCTCGGAGCACTCCTCACTGCTCTCGGAGCACTCCTCACTGCTCTCGGAGCACTCCTCACTGCTCTCGGAGCACTCCTCACTGCTCTCGAAACACTCCTCACTGCTCTCGAAACACTCCTCACTGCTCTCGGAGCACTCCTCACTGCTCTCGGAGCACTCCTCACTGCTCTCGGAGCACTCCTCACTGCTCTCGGAGCACTCCTCACTGCTCTCGGAGCACTCCTCACTGCTCTCGGAGCACTCCTCACTGCTCTCGGAGCACTCCTCACTGCTCTCGAAACACTCCTCACTGCTCTCGAAACACTCCTCACTGCTCTCGGAGCACTCCTCACTGCTCTCGGAGCACTCCTCACTGCTCTCGGAGCACTCCTCACTGCTCTCGGAGCACTCCTCACTGCTCTCGGAGCACTCCTCACTGCTCTCGGAGCACTCCTCACTGCTCTCGGAGCACTCCTCACTGCTCTCGCAGCACTCCTCACTGCTCTCGGAGCACTCCTCACTGCTCTCGGCGCACTCTTCATTGCTTTCGGCGCACTCCTCACTGCTCTCGGCGCACTCCTCACTGCTCTCGGCGCACTCCTCAGGCGCACTCCTCATTCCTCTCTGAGTACTCATTGCTCTTAACACACTCCTCATTGCTTCGCGCACTCATCATTGCTCTCAACGTACTAATGGATTACCTTTCATCTGAAAAAATAGGAGCTGATCCCAATTTTAAAAACTTTAATTTGGTTTGGTAGTAAAATTTGAATCAATTCCAACTCTGAAATATAAATTTGTTTTTTGGTGGGAAAATTTAAATCGATCCCAACTCTAAAATACAATTTTTTTGGTGGGAAAATTTGAATCGATCCCAACTCTAAAATATAAATGTTTTTTTTGGTGGGAAAATTTGAATCGATCCCAACTCTAAAATATAAATGTTTTTTTGGTGGGAAAATTTGAATCGATCCCAACTCTAAAATATAAATGTTTTTTTGGTGGGAAAATTTGAATCGATCCCAACTCTAAAATATAAATTTGTTTTGAATTTGTTGGAAAAAATTTGAATCGATCCCAACTCTGAAACGTTAAGGGATTCAAATTGAGTTAGGTATATACAATAAGGTTTACCTATATTGTGCTTGGGACAATTTATAAAAATATTGTCCCAAAAAAACATTTTGAATTTGTAAATTAATTCTGAAATTGTAGAAAAAATACTGAAATTAACTTGATTTGGCTGAAAAATGTGAATCCATCTTAATTCGAAAATTTGATTTGGTAGATTTGATTTGATTTGGTAGATAAATTTGAATCGATCCCAACTTTGAAATTTATCATTGTTTTGATTTGCTGGGCAGATTTGAATCGATCCCACCTTTAAAATTTAACTTTGTTTTGAATTAGCGAAAAGTTTAGATTCGGTCCCAACTCTAAAATTTATGAACAGCTATGAACCGCGTGGGTCTTTAACGTTCGAAAAACGTGCACCAGAAGTTGCACAGGTAGACAGGCAATGGCATTTTTTAATGCTGCGTGAATTACCAGGTGTGCGTAGTAATTCAAAGTCGTCTGCCATAATGTTGGCAGCTGACAGGAAATGATTTTTAAAAATAATGCTCTAATGAGCAGTTGTGCTCAATTCTTCAAAAAATTTCACCAGAATTTTTGTAGGTAGACAGGAAATAGTTTTTTAAATGTTGGCCTAATGACCAGGTGCCCATGAATCGTTTCAAAAACGTTCTCTAGTACCTATAATTTTTAAATTGAAATGTTATTTAAGCGAGTGCTGTGCCGAGTTTCATCGCATTAACGATTTCACCAGTTAACCTTAACAAAAACTGTACTCTGAAGGTACGATTGTGTGTGTTGAGTGTGTGTGTGTTGAGTATAAGTCGGCACAAAATGTCAAGCAGTATTGCTGTTACATTGTGGCTTAGCTAGGTAATTCAGTGTACACACAACAGGAAAAGAGGTGTTCGAATCTTGCTAGGAGCGTCAGTTTTTACTTTGCATTGCTGGCTCCATCTCTCTCATTGTGCTCCAGCTCATGTGGCTCCATCTCTCTCATTGTGCTCCAGCTCATGTGGCTCCATCTCTCTCATTGTGCTCCAGCTCATGTGGCTCCATCTCTCTCATTGTGCTCCAGCTCATGTGGCTCCATCTCTCTCATTGTGCTCCAGCTCATGTGGCTCCATCTCTCTCATTGTGCTCCAGCTCATGTGGCTCCATCTCTCTCATTGTGCTCCAGCTCATGTGGCTCCATCTCTCTCATTGTGCTCCAGCTCATGTGGCTCCATCTCTCTCATTGTGCTCCAGCTCATGTGGCTCCATCTCTCTCATTGTGCTCCAGCTCATGTGGCTCCATCTCTCTCATTGTGCTCCAGCTCATGTGGCTCCATCTCTCTCATTGTGCTCCAGCTCATGTGGCTCCATCTCTCTCATTGTGCTCCAGCTCATGTGGCTCCATCTCTCTCATTGTGCTCCAGCTCATGTGGCTCCATCTCTCTCATTGTGCTCCAGCTCATGTGGCTCCATCTCTCTCATTGTGCTCCAGCTCATGTGGCTCCATCCCTCTGCTGTTGATGAAGGTAGAAGGATACATGTGAAGGGGTTTAGCTCTGGTAGCTCATGCTCCTGAGCGTAAGTAAGCGTAGCCGACCCCTCGTGCGCCTTCTAACCGTAGTTCAGAACTGCAATATTGTGACATCGAAACTCCTTGTTGCATTAACTAAGAGGCTGGTGTTGGTCCATTGTGGGAGTGAAGTTCTTATAAGGATTTTTTGTTCTTTGATATACCTATAACTTCCCCTGAATGGGGACGGGGTGAGCTTGTTCCACCTCCGATAGATAAAGACACCTACTGGTACTCACAGCAAAAATTCTTTTTGTTTGTAAAAATTGGACAAACAGAATTAGAAATTTGCTTATTGTTAAATAAAATTTATAAATTGTTTCCCATTACCACATTTTTCTTGACATACTCTTTGTAATGGTAAAGTTGTCTAGAAAGTCCAAAATCCGATATTTTCACAGAGTTGTTGTCATATAAAAGCATATTTCTGGCTGCAATATCTCCATGAATTACCTTTGTAACAGAAGAATATTTTTTACAAAGAGCAGATTATGGTATTAGTGTTTTTAATATTTCTGCTTTTAAAAATTATGTACACTATTAACTATTGTAGATCAAAAAATTCAGTGATACCTTACGACTCTCAAGATATTCCATGCCACATACAATTTGAAATGAATAATTTAAAAGCGCAGCTCTCAATTGACTCTCGGCTAAATTGTCACAACTGTAATGGCAAATCTCATCCAACTGAACATAATTTGGCATCACAAGCTTGGGTTTCGGCATTGATTCCTGATCCCTGTTTAGAAGTACAAAGTAAACCTTATTGAAATCTTAAAACATTGAAATTATACAATATTTTCATATGTAGCCGTCTGAAACATAGTTTTACTTATACCTTTTGACATTTTTATTTTGAACTGCGATTTTGGAATTCTTAATCTTTCTCAGATGATCCAGTAAGTTTCCAAGAGGACAATATTCTACTAAGACATATACTTTGCCTAAATTAATGAATTAAACATTATTTTCTATAATTTAAATTAAAAATAAATTTTAATCTTTCTATAATTTCCTTTAAATAAACCTATTTTTAAATCTGCTGTCACTGCACCAATAAAATTCACTATATTTGGATGAGAAGGCTTTGCAAGGTAAATCATAATTTTCAATTCCGATAGTAGAGCTTTCAGGTAGGATTTATCAACTCCAGTTTTAACTGTTTTTACTGCTACGAAATTTGAATGGAATCTCCCTTTGTATACTATTCCGAACTGCCCTTCACCAAGAACTTCTTCCGTAATTTCCAAAAAGCTTCTGTTGATATCGAAATCTTTATCGTATGCCTGACTCTCAGCATACTCATTAGCAAAGGCTGATATAGTTTTTATTTGAGGATCTCCATGCAAAAATAAATTGATTTCGCTGTCGGTCAAATAGTTCTGCAATTATATTTGAGAAATAATAAATCAATCACATTACACATAGTTTTTTATAAATGTTATATGTTGAGTGGATTAAAAATAGATTTACGTATTGAAAACGATGATATTTGAAGTAAACGTAAAGAAGGACAATTAGAATTGTGCAAATTCCACCCAAAGAGGCACCAATGTAAATGACATGCGTTGAGATGGATTCCTTTACTAATTAATTCATAAGAAAACAATTATAAATTACTAGTTAATGCTTTAAAATATTATATTTTTGAATACATATTAAAATTATTTGAACAACCTTTTACAGTTACTTTGTGTTCTGAAGACACATTTCCCACCATATTTTCTGCTACGCAAATATAAATTCCTTGATGAGCTTTTTCTATCTTTGCAAACTGAAGAATTAAGGATCCATCACTTTTCATTGATGTAGACTTGGATAAATCCTTAAAAATCATTCTGAATTAGTTCTACTGCAATTAAAAACAATCCCTTTAGAAAAAGCAACTACATTTACCTCTCCTTCAAATTTCTTCCATGATAACGAAGGCGTAGGTTCTCCTTCAGCATTGCATTCTAATGTTCGGTGCAAATCATCGATGTAGAACACATAATTATTGCTTTTCGTCAACATTATGGGCATTTTACGCTCTGTTGTAAAATAAAGAGAATAACTTTTTCATATAAAGGTTATTTACTATATCATTATATATTCTTATTCTTATTTCTTATTCTTATTTATTAATTACCACGAATATCCAAAAGTTTCGTAGAATTTATTACTGTGGACTCATTCCAAATACCGCCAAAGCAAATAACTTCCATTGTTCCTTCATCAAATTCGTATGAATCCGTGAGAAAAGTCAGGACACCGTTTTTACCGCTCGTAGCTAATTTAAAGTATGGTTTTTATGGTTTTCATTAAAATATACACAATTCTATATAATACATCAAAAATTAATACTTTACCTCCAGAAAGTAATGTAAATATTCCTTGACTGTGAAGATACACGTGTAGTGAATCTGAAAACAAATACTGCACAGCTGAGCATTTAAAACTATAGGATGTATTTGTATATAAAACGAACTTATCACTGGTGACCGATGAATTGGCAAGCGTGAGTGAAATCATCCTTTCTGGATGAAATTGTAATGAGCTCCTGGTGAAATCTGTATTCACATAAGAAAAGTACAAAGTGGTGCATTATAATCGATATGTTATTTATACTTTGCAAACTATAATACAAATTTTATTACCGCAAATAATAAATAATACATTTCTTACATTTATGTCCATCAATACCCGTAAAAAATTCGGCAACTAGCGTTTGCTGTCCTCTTGGACAGGTACATCTAATGAGACCACTTGATGCCTTTACAAATAATTCTTGACATATTTTTCCCGTTGCAGCGTGACATCGTAACGAATAAGATTCAACAAGTTCTTTATCACAACCTTCAATATTTTTCTATTTTGATTTTAAAATAAATATTTCTTTTAAAAATGAAACAAAAGTTCAAATAATTCATTTTACGTTTACTTAAGTGTCACTTAAAAGTTCTAAACCAAAATTGAATTATATAGTTGAATTATATATTTGAATTTACTTCAATTTGTATATAATAAATTTAATTATAAATTTAAAAACTAAAAATACAAAAAATGGTCCTTTCATCAATATGAACATTATTTGTCACCTGAAATACACAAGGTCTTAGCAATTTAGCTTCAGTCGGAGAATTCAGTGGGTACATGAATAATTTGATGGGACTTCCAAAACTGTCGGCTGCCGTACCCTCACAACGGGCAATATTTTCGTCCTTAAATGTCAAAGTCATACGTGGTGGTCTACTATCATTACTGTCTGTAAATAAAATAATTCCAAAGGTAATTAAATGTCTTCCTAAGCGTAACCTTTAACTTAAAAGATAATTATAGAAACTGCGTACGTTTCTCATATGTGTACATTACAAAATCTCCTTGCAAACCTGTCGTGCATTTGTATGTAGTATTTTGGTTGACATTTGAGTATTTTACTCTAAAACCAATGGTCGGGTCATACACTGCAGAAATCAGTTCTTTATTGTTTTCCTATACAGTTCATGAAATTTTCGTTAGCCACAGAAACTTTTGAAACGTCTTAAGAACTAGATTCAGTATATGAATTAATCTTACGAGTAATTTGATTCTCGCTCCGGATTTCCAAGTTCTGCAGGGAATTGTCAATTCATTGTCTACCAAATCATGAGTTTTCAAAGATTTTCCATAATTGAAGAGATATGGAGGATAGTGACCTGTAAGAATTAGTGCAAAACTTACAAGAAAATGGCCATAATTGACAAATATTTCAATTTCGTAATTAGGCATACCTTCACGATAAATATAGAACTTTGTACTGAGATTAGCACTTTGGATAATGTAACTTCCAGTTGTAGACATCCCACTGCTTCCAACAGCGACTTCAATATAGCAACTGTAGGAATACGTTGATATATCGGAAATGTTTACAAATTCTCTGGAAAACCTGACGTCAATATTTGGTTGGGGCTACTTGAACAGATGATTATTATCATTCTATATTTTCATATTCAAAGCTTGATTTTAATCCTTTGCTTGTACATAAATATAATTACCAAAATTCCATCAAAATGAAAATGCAAGGGGTCTTGTGACGTGCAATTTATTCGAATTAGATCGATTTCGGGCCATGCAAAAAGAACATTTGGTTTCCAACAATTGACTTTCAGATTTCTTAAACTTTCGTAAAAAATGAACAAATATTCCACAGTACAATTGACATTGACCTGTGGAACGATTTGGACACAATTTTCTGACCTCCAGTCTCCATTTTCTGTTTGGGGATCATAAAATATTCGAATTATTACTTAAATGTTATGAAAAAATATGACATAGATTTGAACACTAAATATTCAAACACATATTTGGAAAATGATGTATTACCTTTAACTATAACGAAGTCATTTGGTATTTCAGTTCGACATTCGTACACATCAGAAAGAGAAGCATTGGGCAATATAAACCCATCCCGTGGATTATACAGCGCTTCAATTGGCGTGAAATCATTTCCCTGTTATCGTTATTATATTCAGAAATATCGTTATGATGGGATTTAATGTGCTTGCAATTTCTTATTAATTTCCATAAATTTCTTAAATATTCTTTGAAAATACTCACCACTAGTTTAAGTAGTTTAACTTCAGCGTCGTGCTTCCATACTCGGCAAGGCAGTAGTGAGTATCCTTCAGCTGTTTTCTTCATTGAGATAGATCTGGTATTATTAAGTAAATAAGGTGGATGTATCCCTTCTTTGAAAATATAAAAAGATGCATTCTTGTCCAAACTCCAAAATTTGAACTGTCCAGTATAAATTGGTGAGGCGTCGAAAATTAATTCCAAGCCGTGATATCCTAGTGTGGCATTCGATATATCTAAAGGATCCTTAAATAATAATACAAAAGCAAATGTTGTTAGTACTTTCTGAGGTTTTGCAATACATAAACGCAAAAGTATAATATATATAAATATATACAGTATGTCTACTAGCAGAACAAACTTTTTTAAATCAAAATTTCTTTTCAAATTTTTTAAATTAAAAAAATTGCTCCAGTTTTTTTGTTGTCAATAAGGTGTTATCTCATTTTCCCCCTCAAATGTTTTACTTGGAAAACCTTTTGAAAAACACATTTTACTACCGACATTTTCCAAATAGGCATACTGTATAGCAACTATGAGTAGCATAGCAGGGCATAATAGTGCTACAGATCGTTTTAGTGAATTATTATTTTAACTTACCAAATCGCCGGTAGCAAATTCGAAATGAATTTCAGCTTCAGTGGAAAAGCATCTCACTTCTATATGAATTACCTTGGCTTCTGCAATGAACACATTCTTATCAATGCACTTTATTAACTCAGTACCCCTGTCGTATTTTAAGGTACAATTAAGACTAAAATCAGGACTGCAATCCTGTAAGTACTTTCCAACCGAAAACAAATAGAAATTAGAAAATACCAATAAAAACAACAATTTGAAACACATTTTAACAAAATATTGTTGTAGAACACATTTTC
This sequence comes from Yoshiicerus persimilis, assembly GCA_020352615.2. Taxonomy (NCBI): domain Eukaryota; kingdom Metazoa; phylum Arthropoda; class Collembola; order Entomobryomorpha; family Tomoceridae; genus Yoshiicerus; species Yoshiicerus persimilis. The sequence goes on from CM036940.2 coordinate 94,678,047, forward strand.
CGTTTTCGTAACGTGTAGTAGAAAGAGGAAAAAAATTGCTTGCTAAGTTCACCGTTCAATAGACGGATACTGCACAAAGTACATTATCTTGTCTGCAGCCAGACGCCGTATACGAATGTATTGCCAAGCAGATAAAAAATGCCAATTAAATTAGTTAAGTTCTATGGAACTGCTATATAAACACTTGCTGCTACATGGAAGATAACGTTCGATCAAATGTACCGAACAAATGTATGTTTTTCAATAGCAGATAATAGATAGATAGCGCTGATATGACCTTATCTCGGTGACCTTATCTCGATGACGCTAAATTCAAATTTTAAGGTCGCAAAATTTTGTGCTCGCTATTTACGTCACACAGTTAGCGTTCAATTGTCTTATCTGTCATACCCTAATGGCAGCCAATTCTTAAATCGGGATTTGTTACTATGGTTTCCATGGAAATTTTGATTGATGAAATCCAGATTCATGCTTATTGATTTTAGGTACGGATAAATAGCGTCGTACCTTATCCTTATTTTTTAGGTCGACTTATTGTTGACCTACGACCTAAAACCTTAAATTTAGCGTCGGCGACCTAAAATTAAGGTCTGCCAAATTTTTTGGTCAAAACGCTATCTGTCTAATATTAATATTTTGGTCAGATCCAGTTCGTCATGAGTCATTATTGTGATTATAACTTCCACAAGTGTTTCTAAATTTACATTTTTGTTTATTTATGTTTTACAGTTTCCCGTTACATAAATTGTAAACATTACGTGGTAATTTCTCCATCAATTAACAAACCGTATATAGGCCAATATTAGCATTTCACTACCAAGAAAAAAAATTCCATTTAGCAATACACAAAACTTGGGTTGATAAACGAACACAAAAAGTACAAGGACGACGTAGTACCTTATCGGTGTTTACATGAATAGATAAAACCGGTCGCATCTGCCTATCCCTATCACAACACAAGTAACCAAAGAGGCCGTGATGTCTCATGTTGTGCTAATGTTACTGCCTTTTGGGCTACTTTATTCCAGTACTACGCATAAAATCTACACTCCATTCATATAGGTATACAAAGCATTCCCATTTAAAGCATTTCATTCTCTCTTCATATTCTTTTCTTTATAATCAATCCTTATTTTTGTTATACTTTCTGACGTTTTCGATTACCCCTTTTGTAGAAGTGATTTTGCTTGTTGAGTTTTTTCAAATGGTTCACAAAGCCTTGGAAATTAAAATATAATAAATGTTCTTTATGTAAGTCATTCCTTGTGCTCACTTGTATAGTGATTCCCAGCATTTTAATATTTTAATATGATAATTGTCTTTTTCGGCCGAAATTACGAAAGCATTACTTTAAATATTTGCCTTCAGGGAGTTAGGTTTAAAGTCTGGCTTCTAAATCAGAAGCATATATTGTAGAGTGTAGGTATGATTAACCAGAACTACGGTACAATGGATTTATGGCCCACAAACTTGCTTTGCAATTATGTTTGTTCTTTTAATATTTCAACTAAGTTCACATTTCCTTGTTGGCATTTATCAAATTAATCGAAGATATTTATTTAGCAGATAAAATAAAACGTAATATAATGAACATGATTAATGGTATAATCTGTTTTATACCATTGTTTGTTTTGTCTGAAAACGGGAAACAATTTCACCACAAGGCTTCGCAATAGTCCACGAAAACAGTCGTCATCTATTTTACTGTTCTGTACATTTTATCCACTAAATGCAAAAGCATATCGCCAGGCAAAACATCTTTTAAGTCTTCAATTTTTCCCAATATTTTACTGTACATTTCTTCTTCAAATTCCCGGAATGCTTCGTCAATTCTCAAGCTTTTGTAAATTTGTTTCACATCGTCGACCTTCCCACTAGCGTACAATTCCTGTAAAGATAATGAGGAAGGATTACAAATGCTAATAAAATGTTTCGTAATATCTGCATAACATATGACTGCTAAATAATCCAAGGATAATAATTGTGTAAACGAAACCGTTTTAGATGTGAATTTTCTGAGTCTCAATCGTGTTAGCCAATTGATTGTAGATATAAGGGTAACAAAGAATATATAAATATAAGTGAATATATATTCAAAATAATTTCTTCCGCTTCAAGAATGCCATTTGAGCTACTATGTTAAGAGTCTTTTCCAAACAAGCTGTTTACTTTTTTCGAAAGATTGAAGTTTTGAAATTCAGCGTTTTACGCCAAATCATCACTCCAGATTTATAAATGCGAACCACTTATAAAACCTCATTGAAGGTTACAATTTCTTTAAAGAATTGCAGTTCAACACGTTTTTAATAGCACAACTGAACCTTGATAGTGAAAAAAATATAAATTGACTTGAACCACTCAAAATTCTGATGAATACAATTTTCTCAATTTAAAGAAAGCATTTTTGTGACGTATTTTGGAATGGCATTTTTATGCATAATCTCTTCTTTTTCCAATGTACAGTCAAGTTGGTGTGAGGATAAGTAGGTTCTAGAACTATTGGACATTGTTTCGTATGAATATGAAACTTCAGTAATTTATTTTAATTTTTATGCACTTCTCCTATTTATGCACATTTATCTTCAATAATTATTTAATTGCAACTTTGCAACCTTCTACGTATACCTATAAACTATACGTACATACACACAAACAACATATGCCATCGAATTATTTATGAAGGTTCCCTAGTGAAGTTTCCGAGTTCACTATCGGATTCTTCCTCTTTCCTCCTAAAATATTTCAAATAAACGCTGTAGATTATGAAATAAATCAACATTTCTCACTATTAGAAATAAATAGGAATCAATTAATACATCAGTTCCAATTATAAATTAATAATTTGATGTTTTCTACTAGAGTACATAACTCCACAGTGACAAAAAAAGATGAGACATCATACAATGAATGGTCCCTTAGAGAAAATCAGGATTTTTTCAAAAATACTCAAAACTGTGCCTAAATTTTACATAAATCGAATGTCGCATATGACATTATGCCTCAATTTAATTATTTGAATCTCATTTAGCACATGTAAACTCAAAATTAGGTCGTAAACACTCATGCCTAACAATCAACATTAAGATTAATGCCTCCATATTCATGTTTTTAAGCCAAAATTTCATCACAATAATTACTTCCCCAGTACTAGTAACTAGTTTAGGTTGTATTAAAAATAATTGTGACCCCCAGATAATTCAAAGTGACCTTGAAAAATCAAATTTCAAAAATACTCATTTAATTTCCACCACATTTCCTCCTGATTTTTCCCAATATTTTTATAAAGATAACCCCATTCTTACTTTAAATAGATGTTAGGTCCCCAAAAAATGAATAAAAATATTGTAAAACTTACGTCTGTTATTCCAAGATGACGATGGTGAGTGATGACGATGACCTTCCCGCAGCTCGTGTAGTAAAGATAGTGATGTTGTCACTCAGATGGGTCCAGCAAGGCACGGTTTCGTCAGTCTCTCACGTCAGTCACTTTTTGTGAAATGCCTGATTTTCTTCAGGGGATCCTTCTTTAATTCCTGATGCTTAATGAGTGAATAAATTGGATAGACACGAGATGATTTAAAGAGCGATCGCGATTTCAATACGTTTAATTATCTTCAGGCTCTGTCAATGGTATGTATGTATGTTATATGAGGTGCATGTATTCTATGGGAACAGAAATGCATGCAGTGCGCAGACCATCAATCGGGCCCATTGCAAACTCCTCAGAATGACAAGTTACTGTGTGGAAGCGCCCACCATTTGGCTTACCTTGGTGGAGAAACCGAGTATAGCCGATAGTGTAACTCCCGGTAAAGAGATGTGCTTACCTGTGCAGTAACCGAAGAACAGGTTTCTTTCCATCACCAGCGATAGGCAGTCCATCACCAAGTGGGCAGGTGTCTCCCTCTCTGTTCCACAGAGAGTGCAGAGAGGAGACCCCCGTCCCAACATGGTGTGGAGGTGCCCAGCGAGGTGGCAGTGACCTGTTACACATTGAATCAGAGACCTAAGTGGTCCTCTTGTGAGATGCAGGCAGTATTTTTCCGTCCCATTGTTAACAATAGGCAAGAAAAGTTTAGTATGCCCACAGTTCTTTCTTTTTGTCCAAGAGTTCGCATGCTGAGATCTACTCCAGACCTCCATGATAGTCTTTATTGTTGTTGATGACAGAGGAATAAAAGGCTCAGGCCCACATGGAGTGGTTAGAGCAGCTTCCTTTGCCAAGCGATCAGCTTCCTCATTTCCTGGTATCCCAATGTGGCTAGGGACCCAGTGTAATGTGGTAGTGCCTTTAATACTGCTGACTGATTTTGCACATTCCAGCACCAGAGAAGACGAGGTAACATCCCCTCTTAGTGCCTGCAGGGCGCTTAGGGAATCCGAGTATATGATAGCCTCTTCGCTCCAATCCAAGTCGGTTAGGGCATTTGCAGCTATCATTATTGCTGTTATTTCTGCTTGGAAAACGGTGGCAAATTTCACAGTTATATTTTACATTGGTCATTTACATTTACAGTTTAAATTTAATTCATACATTCTACGGAATTCGAATTATTTAAAAACAGTTGTATATAGAACTTAATTATGATGGTGTTAGGGTACCATACCTTTCTAGTTAACATAGTTGTAATGCTTAGTCAAACTGACTTCTGTAGTTAAATACTAAGGTAAAGTTTTGTTATTGCAAAAAACTCTTTTAAACATAACTTGAAATAGTTTAATGTATTTGTTTATATTTGTATTATTTATGTCCACAGGAGCTGGCTGTGACATTCGCACAATTGACTATAATATTACAACTATGTTAACTAGAAAGAGCCTGAAGATGATAAAACGTATACAAATCGCGATCGCTCTTTAAATCATCTCGTGTCTATCCAATTTATTCACTCATTAAGCATCAGGAATTAAAAAAGGATCTCCTGAAGAAATTCAGGTATTTCACAAAAAGTGAGTTTAACTTAAAACAAATTGTTAGCGATAAATACGAACCTTCTAAATTTTATATTTTACCTGTCGCTGCGCCCGAGGAAGTAGTGCTTAGTTTTAATTCTGAATATTTTACTGCTGTCTATGGCATTTTGTTTTTAGTAATTAATTTGTAATACATAAATTAAGTTGTTCATGCCATCTGCGGAATTTAGGTTAAATCAATTCGATGTATCTATTTTTAAAAGAGTATTGAATAGCGGAAGTGATTTCTTCTAGTATGTACGTATGTATTGTTGTAAGTGAAGGAAGTTCAAGGCATTGCTGTGCGTGCGATACAAGCAACATTTTTTCTTTTCCTAAAATATAATTAATAAAATTGTGTTTTTCAGTTTTAAAAAGCAATCCCCTTGATTCCCAATTCACTCATTTTTGGCTTCACCCCAGTAGGAAGCTAGGGACTTAAAGTGCCATTATCTAGGCCATCTAGACATCCACGTGCTAGCTCCAGGAACTCGAGGCTCATCGTCATCGGAGACGGAAAAATAGTTAGTGACAAAATCAGTTGTCACATTACCCAAAGTGCATAAAGAATACCAAACATTTCCTAAAGGGAGGCCAATAAGCAGTAATCTCAAATGTTTGAACAGAAGTTGTTCCAATAATCAGTATTGGATTGAGTAAAAACCATCATGTGCGGATATATATCCATACCAACAAGATATTGCTTTGCAGTCCGGCATCTGTAGTACTGCAAACTAATGATGTAATGCAATACTTATACGCAAGCGACCCTCTTAAGATCGAGACCCCAGACACAGTCATTACCCTGTGCATGAAGAACAAAAAGACGCAAAACGGAAATACAACACATTATTTGAAACGGAAATAAACACAGTATGTATTTATAATACATTTCTTATAACTTATAACACAAGAGTCTTAAAGGGTCTATATATTCCTATTCGAATTAACATACCTAATATCGAGTCAATTTCAACAGGATTTTTATTTTTTGATGTAGCTTCATACATTGTAACTAGCCTTATGCTTTATGTTTGTCACATATGATGACAGCTGAAGTTGGGATTACCGAAGGGACAGCCAGTTCGGTGTGTCGTAAAAAATGTGTATATCGTCGTCGGTGTAGGAGAAGTTACTCTAATCACTCTTAAAGTAATTAATAGAATGTACATAAGAACGAATTTAGAAAGAGTTACAAGTCTCATTAATATGTATATTTAGAAGTTAAGCTTTTAAGAGAAAGTACAGTAATTAATGGAAGATTGATTTGTATTATTTGTCATAGCTAGAAATAAATGTCAGTGTTTATTTGAATGACAAATTAAATTTTGTTTTGAGTTGTAAGTTATAAAACGACAAACAAAAGTAACTTGTCTTATTTTATTGAATACTTTCAAAGTGTACACCATACAATGAGTATTTATCCAAAAAGTGAGTGCTCGTGATACAACTGCCACCTGCACAACAGTGCACTCAATTGTCAGGAAGTTGCGCCGCATGCATAGCGGAAAATAACATTTCTCAAGAGTTCCAAGGTCAACAAGCGGGCGCATTCACTTCAGCACCGAGAACGTCTTCTAGCAGACTCTCTGACGACTTACTACAAGCGTCATCGACTGAGCCATTTAGGAAATAGGAGACTACTGGAGACTGCAGCCACATGGACTCGCAGGACGACCACTATAGTATGGATATTATTAATGCAGACTTTCTGAAAGCTAAGCATTGTGCAACCTGCTCTATAGACTTCTTTTATGTACCACATTTACAGCATCATTTAGCAACAGTCGACCCAGAGAATTACGACAATGGCGAAAAACCACAAATGGGTAATGGTAATTTTTCTCTTAATATTAATCTACAAGAAAAGGCTTTCGACCTCTATCTTATACATAAAGCAGGCTTAAGTAATGTTAACTGTAAGGATGTACAAGGGGTTTTCGATAGCTGAGTAAAACAAATACTAGATCTTTTCTTAAGTACTTCACAGATTGGATAAACTTTGATTTGGAAAGCATAATGTTTTCCAAATCTGACGGGGAATGTCTAAGAAAAGAAATTCACATTTTCCCTTCTTTTATGTTCCCTTGTTACAACTCAAATAACGCCTACATGGCATATAAGGTTAGTGTAGACGAGATAAAGAATAATATTAAGGGATATAGATCTGGGTGGGTCCTTGAATACATTGCAGGCTTTGACATTACCTTCGTTAAGCATACTCCTTTTAATGGGGGCAAGGTAAAGGCAGCATACAGCAGGCAGCTCTGAAAAATTCATGAGCATAATTGTAATTAAGCAAATTAAGATTAATAATAGCTAAAAATCAAAAAGGAAGGTAACACAAAATTTCCTTCTATGGAAGAAGCTCATCAAAGGTGCCTAACCCCATTCATACAAGGACTCTATAAAGAAATTTAAAGAAAAACAACTTCCTCCAAATGAATGTTTTAAAAATGAATTTAAAAGAGCTAGACGATAAAGCGTATGCAAATGCACAATTAGTTTGGAAAAAACCAAAAATCAAAAACATAGGTGAACGGCACGAGTTGTATGTCAAGTGTGACACGATGTGGCCAGATGTGTGTATTATATTTACAAAAATTGGGTAAGTAGGTGGAGAAATATCCATAAGTCAAAGTTGTTTGATGATTACCCTGTAAACAAAAAAACAAAATTAGAAATATTTCAAACAATGAGCACCCAACTTTGCGTAACGTGATTTTTAAAATGTTATCCAAATACTTTAAGAAAACAAAAATAATCCTATAAGATAATATATATATGGGGCAATAGTACATTGGCCTGTCATTTAGAGTCTTGACCATGTCCGCAAATAATAATTATTATAAGGAATATTTCGTTGAATGGTTCTTAAAACGTAAAATAATATTATTATGTATACTTACCCCTGGCAACATCGGTAAAGTGGGGGCACGGTAGGAAATCATATCATACATTGGCTGGTGATTAGTCAGAGTTATTACATTAAATAAACTAAAATAGCTAAAGTAAAGCTCAACCTAACCCCCTGTGAAAGTAATAACAAGCCTTAAATAAATTCGTTTTCGTTACAGTAAATAAACGAATATTTTACCTCAAAGTCAACTAACTGCCTACCGTGCAATTCAGTGGAATTTTTGAGAGACATTGTTATTTCAAACAAATTGAAAATACACTTAAACTTACGCTTCACCTGAATAGAAATTTCTAGGCAATTAAACTATGCGCTTTTAAACTATATTCATTGCATAAATATTTGCTCATTAAATTTAACCAACAATCACAAACTGCTTGTTTTCAGAGACCATTGACATCGGATATTTTGTAACCAATACCCTGCAATTGCCTTTCTAAAGTCGTGCCGTTCTTTTGTGTTTGACGGAATTATTGCCCTTTGTATTCTCTGATTTCTAAGATAAAAACAGTGAATGACTTTGTGATTTACTTAACCATTTACGATTGTATACTTCGATTGTTGTTAACACATAGGTCAAATATTGATTATGTAAGGTTTGAACAATACAGCCTTTTCTTTCAGAGCAGTTACAGAGGCATTTGCTCAGCCTTCACGGAGTTCGTGTATATTTTCTTCGAGGATATTTTTAATTTGTTGACTGTTTGCAGTAAGTTTTTTTATTAAGTTTGCTAATATCTTATCGGTATTATCGTTAGCCAATATTCCCCACCATGGCTGCTTGAATTTTCTTTTGACGGCTCTCAAGAAATTACATTGAAACGTGAATATTTCACATCTGTTTCCGTTGCTAACCCGAGGAAATATTTATAACCTATTTAACAGACAAGTCTAATCAAGAAGGATAGTGACTCCTTAATACGTATTCGCCGAAAAGGCCGTACAATATACCTACCGTAATCTCTATATACAACATTACCATCTCCGATGTTAGTAATTTAAAAGTCCTCTTTTCGATTTGCTTTGTTGGACTGCTTTAGAGAGAATAATATATGGAGTTTTTGCTTACAGAATTATTTCAGGCCTTCCCGGGCTAATCCATCTTCCATCGAGATGGACATATGCTTTGGGGTGGTTTTTTACAAATCTCGTCTCCACACTTTTCTTAGGGTCACGAAATATACGGTTTATCGCTTTTCAGAGACTTCAGTCTCGAAAAGACGAGAAAGCTCTGTAGGAAAGCCAAGCCAAAGCTGCTCCTCCCCCAACAGAACCAGGTGCTGGCTTTCTCTGATTCGGCCAAACGACCTGCCAAGGCCTTTACGGTAGAGGGGCGGGGCGCTTAAAACTGTTTATTTTTTTTCAAAAAAATCTAGGATCCACGACGATCCATAGTTTTAAACCTTTTAGTAGCATATTCACAGATCCAAGCCATCCGTTTTATCGCCATACAACGAGTAGATATGTAAAAGTAGTGAAACTTTTGGACATATATGTATATATATATAGTTATGCCTAAAAAGTTTGTATACGTTACTTATGTGGAACGGCGAGTACGTTCTGGATCCCAATTAAAAAGAACACAGTTGTTATCCCATCAACAGCCCATTCACCTTGCTCTGTAAGTGCAATTGCTAGTAAACATGTTACAGTATAGCATATGTTTAGCAGTCACAAATTTCGTCGGAAAAACGGTTTTGTCACCCCACTTACTACCCTTAAATTCGGTAGCGTATGCCATCTTATCAATTGATTGGTTATAAAGAATGATATTCTAAATGGGGTTTGTCAGTAAAATATAGCAAAGGCTTGACCAAAGATAACAAAGATAATGACCGAGTATTTTATTAGATATTTGAATGATGTAAAATGTCTTCTAAGACAATGTTACTCAAGTTGGTCTCTATGTGCAGAAGCATAATCCGCTTCCTCAAAAACATGTTCATTTTTAAAGGCATCTTATGTCAGTTCAGGGTCTTTGAAGGGCAGTGAGCATTTGAGCAACAGTGTAATTGGTTTCCAACATCGACTCCTGTACAGCTGCAATCCGTGGAGTAAGGCCATAACCATCCCGAACCAATTCATTTCAATGGGTGCTATTATTCCTCTGCACGTACTCTAAAACGAAAAAGGGGGTAAATGCTTTTTCAAAAGTTGTGATAATACTGTATATAAATACTGTATTTTAAAAAACATTTTTATTTTAGTATTTGGATTTAGAGGTTATTTTTGGCTTACTAAAAATTTTGAGGGACAATAATAATGAGTGTCCTTCTCATTAACAAATTTGGAATATCGGTTATTGGCAGTACATTAATTACAAATGTGTAAGTGTTTTTCCTATACGTAGTCCAGAATTAGTATTACCTTAACATTATCTTTATCTCTTTGCTCTTACAACATCTTTGCCTTTCAAATATCCGCCTGTGTGTTACCTGTCTACCGGAGCGATATGCAGCTTTAGTTGGGCTGCTTTGCTTATCACTGTTCGCAGAGCTCTTTCCTCCGCTCTGTTGTACGATCATAAGCATGGCATCGGCTCCTGCGGCTACGTAATGTAAAAGTACTGTTCGAAAGACAACCCGTACGTTCTACTACGGTATGTGGATAGACGTTAGAGAGAACAAAAATCCCTATCTAGTTGAACACTCTGGCGATTAGCCGTGGCCTTAAATATATCCAGAGAGTATAAACTAACTCTTTTGCCGTTTTTTTACTAATTGTACCATAGTCAAACAATGTTTGCATCTCCCAGTCATTTCGTATTTTTTATTAAATGCAGGTTATGCAAAATGTGCATAGTCTACACAAAATGTCACAATGTACATATATTGTCCTCTTGACGACATGTTTTCGAAATAAGTAAAGAAAAATAATGAGTTCAAATCTAAGCAAAACCGTTCACAATATACCATTGTTACTAATACTGACTGCAATATCCACGAATAGGAGTTCTCAAAATCGGCGATTCTGTCTCGAAACCGAATGCAGTTTAGTGAATTTGCCGTTGGTGAATTTACCGTTAGTGAATACAGGAAAGTGCCTGGAATTTTGTCAAAGCTGACTGTTAGACAGACCAACAGCATTACTATAATGTAGGTACTGGCCACAATATGAGAAGAAATGTCATTATAATGTAGATACCGGTATTTAAAGAGAGGATTAAAATGTTTGAAAATTATGTTACATGCTAGTTAAACTAATAAAATCAATCGACTAGTACTATAAACACATCACTGGAGGATGTAGCCTTTCAATAGAACACCCTTTTCTTTCAGTGCGGTTCAATGAAAATGTTCGACAAGCTGCGAATATAAGGGTATTAAAAATAAGACAGGTTTTACTTGCCAAGTTTATGAATCACCAAACATCCCAGGAAGAACGAAAAGTGGGAATTGCATGATTGCGACGTGGGCAAACTTGTGAGACCTGAGTGGGGTTTGGAAATTTGGGCCACATGGGTTATCAGTGGGGTTTCTTTGTGGAATCCACTAAAATATCACGTAGAATTCACATACACCCCACGTCTAAATTTAGCATATTCCCACCTTATATCCACTACATATTATGATAAATACTACATGCAGCCAACGAAAAAACCACAGCTTTTTCATGTGAATTTTATGATTCCCTGCAAATGAAATTTCGAAAAATTATACATTTTGTTTACTGTTGGTCGTGTGTAAAACATATTTTATTAAAATAAATCCATTTGGACACCACAAATTAGGAATTCATACAAAATATGTAATTATATTAACAGATAAATATTCTATAGCATTTATTTAAAGTTTCAAAAAATTCTGAATTCTCTCTCTAATTTTAACAGGAAAAGTCTAGGAAACTAGATACAAGAAATATTTTTATTACCAATACATGTCACCTTCATTGATTATTGTTATTACTGAAAAGTGTGACCCATTGGTATACATACAAACGTTGATTCATCATTTAGTGGTAATAGGACACATTTGCATAAAAACGAATCTATGTCAAATGATTTGATTTTTGAAAGTTTGCTTACTTTGTGAATCAACAATGTTTTGCTATCAAGAGGGTAACCCGGGACGCTAAGTTTCGACAAAAATTCCCTCCCTTTTATTAAAATTTTGTTTTCTACAAACAATAACTGGGTTATGAGTATGATCTTTTTGTTTTAAAGAATAAAACAATTATCTCCTTTTTTGGAAGAAACGGCGTAATTGTTAAAATAATACTTTTTACACACATTGTTTTTTAAAACCTTTTTTTCGGGTGTTTTGCCAGTAACATCAAATAGTGAATTGGATTCAATTTCAGTTATCCTTTTTACTACTTGTTCTAAGTGCAATTTCTGTCCTCGAATTAGCTTTTTAATTTGCTGCAAGTAAGACTCAAAGGAAAAAGCACACACACCGTTTAAACTGCCAAATTGTTTGGCATCATCTGCTACGTGGATAAGAGAATGTACATTGTACACAAGAGTTGTTTCACTATACAAACTGCTCATTAGGCTGACAAATCTGCGCAATATCTTTTTAGCTATTTTATTCCATTTTAAATCATTGGCATTTTTAGAAAGTAGTATTGTGGTAGCCGTATGTAGTAATAAAAAATGAGTGTACAATTCTTTTGGTAACACGTTCTTCAGTACAACAGGACCAGTGTACAAGAGAAATTGTCTGAACTCTGTTGCCTTATATCTTTTTACATCACTAAGGGTTCTTGGACGCCTAGCAAACTCTTCAGGCATATAGCTTGAAATGCTAACCAAGTAATTTGAGATGCATTTAAATTGAAAACCTGAGAGTCTGGTTCTAAGTGGACCACCAATCCACATATAAAGTAATTTTCTCATGACGCCAAGACATATCAGGTGCATGTAATCTAATACAACTTGAGATACCAGTCCAATCTTTAGGGCTAAAAATGGTGACAAAGAGGAATGGTGGTCACTATCAGTAAGCCCTGTAAAAGAATCGTCAGTTCTTAAATTAGCATTAAATTCTGTAAACAGCATTCTACCATCCCATTCACCTTCATCAACACATCTTTCACATCCATGATAGGCGTTGTGCCCTTTAACACCTTTTATAAAGCTTCTAGCGGGAGCGTCTGCAATTATACAACTTATTCTTACAAAATATGTTTTGCCTGATATTACAACTCCCCTTTCTAACTCTAGCAGCTCTTGAATGAATTCATTCATAAATTGGGACAAATCAGAAGGTTTGTTAATACCACAAAATAGACCTACAATTATTGGCCTTGGTTTGATTGCCTGATCAATTTTTATTAATATTGGCCACATACTAATGTTACTACTTTTACAAACAGGAAACCCGTCTGTACCTACAGAAAGGGTAATCAAACTACCTTCAGGGTATTTCCTGGCTATTTTTTTTACTAAGGGAATATCGCTTTCAAGAATACCCTTTTTAACCTATTTTATCAATTGATTTTTAATCCCGAAATAATAATACTTTCCGCCCCCTATTGTGGAAATTATTATATTTCGAGGAGTTTTTAATAATGTTTTGGAACAACTTGGCAAATTTTCCTCAGAATTAACGAATTGTTTCAATATCTTTAGCAAATCGGACAGACCAGAATGGGTAATATTGTGCTTCACGCTCCATTGCGAAAGAAGCACAGATAGTTTAGGCAATATAGTTGTAGAAGGAATGACTGATGCATTTGGTTTTTTTAAACCAAATGGTACACTTAAGTTTTGATCAGAGTCACTGTCGTAATTTTCAATTTGTTCATTACAAACAAAATTAGCTTGATGATTAGGAATTGAGTTCATTGATGCAGAGTCTAAGTTTTCTGAAGAATTATTTTGAATTGCAAATTCATTTATCTTCTTCATTAGCGTTGTGATCTCCTGATTGACTTCCCTGCGCTTGCTGCTGTACGACGCCATTGTCCCTATTACGATTTGAACGCCCACCTGCCAAATCTCTTGAATAGCGAAACCAGTTTTGAATGACAGTGTTAATTTCGTCTTCTTTAGCGTTTGCAGAAATTACATTTTTCTGGTTGCATCTATTAAAAATTTATAAACAATTATGTATAAATAATTCGTTCAGTTTTAATAAACGATTTAATTTGATTTATACTTTATAATTAATACTTTGTCAGAGATATATTACCTATGATAACGCTTCTCAGCAAGAGATTTTTAAAGCTGTTTTTCTTAAGTGGTCCGCTGCCAGTAAAATTAATGGTGGTGGGTAAATTAGAGGAGATTAACTTCAAAAGTATACCTCTAACTATCTTAGGCGTTGTTTTTCCTCCAAAAGTTGAGCAAATGGATACCTATAGCATATATATGAATTGAAAAATGAAACAGCTAAAGGTTACTTAAAATGTTCTGATTAAACTATTTAAAAAGATTTATGAATTTAAGAATAGCTTAAAATTATTACCAGGACTTCTTTATTATCGCAATTTTCTAACCACGATTCAAGTGTTTCAACCTCCGCTGTTGTATTTAAAGGTAAATTTGTCGGAAGTTTAGTGACTTCTGTATTATATTCACAGCTCCGGTTAGAATTCACGCGCCGCAAAATTTCCTGAACGTCACTTTTTATTTCAGCCACTGCGGCAATTATTATTTTTTCAAAAGCTGTGTTACAAATAAGTATTATTTGTAATTCATAAAATTGGAAATAGTACAATTTATTATAGCAATAAATATAGTGTATTTTATATACCTTTCTGGCGGTCAATCAAAACGTCCAATTTCGAAATCCCCACATTACAATTAACTTCATTTTGCAATGATGAAAATCTCAAGCTTCTTGGATTTGGGGGCTTCGATGCTGCCTTTGGGGTGTCGACTGTCCTGGAAGAGCCCGCCTGTGCCTCAGTGACTTCTATAACATTTTCCGAGTTAGTTATAGTAATGTAATATTATTCAGAAACTTTCTAATGAAAACATTTAAATTACATTTTATACCTTTCAAAGTGAACAAATTATTTGTTGGCGACAGGTCTAACTGCAGATCACTATCCGAGTTTGTTGAACTTTCATTCAAGGACGACAAAGACGAATGACGTCTTTTTTTCTTATTGGGGCTGGGTACCACCTTTTTTCGTTTTCTCCCCTTAGATTCCGATGCTGTAGTTTCTAAACAAGACGTATCTTCGGCTTTTTTCTCCGCTCTTAGTCCATCTTCGTAATTGACTAAAATTATGTAAAATCATTTATAAATTATTTTATAAACATAATTTAGGGTATTTGGTAAAAGTGTGCTGTCGAATGTCAAAATTATAACTTACCAGATGCTTTTAGTATTCTGATTGGAAACTTGTTCCATGAAGGTTGAGGATCCTCCAAATCCTTAATCAATTGTGCCGCGGGCCCTTTGGGCCATTTTACAGTGTTTTTTACAATCCACTTCGTTGGTACCAGCGAAACAGCCTTTTCTTTTACAAATTCTACCACTGAATACATGAATGTTTAACGATAAACTGTTAACCACGAAAATTCGTTATGCTGCTGTAGGTTACCAAAACTAAATGAAGTATGATTACCGCTTCTATTACCCTCGCAAAATCAATGTTGAAATGGTATGTATAAAATACAAAGAAACTCAGTGCAGTATTTAGTCATACCACCGTTTTTGAAAAAGGGTACTGCCTACGTATTTTTCACGTGGATTCCACAAGAAAACGTCTTTTCCATAAGTGTTGGATTTCATTGCGGTTCTCCCATGCTGTATTTTACACTGCAGCCCACGTATATTTAACACACCGTTTTCCATGTCATAGCCACGCAAAAATCACGAACCTTTCCCACCGAAAGTTGCAAATGGGAAACGGATAGATTTTTACAAACGTTTTTATGTGAAATCCACAAGTCTTTCCAACTGTTTCGTTTTCCCACGTTCTGCCCACATTGCCCACACAAATATCCAACATTTCCCACTTTTCGTTCTTCCTGGGATGGACATGCTCGTTTTCTGTGACCGGCGACTTGGCTGGGCAATTGACTGACTTGACTTGAGGGTTACATGAAGAAGTTGGACAGCTTTTGGGCGAAGTGAAATGGAAAACTGTGAGGAGACAGTTGTGTTTAAGGAGTATTTATACTTGTAATCCATTTGCTTCGGAGAGAGGAGAAAAATGCTATTTAGTTTCCAACCATAATTCAGAAAGGCCATTTTATTGAAACTTGCGAAGGACTGCGCCTCCCACTTTATTACCAAATTCGAAATAGGAGATAATTGCGCATCATTTTCTATTTATCCTTTGATATCTGGTGTAAATTAGATGAATATTTATTTGGAGCGATCGTCAGCGTTCGATTTCTAATTGCGCTGAATATTCATTTTAATGAGAACTTACCCTAACCTATTTCCCAAAATAGTTTTATTTATTCAGCTCTCAAAGGGATCATCGTTTTGTATTCGGTCAGACGTTTTGTACTCATACAAAGGCATTTGGAGGGTTGCTGGGAAATGTTGACTTTTTCGTTGACTGTCAAACTGCCGTTCGTAAAGAAAAGACCTAATCCATCAAAATGCAGCTCCACGCGATCCAATCCAGGATTCTCCAATCCCGCATTCTCCGGATTCCATAACATCTTCGATCCCGGACTCTTTAACATCTCCGATCCCGGACTCTTTAACATCTCCGATCCCGGATTCATTAAAATCTCCGATCCCGGATTCATTAAAATCTCTGATCCCGGATTCTTTAATATCTCCGATCCCGGATTCTTTAATATCTCCGATCCCGGATTCTCCTGCATCTCTGATCCCGGATTCCTCAACATCTCCGATCCCGGAATCTCCAACATCTTCGAACTTGGATTCTCCAACATCTTCGATCCCGGATTCTTCAACATCTCCGATCCCGGATTTTACAACATCTTCGATCCCGGATTCTCCAACATCTTCGATCCCGAATACTCCAACATCTTCGATTTGGGAATTTCCAACATCTTCGATTTGGGAATTTCCAACATCTTCGATCTTGGAATCTCCAACATCTTCGATCTGGGAATTTCCAACATCTTCGATCTGGGAATTTCCAACATCTTCGATCTTGGAATCTCCAACATCTTCGAGCTGGGAATCTCCAACATCTTCGAGCTGGGAATCTCCAACAACATCGGTCTTGGATTCTCCAACATCTCCGATCCCGGATTTTCCACCATCTCCGATCCCGGATTCTCCAACATCTCCGATCCCGGATTTTACAGCATTTCCGATCCCGGATTCCAAATGTCTTTTTGTGTACTGTTTGGCTTGCTTTATTTGGTATACACCAAATGTTATGCTTTGTACGTCACCTTCAGTCAGTACAGGAAAATCGGATAATTCTACTGCAAAAATACTTCTCCAGGTAGTAGTTCTGAAATTCAACAAACGCAAATACTTAAAATTTTGGTTTTGCATGCTTTTTCTGTTAAGCATACTTTGTGCCATTTTTATGTCTTCAGGTTTGTTGAAAGCTGAAGGTTCTCCAAAAGCATTAAGAATAGAAAAGTTCCAAGATATGCGTCATTGTTGGCAAGTTCTTCAAGTCGTCAATCATGTTGACTTATGTTTTTATTACTTTTTATTATTTTTTTGAGGCACCAACATACCGCCAAAACAACCCATCAAATTTTTGTTATTAAACGGGACTCGTTTGCCTCTATGTAATTTTGCTGCTTTTAACCACGTCACAAGAAATGAGGCATTTTTGTTTGAAACCCGAGATTTCTTGCTAAAATGTTGACGTCCCTGAAGCCCCTGTCCCAAGCGAGAGAATCCGCATCTTTGAAGAATGTTAGAAACCCGTCAGCATTGACCTGGGTCATACTGACAAAGATGTTAGCGTCATTATTCTCATTCTCTCTCAAAGAAATAGGATTCTAATGCCAGAATTCTGCCATTGGCTGCGATGATCATTACGGCTGTCACTAGATTCCGGTGTTTATGCAAGGTGAACGTGCTTTTTTGGTCGGTGTTCCTTGCGGCCTTTTGAATATAAATCTGAAATCCGTCTAAAATTACAATGGCATTTAATGGTTCAGCTTCGCATAGTGTGACAGCAAGGTCTGTATGGCAGTTCGCAATATAGTCTAAGGGTAAAAATTAATTTAAAAAGTAAGTAAAACCCACGTACTTTTCTCATAAGTGTACATTACAAAATCTCCTGGTAGACCTTGTTAGACACCGAAATAAGTAAAAGGAAGGTCGCTGTAGGCGCACACAGCCGCACTCCGTCCCTCCAACCTTCCCCAGCACTCTCCGTCCCATTGGCAAAGGAAAACCAGAAGCCAAACGAACTAACGGACGAGCACGAGCACGACGGGCATTCACTCATCGGCGATGCTGTTTAATGTGCAGTATTTTGATTGTTCTCAAATCACTGCCTTCTTTTGTGAATATTACATATTACATATATTACAATGCAACTTGTTTTCTTCAGGAAAGGGAATTGGAGACCTGTTAATATGGAACTAAGGTTGATAATCCTATTTAATAATTATTACTCTTGCAACTAAAGCAAACTTGATCAAGATATTTATCCTAAGAAAAATGAGGCTAGTTATTAAATATACGTTGTCCTACACCTTCTATGTCAGTATTGAATTGTTAAGTGAGTTGAAAGTTTCAATCACCCTTTACAATTGTAAATTGCAAAGGCGAAATTTTTGGTTCGATCGAAGATTCCATCTTCTCTTAAAAAGGTAATGTCATAAAATTAACATTTTACATTTTACAATTACCATTATCCAAATCAGGTTACTTAACGTACGTAACTAGATATAATTTAAAATGAATACATGAATACATTAATACTGAATCAAACGCCTTAACAAATATTACAATACTTGTATAATACTTTACATTAGAGTTCTCCAAACAAGGCAAAAGCAATCATGCTTTTCTCTAAACTGATTCTGATCCTGTTTGTCTACTAATTGTCTTTGGATACCACTTATGGAATCTCTACTGGGCCTACCACTATTTCCGAAAATGGTAAAGACGGAGACACTTGTAATATGCTAGAACAGATCAAGAATCAACTGGCGCTCGATAAAGGCATTCGCAGCCTGCTTACTGGGGCTTGCCTGAGGTGATTACATTTTATTCATTTCATACCTATACTTTTATGGATAAAATATTGTGGGTTGAAAATACTTATTTATCAATGTGATACATTTTGCTTATCTATCCGTAATGTAACAAAAAAAACACAAGTAAAATTTATGCAAACTAACATAAAATAACAAAAAAATTGATGAACCTAAAACCAGATAATTTTACAAAAATCTGAAAAATTCTTAATACTTGCAGATGCATACAATTCGAACGTATGTTCAGGTCTTCACTGAGCTATCTTTCGTTTTTCACTCCGCGTGTGACTTAAAGGCCTGTTTTAACATCTTATCTAGTGAATTCACTTCTATGAAACCGATAAAAAGCTGCTACAATCGTAATAATAATAATACATAATATTCCAATATTTTATGTAGCAATATTACTAGAAATTTAAAAAATTAGGCCAAAATCAAATTAAAGAAAATGTTCTAATTTTATTTTACAGGAATTGATCATCGTACTAATAGAGTGCAACCAAATCGTTGGACTCTTTTCTCTCATCACTTGTAGGCAAACTACGACGCTTGACTTAATTTCTACAAATTCTAATCTGATAAACATTATCTGATTCATGATTATCTGATATTTTTAGTTATACTAATAATTTGTAGTAATAATTGGTACTAATAATAATGATTGGTTTAATTAGTAGGATTTTCTAAATGAAAATAATAATAAATCAGAATTCAACTTAATATTTCTAATTGTTGAAGCTTAAGTATCTGAACGAATAGTACTTACTCATTTTTCTTTCCTTTAAAGTGAATTTTCTTTTTTGGTTGGTATCGTTGTTGCAATCGATAGGGTCTGGTGTGCCTGGATTATCCTGGATCCTGGAAAAGTTGTCCAAGTGGGGCTGCAGCAGCAGCAGGCGCAGTAACTGCTTCATTCCTGTTGAAGGCTGGGATCGAATGTCCTGTGACGGGGTCATGATTCCAAAAGTTTCTCTGCGAGGGGTATCTTGACATTTGGGTGACTTCACTTTCGTACCTCCTGTATGGCATTCATTTTCCATTCGATGGCTGGTGCTCGAATAATTTTGCTTTGGTCTTGTATTTTGAAAATGAATGGATTGAGTAGAATTTGAACATTGTGGAATACATTTGTCAGCTTCAGTCTCAACGGTATTACGAGGAATGCTTTTATTCACCACAGTTATTGTGATTACACAGTCATAAGTCTCAAATGAATGACTATTGGTTGAGTTCACATTTAAATTTGCACCATTGATTTAAGGGCTCTCGAATTTTTGTGTTTTGGACGATTGTACATAATGTTCACCCTAATGAATTGGTTATTATCCAATTGTACCGAATCCATATTGATAGATCTCAACAACACAGAGAAATATTAATGTTATTTCGTAGTACGATTTTTACACAGGTCACACACTACTCAGTCACTTGTCAGTTTTAGTTTCTACTCCGGTAGAAATACTTATGCATGGTTCCCTCAACTCCCATATTCTACTACGTAGAAATGGAATTACTAATGTGTATTACGGATGACTTGTATGATAATGTACGTATCGTGTATTTATCTCCGAGTGTGAAATGGAAAAGAAGGGTTTAGTATTGAAGACGAATACTAAAGTAGACTGGCAGTAGGCTACTGAATATTCCCTACACTAATTTCTCTACACACAAAATAAACAAAGAAAAACAATCTCAATTGTAAGGAAAATCAAAAGTACCCGTGTATTAATAAAATAATAAATCCAGAGCGAATCCGGAAATGGCAGGATGTCGCCAGAAATTGTACAGCTACCCTGTTTAGCTTAGTACAATCAATTGAAAGACTTTGTTATATTTTAGTATTATCTTTATTAATTCAAAGAAGAGAAATACATAGTTCCATCCTAATAAGAGGATTGGAACTGAATGAGACACAAGGCGCTGCTTGCCTACAGTGTTTACATCTCTGTATTATGACTATTTGTTAGTCAGTCAGTTAGTTGCCTTTACTCCGCATTCATTTGTATGCTAAATAATTCGAAAGCGAAGGATCCTTAAAAGGAGATCCGAAAGGACAACTTAAAGAAAAGTAGAACAGGTGGGTGAGGTGAGAAGCTACACTTATAAGGAGTGAAAGAGTTAATTATGTAGGAAGATTTGGGATGTGGAGGATAATGACACAAAGACTGCAGATACGGTCGGTAACTGCACAGTAGTGATGCGAAAAGACGCGAATGGAAAAGCCGGCAATGGAATGAGTCTTAGATAAGAAAAGTCGTAATGGAAAACGTCTGTGATAGGTAAAGTCGCGATTGAAAAAGTCGAAATGAGAACAATAGGTAATGGGAAAAGTCTCCAATGGAAACTGTCTTCCAATGGGAAAAGTCTCCAATGGGAACTGTCTTCCAATGAGAAAAGTCTCCAATGAGAAAAGTCTTCAATGGGAACTGTCTTCCAATGGAAAAAGTCTCCAATGAGAAAAGTCTCCAATGGGAACTGTCTTCCTATGGGAAAAGTCTGCAATGGGAACTGTCTTCCTATGGGAAAAGTCTGCAATGGGAACTGTATTCCAATAGGAAAATGGGATTTGCATTCCAATGGGAAAATGGGATTTGCATTCCAATGGGAAAATGGGATTTGCATTCCAATGGAAAAATGGGATTTGCATTCCAATGGGAAAATGGGATTTGCATTCCAATGGGGAAAGTATCCAATGGAAATTGCATTCCAATGGGAAAAGTCTCCAATAGAAACTGCATTCCAATTGGAAAAGTCTCCAATGGGAACTGCATTCCAATGGGAAAAGTCTCTAATGGGAAAAGTCTCCAATGGAAACTGCATTCCAATGGGAAAAGTCTCTAATGGGAAAAGTCTCCAATGGGAACTGCATTCCAATGAGAACTGCATTCCAATGGGAACTGTCTTCCAATGGGAACTGTCTTCCAATGGGAACTGTCTTCCAATTGGAAAAGTTGTCACCCAAAAATTTAGCTTACCGCTTCATATAATGGGAAATGCCTAAAATGTTAGCTTGCCGCGTCATATAATGGCAAATACCTAAAAAGCTGGCTTACGGATTCATATAATGGGACATATCCAAAAAGTTGGCTTGCCGATTCCCAATAGTAAAAACGCCTAAAAACTATTTTTTGCACCTAAAAATCCTGTTTGATTATGGTATTCAATGTAAAGGGGAAGCAGAGTAAAATACAATTTACTATCCCGATAACGCGATAACTACTAGAGGCAGTGTATTATTGTATGGGTGTTGTGCACCCAAAACCAAATTACTCTATTTTATCCAATGTAAAGTTAAAGCGTTTTTATGTACGGTATCTCAAAACGGGGTGGGCCGCCCACGCCCATTTTCAATACAGTTCTAAACCAGGTTGAGATGAGTCCAAATACGAGGTTTTATCCAAATCGCTTTCAAGAGTTAAGGTGGTGACATACATACGGACAGACAACACGTTCCATAAGTGAGCCCCTGGCTCGCTAAAAACTGTTTACTTTTACTATTTATTCTATTTTTTCTATTTACTGTTTACTTAAAATTATTCATATTAATTTTCAAGTTAAAAGACCAGAAAATAATTTTTGTGTTGGAAAGGGTCATGTGTGATTTCTGGATTTGAATGTGAGAAAGTAGAGGAGGTTGGTATGCAGGCCTTATTATCTCACATTAATCTCCTGGAGAGTACATTCTTACGTTAAGGCATACTAATAAAGAATGGCATGCTCTGCACTAAAGTGACACAACCTAATTCCTTAGTGCTGTTGAATTTTAAATGACTTTTCCAGGCTTTTTGAATTTAGCTAGATTTGTTTCTGCAAATTTTAAAAATGTGCATTACAGCCCACATTTTAGAGAAGGGCGATTTTGGGTGAACGGTGCTCTTGGGTGACACTGCTTTTGGGTGAACGGCTCGTTATTTTATAATGGGCAGAATAAACTTACCAAATCGCCGGCTGCACATTCGAAATGAATTTCAGCTTCCGTGGAAAAGCATTTCACTTCGATATGAATGACCTTGGCTTCTGCAATGAACACATTCTTATCAATGCACTTTATCAAATCCGTACCCGTGTCGTACTTTAAGGTACAATTAAGACTAAAATCTGGACTACAATCATGTAGGTACTCTCCAAAGAAAAATAAATAGAAATTATAAAATACAAATAAAAACAACAATTTGAAACACATTTTAACAAAATTTTGTTGTGAAATACATTTTCCGTTTTCGTAACTGGTAGCAGAAAGAAGAAAAAAATTGCTTGTTAAGTTCGCTCTTCAATATTTGGTGGCACATTAAAAGTTTATAAACGTATGCTCCACAAAATACATTATATTGTCTACAGCCAGACGCCGTATACGAATGTATTGCCAAGCAGATAAAAAATGCCAATTAAATACGTTAAGTTCTATGGAATTGCAATATAAACACTTGTTGCTACATGGAAGATAACGTTCGACCAAATGTGCCGAACAAATGTATGTAATTCAATAAGTGATAATATTAATATTCTGGTCAGATCCAGTTGGTCGTGAGTCATTATTGTGTTTATAACTTCGACAAGTGTTTCTAAATTTACATTTTTGTTTATTATGTTTTACAGTTTCCCGTTACATAACTAGTAAACATTACGTGGTAATTTCTCTTTCAATTACCGAACCATATAAAGATCACGATTAGCATTTCCTTACCAAGAAAAGTCATTGCCTAGCCAAAAAATTCCAATTAGCAACACACACAACTTGGGTTGATAAACGAACACAAAAAAACAAGGACGACGTAGAAAATTATCGGTGGTTACATGAATAGATAAAACCGGCCGCATCTGCCTACCCCTATCTGAACACAAGTAATCTAATCCACCGTGTTGTATCATGTTATGCCAAAGTTACTGCCTTTTGTGTTACTTTATTCCAGTACTACACATAAAATCTACACTCCATTCATATACAAAGCATTCTCAAACGCTCTTCTCACTTCATATTCTTTTCTTTATGATCAATCCTTATTTTTGTCATACTTTCTGAACTTTTACATTACCCCCTTCCCTTTGTGTATTGATTGATTTTGATTGATTGATTTTGTGTATTGATTTTGCTTTTTTTAAATGGTGTTATAAAGCTTTGGCAATTGAAATATATTAAAGGCTTTTTGTTTAAGTCACTCCTTGTGCTCACAGTATAGTTATTCCCTGCATTTTAATATTTTAATATAATAATTGTCTTCTTCGGCCGAAATTACGAAAACATTACTTTAAATATTTGCTAAGAGGGAGGTATGTGTGTAAAGTCTGGCTTATAAATAATAAACATATATTGTAGAGAATAAGTATGATTTTCCTGAATTACGGGTTTACAATGGGTTTATAACCCACAACCTTGCTTTGCAATTGTATTTGTTCTTTAATTCACCAGAAAATATTTATAAAAAGTTCACATTTCCTTGTTGGTCTTTATCAAATTAATCGAAGATATTTATTTAGCAGATAAAATAAAATGTAATATATTAAACATGATTAATGATATAGTCTGTTTTATTTTATCACTGATGATGTAAAAGCGTTTGTTTTGAAGATTGTTAATTGTTGAATTTGTTTTATCTGAAAACGGGAAACAATTTCACCACAAGGGGCAGTCGTCATCTATTTTACTCTTCCGTACATTTTATCCACTATATGCAAAAGCATATCGCCAGGCAAAATATCTTTTAAGTCATCAATTTTTCCCAATATTTTACTGTACATTTCTTCTTCAAATTCCCTGAATGCTTCGTCAATTTTCAAGTTTTTGTAAATTTGTTTCACATCTTCGACCTTCCCACTAGCGTACAATTCCTGTAAAGATAATGAGGAAGGATTACATGCAAATTAATAAAATGTTTCGTAATATCTGCATAACATATAACTGTGTTGAATAATTTAGGATAATAATTGTGCAAGCAAAACTATTTTTGATGTGAATTTTCTGAGTCTCAAATTTAATTCTGTATAATCTTTACAGATTACTAGGTACCTTGAGTTCGTTACTGTCTTGGATATTACATTTTTCCCTGGCCGTAACGAAAAGCCAAGTACATTTCGCATCTTGAATATCAGTTCCAATTTTTCCTGTAATTTCGAAATCTCCAAAGCAATCTAAGTAATCGTCCTGAACTTGAAATAAAAATCCCATATCCAAACACAGATCTTCGACATCATTTAGCACTTTTTGATTGTTCATACCAGCCTAAAATAAAGTTGCGTTTTGTTATGTTGTTTAAAAGAGTATATTAAGAGGTTTTACGGAATATTTAAAAATAAGTTAGCAAATTCTGCTTTTTTGAGGTATTTTTGCGATGACGTCGTGCTACTTGAATTGACAACACTTGATATACTGTTACGCTTATTTATCGTAATAACCGAATAAGACGAATTGAAGACCTTATTTAATATTTCTTGTTTCAAAAGCATGATTTGGAAGAAAAATAAAACCACGCGCCCAGAGAGAAACAACTCGCCTTTATTTCGACAAGGTGTTTTACTTTTATCGTTTACCCATTATAGTGGCAATACTTTTAGTTCGCTTACCATTGTCATTCCCGCCCACAGTGGACCATAAAAGGAATAGTAGCTGGTTTTGTACTTTACAATTCTTTTGTACAAATTCAAATCAAACCTGCAATATATTAAAAAGTAAATATCATTTGATCTAAAAAATATTTTTTAAATGGAAGAAAGTCAAAGTAAAACAAAAAATGTGCATATAAGACTAATTAAAAGTCGAACTTAATGAGTAATCCCTACAAATTCACAAAAATCGAAATTTATATGTAAACTGAAAAAAAATTCATAATTCTACTATAATGGTTTTCAAAATCTGATGGTTATTAAATCGTGTTTTCAACATTACATATCGATGTTGTTTTCCAAAGCAGTTCTCATATCCAAACTTTGACCGTAGATTGTTTTCATTGC
The DNA here is from genome assembly GCA_020352615.2 of Yoshiicerus persimilis. Taxonomy (NCBI): domain Eukaryota; kingdom Metazoa; phylum Arthropoda; class Collembola; order Entomobryomorpha; family Tomoceridae; genus Yoshiicerus; species Yoshiicerus persimilis. The sequence goes on from CM036940.2 coordinate 94,703,924, forward strand.
CAAATCATGCAGAAATTCCATCGACTCCAAATAGTACGACTTTTCTCGAAAGTATGTTTTCAAAATTCCATACGCGAGAGTCTCCAAAAGCGCTGCGTCATTGAAGGCCGCAACACCGTTATTACCCACCTTGTACCAACAGGGTTTTCCACGACGAGTTTCTGAACCATCCATTATGTCGTCCGCTATCAACATACCTGATTGAATCTTCAAAGCAATGATAAAGCGTACTTAATCATTTGGGCTTTGTTGGTAATAGCACAAATACAGCCAAAAGTATATGTGAATACTCAAAACTTTTGGTTAGCACATTTTTAAACGTTCTTATTTGTTGGAGCCGTAATTAAAACTAGCCGTCAAATAAAAAATTGCCAAATTTACAAATGGCTACAAGCATGAAAATCGCTTAACTCAATTTAAACTCAACTGCTTTAATTTTAAAGGTTGTATTTTGTGCTTAATTTACAGTAAGCGATTTATATTCTTATATGATTTGTAAAATAATGGTAGTTTATACATTGTTGAAGCATTTGATTAAGTTTTTGGAAAATCTGCATTTCGCAGTAAAGGAAGCCTTTCTTAATATGGAAGTAATTTTAAAATATTTTCAATTGAAATTTTATGAAAGTGTAAATACGTAGAATTTCATACAATACTATACTTACAATCTCGATCACCCATCCCATGATGTAAGCTAGTTTGAGGTCTTCTTCATTATAGTCTGGATTTAGTTGCTGATATACATATATGGATGTCAAACCTCTGAAATATAGAAATAAAAAGTATTAATTTTGCTTTACAACAAAATGCTTCAAAAGTCGCTAAACGACGCTGTCCTTGACCAAAAAAGTTTCCAAACCCGTGATTTTTCTAATATATCATCATGGAGTGGTTAATGGTCAATTCAGTGCACTATTACCTAGTTAACTTTCCATGGGGTACGTTGTACTGCAACACTTTTTCAAGCCATTTGTTGATTTCTGGCATATCACCCATTTTAGTATTACTTGTAACGTTTGCTATTAAATCCGGAAAGGTTTTCAAAAAATCTGAACGGAGAAGTTCTTGATCCATTTTATTCCACAAAAAAATTACTTCAAAAAGTGTTATTTGGATTGTTTTAAGGGTATTGCAAAATATGACACGGCTTTTACAATGTAAAACCTGCGATGAAGATTGAAGCGTGCAACGATTTTAATTAGCAGTTTATCAAAAAAAAATTTACTTCTGGAGACTTTTATCATGTAACTCTTGCTACTAGTTTGACTGGCGCTTTATGTTGCTACGCATTATATACCATCCAAGATTTCAACTTCGGTTTTTTAAATAACACCCTTCACACTTACAACCGTATAATTTCCTTCACACGGAGATATTTCATTACAAATTACATGGACTTTCCTCTTTCAGAGTTGTGCTTTCCAATATAAAAAATAATGATAAAGACTATAATAATTAATATACGGTAATCTATTTGTAATATCATCCCTCTAAATCCAAAAGGAACTAAACCAAATCATCTCTAATGCGGAAAGGAGACAAACCAATATATCATTCGTTCAGCAATGCGCTAAACCAAATCATCATTAGTTCAGAAATGCGCTAAACCAAATCATCATTAGTTCAGAAATGCGCTAAACCAAATAATCATTAGTTCAGAAATGCGCTAAACCAAATAATCATTATTTCAGAAAGCTGCTAAACCATTTTCACGTTAATTCCAAAAGGTGTCAAACCTTAGGCGCCAAATTTTAAAACGCATTTCTGTGAAACAAAAGTAAAGCTTGTTAGCATATTGAATATGTACCATTAGTTAACATAATTATAACGGGTGTTGCTAAAAATTATTTCCGAATAAATCATGAATAGTTTGGTGTACTGCAATGGCGGTAATATTTCAATTATTTCATTTGCGTGGTTTATAACGTTTTGGAAATAATGATGACAGTGGTTTAGCAATTATCTGAATTAATGATGATTTGGTTTAGCGCACATCTGAACTAATGGTAAATTGGTTTGTCTCTTTTCCGCATTAGTGATCATTTGGTTTAGCTACTTTGTGATGTAGAGGGACGATGTATTTGTATCGTAATCCGTAATCGGATTGCTCAAAACAAGAATTCTACAGCCTTGGGAAAATACAGATTACTTCACAGTGCCTACGATTGTTAACTGATTTTCATATTTTGTGAAGTATTCTAAAAAAAACAGATTCAACTTTGCATATTCTTTTGTACCATTTAATAATCGTTTACAGCCATTAATTTTTTGCCTTCCTAGCACATAAGAAATTTTTATTAGCGAATTTCGCAATGGATTCTTTGGGATTTTCCTTTCATCCTTTCTGAGAAAAGTTTTACCTTATCACAAACAGACATGGTGTGCAGTGAACTGGAAACGCAAGCTTGTGTATTAATTGCAAAATTAATAACATAGCAATGTGTGGTATAGAAATGTTAACAATTTGTTAATTCTCCAAGCGACACGATATACGGATAAAATACTGTTTAATATGACGACCAAACATAAATTCTTTATCACCTTCACAATGTTTATTGACATGTGCGCATTACAAATTGGAATTACTTTGATTCTCATGGTCTTGAAAATAATATAAAATCATGAGATTTAGCTGCTAGCTTTTTTCATGCATAACATTGTACTAGTCAGCCGTACATTTTACTAAATAAACGAAGAATATGAATAATAGCTACTATTTTGTAGATAAAACATTGAAAGTCTGAAATTATAAATAATCATGTGTTGAGCGATCAGGAAAATATTTTGTATTATATAATGCAATTTTGTTGGGGTGTCACAGAATTTTGGTGTTAGTCACGGTGTTGGACAAGAAACCAAAGTACGGCAGAGATCTTCTTGGACCGTACTCTGTATTAGGAAGAAGCACTTACTATACAATACACAAACAACATACACAGCTCTAAGTGCGCTAAGTCTAAATGAAAGGAAAAGCATTTTCCCACAGAAACTTGAATCACATCGCGTAATTTCAAACGGTGTTAATCCATCCGTTAACTCGAAAGGCTAAGCAAGAAATTTTAATTTCGGTTTTCGTTCTCAAAGTATAAAATTGACATCCTTCAGGTAATATTATTGTACTAATTGTTTAGTTAAGCAAATGTAAATTGATTTGGTAATTACTGAAATTCGACAAATAATAAAACTTAATTTGTGAAATTTTAGTCTTGGTATTTGAAAAAATTGGCACTTTACAATTTCTCAATTTGGTTTGTATAATAATGATATATATAGGGTGGAAGCTGTGGAAAGGCCATTTGTGGTTTGTGTTTAATTTTTTGTGAAATAATTGGCTGGCCTACAAATATGTACTCATAAAATATACAACATAGGCATTATAATTGAAGCGCCATGCCCTTGCTTTATTTCATACTTCTCAAATTCAGAGAAATTCTAATCTTTCTCATTATTCGATCTTTTGATTATTTTAAAAATGGTGACCCAAGTTTCAAACAATCAATGTATTTGAGAGTTCATCCTATTTGCATTCTGGGCTAAATATACCTTAACTACTTTCTCTAAGGGACTTATGTTTAAAATCTGCCTTTCTACGCCTTAGACCATTGGCATTTACGGTAGGGAATAAGAATGTTTTTGCCGAATTACCGTTTTGGAATGGGTTTACAGACCACAACCTTGCTTTGCAAAGTGTACTACCAATTATATTTGTTCCCTAATTCTCCTGAAAATATTTCAATAATCTACTTGCATTGTGTACAGACAGCTACCTTTCTGTGATTGTCATTAACAGATTTATTGAAAATATTTATTGAAAAAGCCACAGATCTAAGCAGGTCAAATAAAACGTAGTTTAACAAACGTGATTAACGGTATAATCTGTTTAGTGAAATGAAATTATTAAGTGATATCACAATAATGTTTGTTTTGGAAGTCTTTTATTTGTCCAGTCTGCTTTAGCTGAAAGCGGGAAACAATTTCACCCGAATGTTGAGTAATAATCAAAGAAAACAATCGTAATTTATTTTTTTCTTCTGTATATTTTGTCCAATATTGGTAAAAGAATATCGTCGGGAAAAATATCTGTTAAATCTTCAATTTTGCCCATAATTTTACTGTACATTTCTTCTTCAAATTCCCTGAACGCTTCGTCAATTTTCAAGTTGTTGTAAATTTGTTTCACGTCTTCGACTTTTCCGCTGCTGTACAATTCCTGTAAAGATAATGAGAAAAAATTGTAGTTGCAAATTAATCAAAAGTTTTGTAAAATATGCATGTGATATAACTGTGTTGAATTATCTAGGACAGTTGATAAGTTGAATAGTTGTACAAGAGAGACAATTTTTCCATAGAATTTTAAATCTCTGTAAATTCTGGATAATCTTTACAGATTACTATGTACCTTGAGTTCGTTACTGTCTTTAGTATTACATTTTTCCATCGCCGTAATGAAAAGCCAAGTACATTTCGCGTCTTGAATATCGGTTCCTATTTTTCCTGTAACTGCGAAATCTCCAAAGCAGTCTAAGTAATCATCCTGAACTTGAAATAAATAACCAATATCCAAGCACAGTTCTTCGACATCTTTAAACACCTTCTGGTCTTTTATACCAGCCTAAAAATAAATTCGCGTTTTATTACACTGTTTAAAAGAGTATTAAAAGGTTTTATGATATAGTTAAAATGAGGTGGGCAAATTTTGCTTCGAGCTATTTTTACAATGTAGCTTAAAGTGAACAATTGCAATACTATTGTCGATATATTATTGCAAAACCCGAACTAAACATTGAAAAATTACCACATGTAATACGTTTCGTTTCAAAAGCATGATTTCAAGAAAAATAGAACTGCGCCCCCCAATTTGGTTAGGTTTTAATGAACAAAGTTATTTATGCATTATTTAAATCTGCTCAAAGTTAACTCCCGCTCATCTGGCTGTTGAATTGGGAACATTAAAAATGCAAAATGGTTATGTGATTATTAATTATTTCAAAAATGAGAAAGAGAAAAAATTTTTGATGTGCTTAAATGTACAACAATCGGAAACCATTATTTCAAAGGTAAATAAAAGTCCAGAAAAAAACCGAAAGTCTAGAAAAATATTTTGCAAAGAACAGAATGTTCTTTTAGAGAATTCTTCCGCTGTCTTTACTATTTTCCTTTTATTCGTAATATACACTTGTAATAATACTGCGCCACTTACCATTGTCATTCCCGCCCATAAGGGACCATAAAAGGTATAGTAGCTGGTTTTGTACTTCACAATTTTTTTGTACAAATTCAAATCAAACCTGCAATATAATACACAGTAATTTGTTATTTGGCCTGCAAAATATTTAAAGAACGGACAACAAATCAAAGGAAAAACAAACAAATGTGTGAGTAAGAGACAAAGTATAAGTGGAACTTAATGTGTAATCTTTAAAAATTGGCCAAGCCAACAAATTTTATACATAAACTTAAAAACCCATCCACAATTCCACCAAAGTGGTTTTCAAAAACTAATGGTTATTAACTCATGTTTTTAACATCGATGTTGTTTCCTGAAGCAGTTCTCGTATCCAAACTTTGACCGTAAATTGTTTTCAATGCCACGTCATGTAGAAATTCTATCATCTCCAAGTAGTACGACTTTTCTCGAAAATATATTTTCAAAATTTCATATGCGAGATTTTCCAAGAGCACTGCGTCATTGAAAGCCGCAACGCCGTTATTGTCCACCTTGTACCAACAGGGTTTTCCACGACGGGTTTCTGAATCATCCATTATGTCGTCCGCTATCAACATACTTGCTTGCAACTTCAAAGCAATGATAATAATACGTTTTATTTGGGCATAGTTTGAATGAACTGACGTATGGTCATGAATCATGATTTTCCATTTCTTAGTAGTTCTTCAATTCTTTAATTAGTCATAAAATAAAAATTCAAGAAATTTAGAAACAGCCACAGGAATGAAAAATATTTACTACAATTTAAACCCAAAACTCTTAATTTAACTCCATTTTAATTCAATTTTGGAATTAATATACGTTATGTCAATGTTTGACAGAAGCAATTTCAAGTGTTTTGAGCTTAAATTTTAAAAAACGATTTTCATTCTAATGGGATTTAGTAATTTAAAATAACATTTTCCGAGCATTTGAATTAGTTCCTGGCAAATCGTCATTTCATAATAAAGGGAGTTTTATTTAATATGGAAGTCATTTTAAAATTTTTGAATTGAAATTTTACAAAAGTGTAAGCACGTAGAATTCCTTACAATACATTGTCGATTTCGATACAATACTTACAATCTCGATCACCCATCCCATGATGTAAACTAGTTTCAGATCTTCTCTGTCGAAGTATGGATTTAGTTGCTGATATACAAATATGGATGTCAAACCTCTGGAAAGTAAAAATAAAGAAAAATATTGATTTTTACAGCAAATGTTTTAAAAATCGTAAAACGACGCTGGTCGTGACCAAAAATATTTTCAAACCCGTGATTCTTCCCCTATAACTATCGAGTCGGCGTCCTAATAGTCAAACTAGTGTACCATTACCTAGTTAACTTCCCATGGGGTACGTTGTACTGCAAAACTTTTTCAAGCCAAATGTTGGTTTCTGGCATGTCACCAATTTTAGTATTGCTGATAACGTTTGCTATTAAATCCGGAAAGGTTTCCAGGAACTCTGAACGCAGCAGTTCATTATCCATTTTATTCAGCAAAATAAATTCAAAGAAGGTCTATTTGAACTGCTTTAAAATATTTCGGAATATGATACTATTATTATGATGTAAAACCTGCGAAGAAGGAGACATGTATCACTTTGACACTTGCTATTGATTTGACTGACGCTGTATGTTGTTACGTTTTATATAGAAGACCACAATTTCCACTTCGGCTTTTTAAATGACACGTGCCCACTTACAATCGTATAATTTCCTTCACGCGAAGATATTGCATTACAAATTACATGATCTTTTCCCTTCAGAGATGTGCTTGGGAGGCAAATATTCGTTATTGGTAATCTGATTGCTCATTACAGCAATTCTTCACCAGTGGTGGAATACAAATTTCTTCTCCGTACGTACGACTTTAACTGAATTTTGTATTTAGTAAAGTATTTGTATTCCGACAAGCAGGTTCAACTTTTCATATTCATTGGCATTATTTAATGATTGTTGCATCCTTTAGTTTTTTTGACTTACTATCATTAACGGAATTCTTTGTAGCAAATTTCCCATTGCATTCTTTAGGATTTTGCTTTCTATAAAAAGTTATGCCTTATCACAAACAGACATACAATAGTATTGCAGTGAACGCGGAACTCAAGGTATCAATTACTAAGTCTCATTTAATATTGCATCAGTGTGCTACACAGAAATGTTAACAGCTTTAATTCTCGAAACAACACGATATGGATAAAAACTCAGCTTAATATAATAACAAGACATGTATCACATTTTCCCACGTTATTTTTATTAACACGTGCACGTTTACAAATTGGAATTACTTTGACTTTGCTGGTCCTGAAAATAATATAAGATCATGAGATTGAGGTGCATGCTTTGTTTTCATGTAAACCTGCCTCCATACACATTGTACCCATGCAGTTTACTAAGTAGTAGCATAATATGAATAGCCGCCCAGTAATATTTGACGGTCTGAATAATGAATAATCATGTGTTTAGCCATCAGGAAAAGAATTTTTATATAAATACACATATTACTGAACTTTATCGTTTCCTGAAAACATTGTTGTAATTATTATATTGAAATGCATAATTTTCTTTAAAAAATGGCTTTAAAAATTGCTTTGTAAAACTGCATTATTAAATTGCGGATTAGGAAATATTCTCATTACATAAAACACGTGGAAGAAATTGCTGTAACATTGGACTTGTTTTCTCAAAGGTATGTCCGTCCGTCAACAAACGTCAATACATTAGTACAAAAGTCGATTTACAAGTTTGTTTTAGTAATGACTTATGAAAAAAGTAGAGTACATTCACATGTATAATAGTTGATGATAGGTTTGTCGGAAACATAATTTCCATGTTATTAACTACACATGTGGCATAACTACTTCAACTGGAATAAACCATTGCAACCAATGCACACAATGAAGTAGCGGAAGCAACACAGAATTAACTCTGATATTTCACAGCGGTAGATTAAATCCACGAGAGTATCACTCATAAAAAGTTTTAGCGAATTATATTATACCGTTCATAAGGTATAGAACCAACAAACGGGCAGACGGACGACTATAGTGATAGACAGACAGACAGGCAGACTGTCCAGGGTATTACTATAAAGTAGCTTCCTAAATACACAACACTTTCAGTAATACATGGAACTGTAGGCTCTATATTAATCAATTTTTTAGTGGATGTCATTGATCGATCACACCCATTGTCGCAGGGAACCTTCCTCGGGACCCCAAGAACAAACACAAAAAGTTTTAGCGAATTATATTAAACCGTTCAGGAGTTATAGAGCCAACAGACGGACAGACGGTTCAGGGCAATTTTATAAAGTAGCTTCCGCTACTTAATAATGGCTGTGAACACAGCAAACGGCGACGCAAAATGGCAAATGAATGATATGAATGAAATACAAATGAATTTTTGAATTATATTGTAGAATTATCAGCAGAATGGCCGTAGTGCTTATTACATTTAAAATTTATTGGAGAACTTTTAATTACTTACATCCTATTAAAAATAAAATGGAATATATGCAAAACTTGTCAAGGAAAGCTAAAAATAATGGTATCATTGATTACGTAGATCTTTGGTTTGATCTTTGCATTGAGTTATTTAACACACCTAGTCTGATATTTCGAGCAATCCATGGACTGTTTTCGTTGATCTACTTTTAATTGTGTAACATGAGCCAGGGCAGCTTAGCGTGAAATACTGCCCTACACTCCTGTCCCTTGCTAAGCAATTTCTTTCTCAGCTCAAGAGTCTTCTTCTTGAGCTCAGTTCTGGATTTACCTTGGAAGAGTCAAGACCATGGACCGGCTTTTTTTCAACTCTCATCAAACTTTACCTGCGCAGCTTTACTGTGTATTATTTTGTGTTGGTTTTCTTTTGATCTAAATTTGGTGAGATCGTTCTAATTTTTATATTGATTGTTTTCTATCATTTAAAACATGACATTGGCCTTTATCAGAATTACTGTCAATTGAATTTATTGTGTTTTATATTTAATAAATCTATTCATTTTCTAATTGTAACCATACTCGATACCTGCAGTTGCATTATTGAGTAGGTTGCAAAGCCATAATACGAAAATTTAATTTAGGACAAGTTCCGAACCTCAATTGAGGTAAAGGTAGAGTTAATTCAATTACTCTCACCCTCTTATTTACCCCTGATAATTGTCAAGACTCTACAAATTATTATAAACGTGGTAATAATATTAAGATATATTTGCCTTACTCAAAAAGATTTTCATGAACCCGATTGTGATTTCGTTACTCTACTCACCAATAAAAAATAAAACACATTTGACATTAAGGATATTTATTTACATCTACTTATCTATTTCAACATTTTTAACTTTCAGTGTCCATTATTAAATGTTTAGTAAAATTATTTGGCAATAATAATTATTACTAAATGTAATCAATATAATTTCAATATAATCGATATTATTGATGTCGATTAATTAATGAAGTTGTAATATTTGTAAATGTTTTGTAATTATAATACGTGTACATGTTTTCTGGCGAAAATAATTATCGGGGTCGCATTATTATTTTACGAAATAGGATCACAAAGTGAAATTCTTGTATGATGTAAGAGAATGACGCAAAACGTCTTCAGGAGTGACAGGGCCATCTATCGATCAAACAATAATATAATTAACTGTAAGAACTGAATTTGGAATTGTTTATCCCGTGATCTAATGTAGAGTTTGAAATGTGAGGAACGTACCAACTTGACACCATGCCGTATTTCCTGCATCACTTCGTGCAGAATTAATTGCATTCTTAATTGCAAAAAGCACTGCTACACTGGTGCTTATAGGAGGTTCACCAACAGCTATTAGGGGAGAAGACAAAGATTCGTATATGTAAAATGTTCAGGGTATTTCATTAATGATTAATGAAATACCCTGTATGAAATCTTATTAAAATGTAAAATAAAACCTTTCGATCGTAACACTCCTAAGGGATTTGGCGAATCGTGAAGTAAAGCCACTCTGAAATCCTCAGGAATATCTTTCGACTCCGGAACTTTGTAATTCTATAGAAAAATAGCATTCCACAACTTCATTTACAACTTTTGAAAACTATTACGGGATATTAAGGGTATTACAAAGTATATTTGAAAATAACGCACCCAAGTCCTATCAGTAAGAAGTTGTCCAGTTTCTTCATCATAAATGATTTTTTCCGTAGTCCACAAACCTTGCCCCATTGTATAAGCCCCTTCTACTTGACCAATGTCCAACAATGGATTTAGACTTTTACCAACGTCTTCCAACAAATCAACACGCAATACCTGCATTTATTTTAAAATATAAAGTAATTCAAACATTTTGCAAAATTAGTTTGAAGGAACCTTGTATTCTCCAGTCAGAATGTCCACCTCCACCTCAGTAATTATTACTGCCCATGTCAAATATTCTTTCACATCGTCGTTCGGACCATGCCTTTCAAAAGCACATTAGGATTTTTAAATGGGAATATTTTTATAATTTGGTGAAATAATTATTAATTAAATAAAGCAAATTCTTTGGTAAACAAACATGTAGGAACTTGACAAATCAAGTTTGGATTCAAATGTTTTAGATACTATTTGTTCCCAAGTGGCATTCTCGCCCAAACTTTCTTTGATCGGTTTCATTCTGTCTACCAAAATTTTACACGCCCGTAATGCAGCCTTAAGAATTTCCAAATGAATTGAATCGTGATTTTAATTACGTTGTATTACGAAACTCATTTTTTCAAACCATAATAAATTTAAACATTTACATCGCAGCATAACTCGGAGGTAAACGACCCTCCAGTATAATTGGCATTATTTCCAGTCAGGCTTTCAGAAGCGTATATTTTGATTTTTTCTAGAGGTGCTTCCAACATGGTGGAAACTGTCTGGGCCACCTATATAGTAAATAACTGGAGTTAATTAAAATGAACATAGAAACTAAATGCGGTTAAAGCGGACCTTTGTATTTATTCCCTGGCCCATTTCGATTCCTCCATGTGTAACAGCTATAGAGCCATCAAAATGGTATATTGCAATATACACGGGGTAAATTGCCCCAAGAAATTCAACAACAAATGATGACGGCGAAATTGCAATTCCACGCTTCTTCCAACGATTTTGCTACAAGATGAAATATTATCGGAATATTATATTAATATTATATTATTAATTATTATTATTACTAACTATTGAATTCAAAATATTAGTGTAAATTTGTATTAATTATTACCTTGTTGAATTTGTTAACAGCTCGTCTTCGGTGGTCTAAATCCCCTGTCGCTTTTATTTCTGAAACCATCTTGGGAATGAAATTACGACCTTCTATTGGTTGCCCACTGATAAGATTAAGGTCTCCTTCTTTCCATAAATTCACATTTCGAATTTCCAAAGGATCTTTCTTTAGCTCAAAGGCAATATGTTCCATGATGTATTCGATTAATGCAACGCAATTTAGCGTCCCTGTTCATTTTATTGGAAAACACGTAATTTTTTGAATTTTATCATTTCTTATTACTTAAGTTAAGTTTCAAAGTTTTACCTGGTCCTCTTGCAAACGTATTTGCTGGAGTATCTGTGTTTAGAAATCCCGCCGTTACTTCCCATCCGTACGCTTTGTACACACTTTGGAAATACTCGGCGCCAAAAGATGATTCAGCTTCGTTTTCCGAAAATCCAGTGTCATTGAATATGTCAACTTTGAGGGAAACAATTTCTCCAGTATCGTCAAACTGGACCTAAAAAATTTCAGAATTCTTGTGATTGTCTATCATAGAGTATATTTATTTCCACGTATATCTGCATATTTTGGTACCTTGTATCTGCTTAGATAAGGAGGTCGTTTTCCAACTAAACGCATATTGGTTTCCATATCCAGAATCACTCGAACAGGTCGATTTGTCAAGTATGCTGCAACTGCACACGGTATTCCAATCAAGGCAGCTCGGATTATTTTCCCGCCAAAACCTCCTCCTAGGCGTTTCACTTTCATTTTTACACTGCAAGTAAATTTAAAAATCCTAATAAAAATCTCCTGTTTTTTATAAATAAAAATCTTTTGTCATTTTATAAATAAAAATCTTTTGTCATTTTATAAATAAAAATCTCCTGTTTTCTTATAAATAAAAATCTTCTGTCATTTTATAAATAAAAATCTCCTGTTTTTTTATAAATAAAAATCTCCTGTTTTTTTATAAATAAAAATCTGTCATTTTATAAATAAAAATCTTCTGTCATTTTATAAATAAAAATCTTCTGTCCTTTTATAAATATAAATCTTCTGGCATTTTATAAATGAAAATTTACTAATTAGTAGGTTTATCCAAAGCGGCAGCAATCATTGATTGAGTATGGTCCATCCACTGGGTGCTGCTGTACACTTCCATGGAGTCTTCCTTTGGATCACAAACACACTGCTGTGTTTCCATATAGTGATGATATTGAGCACTATTCTCAAATGTCCCTTTGATTTTGTGGGTCGCTACTTTGTTAGACTTATTCTTACTAATAAACGGAGAGGGACTCAAAATGTGGGCGTCTAAAGTACCCTCCTCTTCAACTTTTTTCAATGCATCTGCGATTCTAACGATAGGCTTTTCCACATTTTTGTAAGTGACTTTAACTTTCTTGGCAGCATAATTAGCAATTTCCATCGAATCAGCCAATAAAAGTCCAATCGCTTGTCCAGCGTAATCGATTTTGTCTTCGACAAACACCTATTAAATTAAATTGATTTCAATAACCATTAAAAGAAAATAAAAATTTTAATTTAGTATAAATTAATAAAAAAAATGTATGGCAACCTTAATTTACATTAAGGTTTAGTATTATTGTTGTATTCATTCAATAACTTTTACCACAATATTAAATTTTAAAAATCTTACATATTCTGGCCTAACGTGGGTAAATACACCAAAGGCCGCATAGTTAGCCGAACCAGGAATATCTTTTGCTGTAATAAACTTCTGAACGCCTTCAATTCTCTAATTGTTTGCAAGATAATAATAATATTATGTTCATTTCGGATAATGCTATTGATATTTTAATATTGTCTCAGTAAAATGATACCATAGCTTCAGATGTATCAACAGTATCCAACTCAGCCACTATAGGCCCCTGCTAAATCATGTGTGCTTTTTAAGGGAGTCCTTCGAAGCGCTAAAATCCGATTTTCAAAACGGACACATCAAATATAATTGGTACACACACTTAATGAACATAATTTCAAAATGGGAGCTTTCTGGCATTATTGATGATAATTTTGCTTCGTTAACTACGAAGGAAAAAGTAATCACAATAAAACAGGCTCTTGGCAAGGTTAAAAATACAATGATAGAAAATGATATAACTAGCATGCAAACTAGCAATACTTTAAAACATTACAAGTACATACATAATAAAATCCAAAGAGAAAACTACTTAGACAAAGACATTAGCTGGACAACAGTCGTACTTATAATACAACTCAGACTTAATGTGAACTACTTTACTTTAGCAGGCAAAAGTGTAAAACTTTCCGGACACACGGAAATATACAGTAAAACTCCATCTGAAGACCACAACTGTGCTCTGTGCAACTATAAAGATATAGAGGATGCTTACCATTTAATCTTTGTATGTCCACACTATCTAGCTCAGAGAAAGAGGTTACTTAATAACTTTAATACAGAAATTATTAGTAGAAAAGACATTGTGTCCTACCTAGCATTGGTTAATGACCGCACCTACAGAATATTATTAAATTTTTGGATTAGTGTTTTGAAAACCAGAAAACATCTACTTGAATTAACATATAGCAATTAATTATTATTACTGTAGTTTCTTTAAGTCTTCTTATAAGTTAATCTTAGTTTAAAAATTATGTACCTTAATTATAATGCACACATAGCTTTTAATATATAATGCGAATCTAGCAATAATTTTAATAAAAATTGTAAATGAATAATACACCTTATAAAACAACTGTATTGTAAAGGCCATTGGTCAAATCAATTATACAGTGAAATAAAAATTGAATTGAATTGAGAATTGAAATCATGTGTGCTGGGTGGTTTTCGTACTCCTTAATATCACCTTCGTTAAAATGTTCAAACTCATGAAGGGGTTGACGTACAGAGTTGAAATTAGGGTCATTCGAAAGCTGAAAAACAGATCTATACAGCGATACCTCTTTTGAAAGGGCTTATCAGGACACGTAACACGTCATGTCACATTTTGACCCCTACTTGACCCCTATTATTTCGGAAGGGTGCCAAAACGGGCAGCCAATTTTTCCAGGATTAAGTAGTCGGCACATCTGTTGACACGACCGTTGCCTAAATTGAAGTCAGTAGAACTCGGTTCGGCAAAATAGTGTAGACTAGACTAGTAAAGTAAATTCAGTACAAATTACGTAAAGATGACCGATTTTATTTCCCTTTTTAAATACCGAGCTCCAAACCTTTCTTATAAATTGCAAAATGTAACAGTTATTAAAAATTCTGTCAACTATTCAGGTATAAGAAGAATTTTCGCAAACGAAATATTTAAAGGACTGATAATTGTAGTTTCTCAGATACATTTTAATTTTACAAAGATTGAAATCTACTTACAGAATTCACAGCCTTGGGAATAAAATGTTCAGAATTATAATCTGGAACTAGAGCAGTGACCACACAAGCTCCGCAGCCTCCTTCTCTACACATGTATTTAGTACCCTTGAGTCCCGCATTATCTCGAATGAAGTCCACCAGTTTAGTCTCGGGTGTGATTTTGTCACTTTTGTCAACTGTTAGTTAAGTAAAATATTATTAGATACTATTTTCCAATTTAACGCTATGTATTGAAATTGTATCAAAAATATTGAGAATGAAACCCTTTTTAATTCTTTTTTCTTACTTGTATAGGTTTCTCCATTTATGTAAAATTTGACAGACCCAACGCCAACAGCTCTGAAAAATATTAAATTTTTATTCTAATTTTTTTGAAAGTCTCAATTTTCTAAAATACCGTAGATATAATCTGTATTGAATATTATTAACTGGCAATTATTCTATACTATTCCATATATAAAATACAATTTTAATATATTTCTGTGTATGGTTGACAGACCCAGGATATTGAAAATTATTGCTTATTACAGTATATCACTGATTTTACATATATTATCTTGACAAATCGTAGAAATTCCCTTACATTATGAAATTCACAGCTAAAATACGTATAACTAACTGAATTAGAAATTGGGGTAAATATGGGCAAATTAGATTACTAGGATTGACTGCAAACAAACCTTTCTTCCATTTTAAATTGCTGCTGAAATCCGCGAATTGGTAGTATAACTAATATTTACAAAATTGTAATTATAATTTAAAAATTTTTTAAATTAAGTTTTCAGGGAGCAAAAAAAATATTTTACTCCAAAAACTCCCCTGTTGCAGGGTAGGTTTGTATTTGTGAAGTGGACTTGAAATATTGTCAAATGCTTTTATACTTTTCATTCATGTAGAATTTATAAAGGGCAATTTTAGTACAGGAAGATATTTAGTACAGGGATATATTAGTGCGCATATCGATAGGAAGTACAAAGAACTTTATCCTTATTTACAATTGTATGTTGTGCAATATATTAATGTTATTTGTTGTTTTGGCCTGGCATACGGGAGTAGTCCCATGTAAACTTTCTAGGGAATCGCCAAATTAGTAACCAGCTGATCAGAATCTTTGTATTGATGAGTACAGGCATAAGCCTGCAGCTAAAGGTAGCTTGTTGTAAACATAGCTATCCGAGCTTTAAAATCCGTCAAAACGATTTTAGTGTGATGGTGCATGGTACAGGGTGTCCCAGAATAATATGTACATAATTTTGATCATGAATTATTCACTCTTCAACATTTTTATTTCCTGGCTGCTGCCTATTCTAATTTACGGCCCTAGTTTTACCTGATTAATGATGCAGGTATGAATAATTTTCTCATTTATTAATAACCTAATAACCTTTTAATTTGTTAGCGAACCAGAGGCTCACTTAAGGAACCGTGTTGTCTGTCCGTACGTATGCTAACACCATAACTCTTGAACAGGCACGTATCCAGAAAAATTATCATGGTGGGGCTTAACGAAAAATATGTTCCAAAGCGAAAAATTTTTGGTATTTCGATGAAAAATTTCCCTATTTTCGAGAATTTAGGTGGGGCTTCAGCCCCAAAGCCACCCCCCTGGATACGTGCCTGCTCTTGAAGACATGGACAGATTTGGACGAAACCTCGGAATTGGACTTAGTTTGCTGTAGTTAGGAACCCTATTGAAAGTGGACGTGGTCGCCACAACTCTTTCTGAGATAACGCGCGCTCATTTTAAAAGGAATAAGCTAACTTTTAATGTTTTCAATTATTTGAAGCGGTAAACATATTTTTGGATTGTTTCCGATTAAATAAGGCGGCAAGCTTTTCCTTTTTGGATGTCTCCCATTATATGACAAATATTATATTATATTTTTCTACTTGTCGGAAGCGAAAACTTGTGTATTAATACTGATAAAATGGGGAATACTCTATTTCTGCTTGATTTTATTTTTAGGAGAGAAAACTAATTATTTCATGTGTGTAGAAAGCTAACATGCTTATTCTATTGGAAGGGTCAATGATTATTTGTCTTCTGTGTTCTGTGTAGCCGAAATGCTCATTGGCTTAGAGCCGACTGGGCGCATACTTTTAAAATTTTATTTTTAACGAAGTTTAACTGCATTGATAAAAATTGAAAGCTAGATTCGCTTCTGCAATTGCTTTGCGGGCCGGATTTAAGTGAACGCTCATTGGGGCTAATCGGCTTGTAACTTTATATCGCTATAAATAATTTCTTGTGATTTATGTAAAGAACTAACGCAGTGAAAATATTTTCAGTCAGTTAGCAAGCAATTCTGAGAATTGTGTAGCAATGGTAATTTTATTTGCCAAAAATTTGTTTAGGTTTTTCCTGAAAAGCATTCTGTTAACCAAAGTAGTACACCAACACTCTGATCAATATTAAGAATACATTAATACAAGTATCAAAGGTGCTAAATATAATACTATTCCGTCCGCATAGTATTGTATATAATAAGTAATGGTAACACTAAATTTATAGGTATTCGCTGTACAGCTTAGGCAACATGAGATTAGCAACATTGTTTTTTATAAATACTCTTCATTCATGAAACTTTCGGGAAATATGAACCTACCTAAACTCTGTGGCAAGAAGTAGGGTCAGGAATTCCTTATTCTTTCGACAGTAATCAAGTTTGTAAACACAGTTGTGTTTTTCCTTTAATCATGAATAGCCGAAAGATTATTTATTCACTGTAGCTTACCACATCCTGCCATTAGCCTACGTTATACTTTGATAACTGTAAGGAAAATAGGAATAGTTTATTTGTAGCTATATCCACGTTTCTCTTAGGTCAATATTCTACAACGCATTTAAAAGATACCTAGTTTTACTTTATAGGGAAGACCGTAAATTCAACTAACCAGAATGTATTGTTTCCTTAGTTTTATCCTTATTTTTTATAAGCGGATACTGTATTTACGAAAGCCAATGATGTATTATTCTTGCTGTACTTTGAAATTACATTGAAACGTTAAAAACCATTAGCCGCATCATTACCTATTCCGACCCCAATTCTTAGCTATAAAGTTCACCACACTCCTTGGAATGAATGTTTCTGTTGTTGAAAGAATTATCCCAACTCAAAGGTCAAAGGCTAAGTGCGTTGGCCATGTAAATCTTTCGAATGGTTTTCCTAATATTGGTTATTTTTTCTAAGTTCAACGAAATAGACACTTCAAAATTTATTCAAAATATTAAGTTCACTGTATCTAATAATACGGAAATTTGACATTTATGGAAAATAAAATTGCATAGTCTAATCTTTTTGCAAATTTTATATTGTTTTTTACAAGGAAGAGAAATAAATCATTACTTAAAAAATAATTGTACCTATAAATGAGGGATTGATTAGCGGTAAAATTTTGCTTCCGCTGCTGTATTAGCGGGATAGCATTAAGAATGTTTACTGTGTTTTCTAAAATTTTGGAAGTTTTCGTTTCAAAATTTAAAATACCGCTTCAAAAATATGTAAGATTCGATTCCCAAATGTTTTAAAATTCACTCCTCAAAACTGCAATATTGGCTTCACAAAAAACTAAAATGCGCACCATAAAATTTGAAATTCCGCCTCTTAGAACTTATCCTATTCCTAACTTCTATTAAAACTAGTAACTGCTTAATTTGCTGTACTACTAGATAAATTTAATTAGTGAAAATTTTATTTAAAATAGGCAATATTGGCATCCTTTAGTGCTACTTCAAGTAATAGGTATAGTGTTGTATGTTTATTCTTTTGATAGCAATCAGTTTGTAAACACAGCTGCGTTTTTCCTTTAATCATAAATAGACGAATGATTATTCACTGTAGCTTACCACATTCTTCCAATATCCTCGCTATACTGGGATACCTGTAAGGAAAATTGGAAAAAAGTATTAATAGCTATATCCTCATTTCTCTTAGGTAGGTCAACATTCTACAGTATATTTAAAAGGTGCCTAGTTTATTTTTTGGGAAGACCGTCATTTCAACTGACCTGCATGTTTTGTTTTCTTCTTTTTCTTCTTATAGTATTTATATACAGATACTGACTGTATTTACAAATGCCAATGATGCAAATATGAACGTACCTCAATTACTTGAATTTATTAAATGAATTAACTCAATATTTGGTATCTATTATTGCATTACACATGTACTCGATTTGCATGTACGGTGATACCGTACTGCATTCATGCAAAGTCGACCTAGCTCAATTTCACCTCAACAACGTCAACAGTCTATCTTTAAAAAATCCCGCCGAAAGTCGAACTAATGAGACTATAGTCAGGTAATTTGATGAATTATTAAACATAAAACGGCTAATATTTTTCATCTACGTTTCTATAAAATGTAAAGCAACAGAAATAACAGTACAGTAACAGGAACATGAATGTCATTGAGAGTCCTCCTTTTCGACCAATTAATTCAGAAATACTGAAACTCAGTAACATTAATACATTAGATTAACGGAATTAATTGCCAAAAAAGGACGATTCCCGTTTTAAAAGTCAATATTGTCAAATTAAATGCAAATTTGTTCAACTACTCTTTGTCTAATGTTATTAATTGATCAGTTTTTATTTTCATATATTTTATTCAATTTGTATTCTGTATTTGATGAATAATAACTAACAATAAAATTTTGAGCTGTATGCACGGTCTCTATTTATCTCCTCACAACACATAACTCTGAATTAGATCACTAATTTAGTACAATTTAATGTACCAAGGTAAATAGATTTAAAAATAATAATTGTGGTATACAAAAACAATGTAAAGTAATAGTTCGTACTCAAAAATTATGCCTCCTTCTGTCAAATTTTAGTTTTGGCTTATCTATTTCCAATAATCAAAAACTTGCTCAAACCTTGACTTTGGGATGGCCGTACCAAAACCGTTGGCAAAAATATAAAACCCAGATATTTCATTTGTGATTTCAGAAAGTGAACAGGTTACAAAGTTACTTCCTTCTATAGAGTGAGAGTGGTTAAAAGCGACTGCAATACTATCAAAGGGTCTCTGTGAAATTTCCTTGACAGTTGAATGGATAGAATCGGAATTGTAGAAATCGTTTCTCATATCTACGGCTAGCTCGTGACCTTTGAATCTGGATAGAATTGAATTTAAAGAATTCGTCTTACTCGATTTAACATGAAGTTGTTTTAACTGAAAACTTGGAGCATCGCCATTAAATTCGATATCGCCGCATAAATACAGTTTCCGAACACTTTTAGGAAAAGTAGCAATGTCAACTGTAGAAGCAGGAATTGGAGAACTATCAGAACCCGCGCTCTCTAATGTTAGCATCAATGTTGTAAGGTTTTCGCAATTGTTGAAAAGAGAAATGGTTCTAATTTGGCATTCTAAAAAACTGTATTGCTTTGTTGAGAAATTAAGTATTTCCAAATCCGGAAGGTTGATTGACCCATTGCACAAAACTCTGCTTTGTTCATCTGTTATTTTAAGTTTTTTGAGAGTTCTTGGCAGAACAGCTAATTGAAGCGACCCATCTTTTATTTCAAAATTAGAAAATTCCATTTGCAATCACAGAATCTAAATTAAATAACTGTGACGAAGACAAATATTATTATGTGCAAAATTATAATATGTTTAGAGCGGACCGTTCTCATGATTCGGGAGGAGGTACGCTACTATACATTAAAAAGAATGTCAAATATCAAGTTATTAATTATGATGTTAACTCCCATCCGGATATTGAAGTGTCCATTCTTAAAATTTTACCTCTAAAGAAAAAAAGTTTTCATTTAGTTACCGTCTATAATCCACCTCATGTTCCAAAACACACATTCTTGGAAATGTTTGATAAATTACTTGCTTCCCCTATACTTAGCAATGATGTAATTATTGTTGGGGATTTAAATATTAATTTACTAGAGAAAACCTCTGACTCAAATAAACTTATAAACACTAGTAAAGCCCATAGCTATAAGCAATACATTGATGAGCCAACAAGAGTTACCCATAAGACTAAGTCATTGTTGGATCATATCTATAGTAATAACGCTAATCTAGTAACGCAGTCAGGTGTGTTTTCCCTTACCGACTCTGACCACAGATGCACTTTTATTACATTGCAAAAATATAAACCTAAGTCTAATTCAGAGCCGGTATTCTATAGAAATTATAGTAAAGTGGATTGGGTACTTTTCAATGACAAACTAAGCAGTTTAGATTGGGAACAGTTAACTGCACTTGAACCTAATGAGCAATTAAATTACATTATTCAAAAAACACGTACTTTACTTGACGAGTTCGCCCCTCTTAAAAAAGGCTATTGTAAAATAAAACTGTCCCCCTGGTTGAGTGAGGCTAATGCTCCTGGCCTTCGAGCGCTCATCTATCAGAAGCATAAGCTCAAAAATAAATTTGAGAAATGCCCTAATCCACAAAATCTATCTAATTATAAGAAATGTAAAAACCAAGTAATTAATGCTACTTATCGAGCTAAAAAAAATTATCTTATTACTGAATTAAGTAAAATTGGAGACAGTATCAATTTATGGAAAAAATTAAATATTTTATTGTGCAATAAGCTGAAAGGTAGCGACAATCTCATGCAATTAGTAATTAATAATATTGTAACTACTGAAGAAACTGCAATATGTAATGAACTAGCTGAAGCGTTCATGGTTCAAAAGGATGACGACGATACAAATGAGTCAAGGCATGAGCAAATAAATAATTTACTTTCCACCTCTTGTAACAAATCTGGTAATCCTATTGATGCTGAGCCAACGCATAATCTTCTAAGTATATCTGATTCAATAAATGAATTGGATTTAATTGTTGCCTCAAAAAAATTAAAATTGAAATGTCTTGACTCAGCAACAGACATACCAGGCCTAGTTATTAAAAATTGTTTGCCTAACTTAATTAAGCCACTAACTACTACTTTTAACCAAATATTAAGTTCAGGTGATTTTCCGAAAGTATGGAAAACTAGTCTTGTCATTCCTTTGTATAAAGGTAAAGGCAGTAAGTTAAGCGCTGATTCCTATCGCCCCATTTCTAATTTACCCTTATTAAGTAAATTGTTCGAAATCATTGTTAAGGAAAAACTTATGACTTATGTTGAAAATAACAATTTGCTTAGTGATCATCAACACGGATTTAGACGTAAGCGCTCTTGTGTTACAGCGCTAACTGTTTTCGCCCAAAAGATTTATAAGACCTTGGATGACCCCAAAAAGCAAGTTTTGGCTGTTTTTTATGACATGCGCAAAGCATTTGACTATGTATCCCCATTAAAACTGATCGAAACTCTGCATTCTAAATTTAAAATCGATAAAAAATACCTTATTTTATTCTATAATTATTTTTGTGACAGAAAATTTAAAATAAAACTTGGAAACTTCATTTCTAAGTCGTATAATTACGATCGGGGTGTCATTCAAGGTTCCGTACTCGGTCCAATTTTATTTATACTCTATTTTAATTCACTCTCAGAAACCCTAGACAGTCTGAATATTAACTATATCATGTTTGCCGACGATCTGGTGGTGTTTTGCGAAATTAATTCATCAGATGATGCTTATACAATCTTTAATTCTGTAATGTGCAATATTCACAATTGGTGTACTGAGATGTCTATGGAAATTAACTTGCAAAAGACAAAATTCATGATATTTCATAAGTCTTTAGATAAGAATACTTATTCTAATCTTATTCTAGCATTTAACGGAGCCCAGATCGAGAGGGTACATGAATTTAAATACTTGGGGGTTCATTTTGACCCAACCTTGTCATTTAACACTCATTTTAGTAAAGTTGATAGTCGCTTTTCGTCTGCAATTGGCGCCCTGCACAAAATTAAAAGAGTTGTGCCTTTCAATGTTTTTTCCTTGCTTATTAAAGCTTATGTTCTTCCCATTTCCGACTATGCAATCTCGATTTGGGGCCCTACTAAAATAGATCAATTAGGTAACTTACAAATGAAAATTAATAATATTTTAGCTATATTCCATTACCCTAAATTATCAAAATTTTACGGCAAAAGTTACTGGCGTAATAATAAAACTAAGTTACATAATGGAGCATCGCTTGCTCAGAAACTCTGCTCTCAGGAGCATGCTAATGTTGATTATTGGTACTTAATGGAGAAAGCAAATTTATTAACAGTTAAAGAAAGATTGTTATACATTACTCTAAATAGTTTGTACAAAATTCTGATTCATGGTTGCTGCATTAATGAGTTACAAATTTACTTAATGTCCAAAACTATTAGCACCGAAGGTATTGTAGCCAGAAAAACTAGACAGAGTAATGATCTCAAAGTCCTGACCCATAAAACGGCATTATTTGCCAAAAGTCCGCTCTGCTACGCAATAAATTCATGGAACTCCCTAAACATTACGTTAAAGAGCAAAGTAGATTCTCCCTCTACTTTCTCTAATAAATTAAGCTCCTTCATTCTGGAGCTAAGAAAAAATAACTTTGTATAATATAACTAAAAATTTGTATAGTTAGTACTACTTGACGTTGTCTGTCTTTATGCTAACTCTAAACTGTATATATTGACTATTCGATTGATTACGGGTAACGATTCGGCTTTTCCTGGGAGTAAGGTAACAGGCTTACCTTCGGTGCTGATTGTTTCAAAACAGAGCAATTCTTTTGTACTGTATATGATTGGCACTTGAATAAAACATTGAACATTGAACATTTCATTTGGCTCGACAAAATCCGCAAACTTTAGAGAAAACTTTGTTGTGACTTTCCATTTTGCGTTGTTAAAATCCAAATTAAGTTTTCGACCACTCAGGTCAAGTCTTTCAACGGTGACGGGGTCTTTGAAGTGACATGACAATTTTCTCATTGTTCGTCGTTGATAACTGTGACTAAAGAATTCTAGCGATAGTGATTTAAGCCTATCAAAATTTACAAATTCGTTTAGCGATCTGGCCTGTGGATTTCCATTTGGTATGACGTCGACATCAAATAATTTTAATTCTACGGGATTAATTTTAATGCCATTTGCAATCTTTAAGCGGGATCCTGATATATTAAGAAATTTTGTCAGTGCACAGCAATCAGTGGAAATGCTCAGAAAACTAAAACCAATGATGTGTAGTTTAGTCAAATTGGGTCCAATATGCGGGGTAAGGTCAAAATAAGACGACCTGTAGTATTTAACACCTCTTAGAGTTATTTTTTCAATTGTCAATTCTGTCAGGTCAGTCCTACGGGCATCTAACAGTTCTGTAAGTTCGCTTAATTCCCATTCACAATCCTCATACGGATTAGGGTGATATGTAAGCTTCATTCTAGTAAAATCTTCCCCGAAATGAGAATATTGAAAAAGCTTATTAAAACGTTCAACAGAATAATCCGGTTTTCTAAATGAAATCAAAGATAATTTCTTTAGAAATGGAATGGCAACTCTATTCCACTGACGGCACACTTGACGGAAACCTTTGATGTCTTCTAAGTTGGAAAATCCGAAAATGCAGTCGAGAATCTGCACAAAACATTAATACTGTTATGGATTTATCTATTACCGAAATTAATTACATAAATCTAAACTGTGGAATCTAATGGGTTATTATTTCTGAAGGTATTAAATAAATTGAGTTTTTTACTCATGCAGAAAAATAGAGTAGTGGAACAGTCAAATGGAATTACCAGGTCATTGTTGAAAACTTTTTGATTTAACATGTTTGTAGGTTTTCAGTAAGGTCAGCGTTGACACCGTCAGTTCTTCAGGCACTCTATTTTCTTGGGAATGATTCCTGATGCCGAGTTACAAATATATTTCCACTTCAAAGTATTTGTCAGTATCCTTAAAATATACAATGTAATTTATTTGCATGACATGGCAATAGTCGACAAGTAAATATTCCAAATAAATAGAAAATAACTGGAAAAGAGCACAGATGATAGCAACTTCTCATATTACAAACAATTAATACAGAAACACAAACAACACATTCAAATGTCTTGGTTTGAGGATTTCTTTCCCGCGCCACGTGTTTTACTTTAAGCTACTCAGAATAACCCAATTCTTGCCTTATTGTTCAACACGGAGTTTAATAATAATAATAAAGTACTTTCTTCTTGTAGAACTTATTTTTATCCCAAGGAAAAATGTTCAATAGATATATTTATTCTACGTAGTCTAATCATACTGCAATAGTATAAAGACTATATGGAATTTCATGGAAGTTTTCTGAGAAAAGTAGTTCTACCTTGCAATGCAGGATTACCCAAGCTTGAAAGCAAGAAGGATTCTGTCTCTAGTATAGAATTCCGAGAATATATGGATTAGGTATTCCGATTTAGGTTCATTCAGTTCTGTGCGCGGAGGGTCGGGTGGTGGGTTTCAAGTTCTACGACACAATCTACAGTGAGGTTCAGCTCCTACTGGCCATAGAAGACTTACTGTGTGTAAGGAATGTGTATTTGAATTGCTCGCTTTTGGCATGACGCGAGAAATCAAAACCAACATATGCATACCATGATATTTTATTACACGCAGTAAGTACCATGACTAGTAGGGGCTGAACCTCACTGTATGTTATAATAAAAAGAGATACATAGAACATGTGTGTTTGATCATTTTCTTAAGGAAATGAAATTATGCAATTTTAGTATGTAAATTGCTCTGAAGTAAAGATTAGTCTTATGGCCACCATCGTATTTGTACCAATACATATTTTCATTTCCCACAATTCCCATTTCGTTTTCATTTATTTGGATGTTTTTGATACACTTATTATTTGAACACGGACCAAGTCCAGTCAAATACGCATCAAAGTTACAATTACAGCATTACAAATCAGAATGTTAAATGTTAAATAGAATTAAACATTAAATGGAATAAGTCAGTTTATTCTATTCCAAACCATTTGCAAATAATAACAATTTAGAAAGTGGGATTTTAGACAGCAAAGTATAAGAAATGACTGCAATGATAAATATAATTAAGTAGACCCATTTAGGGAAATATTCCTGTGGTGCAGATGTCTCGATTGTTTGCCGAGATTTTAGTATTTCGACCTGATGTTCGTGTGCTTCTTTGGCTAACTGGAGATTATCTTTGCGCTTTCCCCCACGATATAATATAATTAATATATCAGTTTTAGAATTTTTCGATGCTAAAGTTTGAGGGTGATTTAATTCCGGGACGTTTTCCTGGTTTTCCATAATTTTCCATTTTACTTCCAAAAGAATAATCATCGAATAAATGTCGATTTATTGCCTGCTCGTTTTTTGCATTTCTTAGCTTTCGTGGTCCTGTTTGCCAATGCTGATTTGAATTTTTTAATATCTATATTGTAATGTCAACATTATTAAGTAGCGGAAGCTACTTTATAAGAATGCCCTGAACAATCTGTCCGTCTGTCCGTCTGTCTGTCTGTTGGCTCTGTAACTCATGAACGGTTTAATATAATTCGCTAAAACTTTTAGAGTATGTTCTTGGGGTCCCGAGGAAGGTCCCCTGCGAAAATGGGTGTGATCGATCAATGGCATCCACTAAAAAAATTGATTTATATAGAGCCTACAGTTCCATGTATTACCAAAAGTGTTGTGTATGCAGGAAGCTACTTTATAGTAACACCCTGGACAGTCTGTCTGTCTGTCTGTCTGTCAGTATAGTCGTCCGTCTGCCCGTCTGTTGGCTCTATACCATATGAATGGTAAAATATAATTCGCTAAAACTTTTTATGAGTGATACTCTGGTGGATTTAATGATACCGCTGTGAAATATGAGAGCTAATTCTGTGTCGCTTCCGCTACTTCATTATGTGCATTGGTTGCAATGGTTTATTCGTTCTCTCTTCTCATTGACAAATTCCATTTTGGTGTACGTCAATTCTACAAAATTTTAATTTTTTAGGGAAAATGGTAGGCAGCACAAATATTAGTTTACATGGGTTTTGGGCCGGGCGTGGGTAAAATTAAAAGTGGTCCTATTAGGGGAACATTTAAAATAAATAGCAGTTTTCGGGCGCGTGGGCATCACCTGAGTAGTGGTTTTGGGTTGAACAGTGATTAAAAGATTTGCCGATTTGAGCACTTCAGTAACAGTCAAAATTTCCAAGTGGCGTTCGAAGACAAAAGCAAATATTCCAAAGAAGTAGCCAAATGGTAAAATTGAGAAAATTGCCCATAGATTTTTCATTTTTAATGGAGACTTATCACTGCTATCAAAAGACAATTGTTTCATCAATTTTTTGAAGAGATCTGTGAGACGCTGTTTAGCGAAGTTTTTCTTTCCTCTTTTCTGAGCATTTTCGATCTCCTGTTTCCCCCAACGGGAGGTAAGGTCAGATTCGAAAGCACTTTCTGTAAATCTTTTAAAAGAATCTGTGTAAATGGAATCCTTCATGAGAAATATAGTGCCATACTGTGAATTCAAATAAGTTGATGAGAAAACCAATGGGTTTACATTACTTATCACTGACAAAACATTGGCAATACCAAGTTCAAGAAAAGGACGCCAACTTATACAAACTGAATAGGAATTGTCGTTCATAAAAACGTTTTCTAAACAACGACTGATATTTTCAACGAACGTAATTCTGTTGTAAATCTTTAAAATAGTTGGGTTAGTACTGTTTCCTAACGAATTGTTCAGAGATTCGGGGTAAAATGGCATGTAAATATCGTAATCTAGTCTGTCTGCTAATTCCTCAAACGTCAGAGGTATTTTTTCGGGAATAGGGAAGGATATGTTTTCTCTCAGTTTTGATTTGAACCCAGTTCCTAAAACTAAGCAGCCCATTAACCAAATGAGAGCAAAGTAACGACTTCCCTTTGGAATATTTTGAAGACCTTGTTCAGTAGCCAATGAAAAAGGTATAAAAACAGCCAAGTTCAAAACGACGTAGTTTTGTTTTCGTCCATGTTTCAAATACATAGCAATAAATACTAAAATTCCAATCAGAATGTAATTGGCAAGAATACATATCCACACCATTGGAGAAAATTGTCGCATAAAAGCATACCATTCAAAGCGCTTCTTAGGCCAGTTTGTAACAAACGAGATATGTAAGTTACCTGTAACTGCTGCATAATCTAATTCGTTGAACAATGGATTACTAAATAATCCTGCAAACGTAAAGTCGCAATTTTTTGCGGGACCAAATACTCTGGCGTATTCTCCAGTAAAACTTCCATTCGGCAAAACTCCGCCCAAGAATCTGTCATAAGTTGCTTCAAATGTAAAATTTAAAATTTTACTGGCTGCACGAAATATTTGAATATTACGTCCACCTAAAATCACTTTGTCTTTTTCTTCGCCTGCTTTGTATACATAGGTTCCAGTTTCATGTGCGGCTCCTCTCAAATGCCTTCCATTTAAATTTCCAGTATTTTTAGTTTTTCTTGATATGTATTCCTCTAAAGGGATTTTTATAATATCACCGTCAACATAGATATCCGGATCAGTCCAAATTTCATTTTTATTTAAACTTATTCCTGATTTGTCTTTCAAGTTTTTTATAGGATGCAGTAAAAATATTCGTTTTAAGATTTCTTCTTTAGTAGTTACGATTATTAATCGATCCCAACGTCGGTTAACGAACACTTTAATATCGTCGGCAGCGTGTACAACAAAATGAAAGTCTTCAACATAAATGATAACAACATATTTGAATTTGTCTACAAATCTTGCATTTGTGTCTGTGGAGACTTCAGTCTGACCTGAGATTTTTATCAATGGTTTGTTGTTGCCGAGCACTAGCGGGATGTCCTTTCTGAACCATGTATCCAAATGGAAATCCGACCCTTTCGATGCATATTGAACTAAACGCAAAGTTTTTGGGGAAAAATGACTGCCAATGTTGTATTGGATTGGCTTTTCAAATGTTTCAATTGGAACTATTACAGAATTATTTCCTGATGAGGTATTAAGAAAATTGATACTGACAAACACAGTTAAAAGTAATTCACGAAACATTTTAATGATATTATACCAACTAGACTAATAGGATTGCAAAATTCTGTACTTGAAGGTAAGCAAATTATGTGAACTTTATGAAAAGCGTTTGAAACCGTTGCCAGACTCAGCAAATAATTTGCAATGATTGCAGTTCTTTTCAAATTAAATGTACTTTTGGTGGCACTAATGCTACCAGCAATTTAATTTCTCAACACGAATTCGAGTGTTTCTTATTTAAACTCGTCAATCTCAATGTCCGTCATTTTGTATACTCAGCATGTATTTAGGATGCTCAGTGGCTTGACAAATATTCTAAGGCATTGAAAGAATTTTTTGAAACAAATGTTTTGGTTACACTTTTAAAATTTTATATTAAATTTCATATAATATTTCTTGAGGGCCTATACATCAAATTTTAAGTGACATGACTTTAAATTATTTATTGACCAAAGGTATTAATTCGATTTTACGGCAAGTGTAAAATGAAAAAAACTCTTACAGGACACAAGTAGTAAATAGTAAACAAAGGTGCTAAATGAAAGCGTTAAAACAGCAATGACAATATATGTTCAACAAGCATTTGTTAAAAAGTCCCCATAAATCCTGTCCGCAGTAGGGGCAACATTGAATAACGTTGGTTACATGCTTATATGCTACTCAAAAGAATGAAGAAACAAGTGCTCCCAATTCAAATTATTTGCTTACGTAAATAATTGATCTGCATTTCAAACTATTAAAGTTCTCGTAGAGTAAATAAAAGAGGCTTAAATAAATATATTTAAAGTTATTCAAGTGTAGAACTGCTACTTGCATTGTCATTTAATTGAACATTTTCTAGTGCTTATAGTATTTTTAAAATTATTTATTTATGCAGTGATAGTATTCAGTGTGGAGAATGGCGAATCGTTATAAAATGAAACAGAATTGTATACTCATACAGAAAATTAAAGGTGTAATAAACGCAGTTAAGTAGAATTACCAAGTCATTTCTGAAAACTTTTTGATTTAGCATTGTAGTAGTTTTTTTCAGTAAGGTAATTGATCACCGTTGACACCGTCTGTTTTTCAGTAGTCACTTTCTTTTCTTGTGAATGATTCCTGATACCGGGTTACAAAAATATTTCCACTTCAAAGCATGTCAGTTTCCTTAAAACAAAAGAATAATTTTTTATTATTATTTAGGTGGCTAATAGTACTTCGCAATTTAATTGCATTACCTGGCAGAATTCAAAAAGTAAATACATGAAATAAATAGAACAGAAACCTGGAAAAGAGTACAGACGGTAGCGAATTCCCATATTATTACAATCAATTAATATTAGCACAAACAACAACACAATCCAATTTCTTGGTTTAAGGATTTGTTTCTCGCGCCACGTGTTTCACTTTAAACTACCCAGAACTCAATTCTTGCCTTAAGGCTCACTCGACATGGCGCTTAATTAGGTACTTTATTCGTGTACGATACTTATTTTTATCCCAAAAAAATGGTCAATTGATATATTTACTCTTCATACCCAATTCGTAGTGCAAGAGTATAAAGACAATATGGAACTTCTTTGAATTTTTCTGAGAAAAATAATTGCACCTTGCCTTGCCTTAAGTGCAAGAAGCGTTCTCTCCCGTGTATAAAATTCCGAGAATATGGATTAGGTATTCCGATTTGAGTTCTGTGAATGGACAGTTGCTGTTGGTTCCACTATAATAGTTCACTAGTCAATCTATGTTATAATAAAATAAACCATTTCAAACCAATGCGCAACATGAAGTAGCAGAAGCGAGTGCTGAAAAACCACCTCAATTTGGTGCTGAAAATGCACCTCAATTTTCGTACATGCATAACGCTTTTAGTAATACATGGAACTGAGCAGGAGCGGGTGCTTAACTGTAGCCTCTATATATGCAATTCAATTTTTTTAGTGGATGTCATTTATCGATCACACATTATCGCAGGGGACCTTCCTTGGGACCCCAAGAACATATACAAAAAGTTTTAGCGAATTATATTAAACCGTTCATGAGTTATAGAGCCAACAGACAGACAGACAGATTGTTCAGGGCATTATTATAAAGTAGCGGAAGCTACTTAATAAATAAAGTGACGGCAATGATAAAGATAATTAAGTAGAGATTAATTCATTTAAGGACACTTAAAAATCCTTCTGGAGCAGATGTCTTGATTGTTTGCGGATATCTGGATTCGAGTATTTTGACCTGATGTTCGTATGCTTCTTTGGTTACGTTGAGACTATCAGTGAGCCTTCCCCCACGAGATAATATAGCAGTATTGGAAAGTGTCTTTGTCAATGTTTGAGGATGATTTAATTTCACGGCGTTTTCCTGGCTTTCCAAAGCTTTGTAGGACTTGACTAAAATGTATCGCTTCCAGATGTCTTCAAAAAACCGTATTGCTAAGCTTACTTTGTTTTCTTTCGGAAATAAAAGTTATGCGTTATTCTTTGTAGGAAGCCAACATTGACGTCCCTATTCATTGATTCGCTCTATTTCGTCTAAGGTAATTTCATTGACTTTGGTGGTCTCATAATGTTTTCTTAGTTTCGAAGATATTTTTCGTGCATTGCTCGTAGTGCACTAATCTATATCTTCTACCCCAAAAATTTCTTTGTGCTTTTCACTAACGATTTTCAGGATTTTAAGAGACTCAGTATACTCTCCTAGCTTACCCATAGACAATCCTTTCAAGTATTTCACTCTTAATGTACAAAAGGGATCTGTCGGGAGAAAAAGGAAAAAGTGATCTGTCGGGAGAAAAAGGAAAATGTGATCTGTCGGGAGGAAAAAGAAAAAGTGATCTGTCGGGAGAAGATAACCTATTATTTCTCAATTTCATAATAGAAACCAATTGCAAAATCTTGGAAATTGAGAATTCTATAATGCATTTAATGTTTTGTGCAACATTGCTTTGCTGTATGGATGACAATAGGAAAAAAATATTTTTTAAATTAGAGCAAATAGGCGTACATGCAATTCTGAATTATATCCGCAGCCATGTTTCCGAGTTTTTATTTCCAAACAAGTGGAGTATATTGGCCGTGTCCAAGTCTGTAAATATTGATATAATAATGTCGGGGGAAAAGTAGACTGAGTGGACTCCGTACTTTGGTTTCATAACCGTACGACAAATCTTAATAAACAGTTCTACTAGAACATTTCAAATAGATATTGAAGCAGTCAAAAAGCAATGAATTTAATTCCTAAATAGGTATAGATAATAGTGCCATTTAATAGTTTTGAGTTATATTTAATAATACAGAAACTAACTATAGATGGTTGCAACTTCTGCATTTGTGCGGATGACATAAATGACGTATGGATATGTGCTACAATGGCATGTGCTGCTCATTCCAACTGACCGGCAACAGGAAAGTAGTAATGTCATTTCAAAAACATTAGAAAAGAATTATAGATAACTGAGTTTGTTATAAAATAGAAATAAAATATTGTCAAAAATAATTGATTTGTCATTGCATGACTTTTTAAAATATCATTGTTCTGTATATGATAATCATTTAATAATGTGGATTTAAGTTTTGCAGGCATTTGGATAACTACTGAATGTTTTATATTTCTGTAGAATAGTTAAAGCATTTCAAGTATAATAACTCAGACTTTTGTAATTTGTAGCAAGTGCATGATAGCAAATTGCGCTATTATGTTATGTTCACATACCATCATTCCCAATCTTCAGTAAGGACTTTGTTAATGAGACCTGCACCTCAAGCAACCTTTAACACTCCTTGGAATCAATGTAATGTTTGATTGACATTTCCTACGGCATTTTAGCTTGCAAACCAAAAATAAAAATTGTTAAATAAGTACTTTATATGTTTACGAGTGCACAGTGTATAGACTTTTTTTATCTTATGTGATAGCAGTGCAAGTGCTTATCACAAAGGTCTTAGCCATGCTAGTAGTAGGTATACAAGCAGTGTACTATCTTTTACTAATTATAATATTTATGTTTACTTAGGCTAATTGTATTATCGTTTGTTTCATGCATCATGCAGTATCCTACTTCTGTTTTACCTGGATACCTTAATGTTTTAGTGTACTATTGACAATATTACTTTTAGATTACCATTTGACAATATTGAAATCTATATGTAATTTGATAACATGCATTTACCTCATGACTGTTTGGCCATAAGAGCCCATATGTAAGACATTTCTTTAATCTTACTTTAGAAATAGAATATTCATTACCTTGATAAATAAATGTTAATATGTGAAGGTATTGGAACTGAAAACTATAAAAGGAGAAACAGAACCTCGAGTCCTTGTCATTCAGTGCTAGCCTGTTTTCGGTAAACACTGCTCTCTGACCACCCCAGCCTGTTTATGGTTGCATCTTTACCATCATCAGCTTGTTAATGGTTGATCAACAACAACTTGTTTAAGGTTGCACCATATACGGTTGCCGATAGTGCACTGTATTGTATATGTCAAAATTATATGTCTAATACCTGGTCCATTTTTACAAATTAAATATTCAATAAATTATACGGACTTAATTCATGAACCTATTTTTAGTATACTTTTATTTTGCTGGCAATACACGAAGAAGCACACGAAGACCCATACCGAAAAACTTTGCATCCAAACCAATTGCACGTACAGCCCAAAACATTGGTCCTTCGAGCCGGATTTCAGATTTACGCCCTGAAGCCACAACAATCGGGATCCTGTACTGACGTTGCGTTTGGATTCCCTGCTGACAAGACCCGACAAAAGGATTCTATTCACCGTGAGAAAAACTGTGCGCAGTCCTCATTCAACGTGCTAGAGAAGACTTGGTCGACATCAGCAGTGGAACTGGAAAAGCGGGCATTTACTCCAAGAAATATTCAACATGGATAAACTCGTGAAAAGGAGGATTGCCTTGAAGGGGAGAATAACCCAATTGAAGAATTTGGTTGACGGACACGCTATTGTACCACTTACCTTCAATTCAGCGGAAACCTGACTTCGAAAGGTAGGAGGATTAACGATGGAGAACGACAACCTATACCATAGTATCGTGGAACTATGTGCCGATGAAGCTGAAATCCTGACGAACGAACCTTTCTACAATATTGAAAATCTGAGATTACACGACTGTGAAGTATCCTTGAACGATATCAAGACTTCATACCTACCCCCAACAAGTAGCACTAGTTCTGCCGGAGGCAGTGGACTTGGAGGAAGTGGATCAGGAAGCCATTCTGGATCAGGCGTCAACGATGTGAGTTTGCCGAAACTGGAACTTCCCACCTTCTCTGTAAGCTTGCAGGACTGGATGTCGTTTCACGATCTATTTCAAGCATCTGTCCACAACAACAGTAAGCTGAGCGGAGCCCAAAAGCTGCAGTACCTGAAGGCAGCCGTGAAGGGTGAACCAGCCTCTCTTATTCAAGCTCTTCAAATTACCGATGTAAATTATGATGAAGCATGGAACACCTTGAATCTCCGATAACAAGACAAGCGGGAATTGATCAATCATCAATTTGACCGCCTCCTCAGTATTCCAAGTATTACGAGTGAAAATCCTGGATCATTGCAAAAGATGAGCGACCGAACCAGGGAATGTACCCGATCAATTGAGATTCTAGGAGTAGCACGAGAGGACGCTTACGACTTAATCGTCACACATCTCCTGATGAAGAAATTGGATCCTGAATCTCGATTACAATGGGAACGACGAATAAACAAAGGTGACCTGCCATCCTTAGAAGAATTCTGTGAGTTCATGGATCACCAAGCAAGAGTTACGGCGAATGTGAAGGCATCATCCATGAAGTCGAGGCAGCCTCAGGAAAGTAGAAAGCAGGCAGCAGTCCACCATAGAGTTGTAGATGCTGGTCCTTCAAAAAAGTCTTGCGCTCAGTGTGGTAAGAATCACCTCTTGTGGCAGTGCGACGAGTTTGAAAAGCTGTCTCATGACGAGAGATGGCGTACAGTAATGGCCAACCGACTTTGCCATAACTGTTTGAGCTTTGGACACAGAAAAGATCAGTGTAAGAGTAAGAGATTCTGCCAACATTGCAAGAAGCCTCATCATTCTTTGCTTCACAAGGAAGTTCCCAAAACTGTTCAACCTACACCGACGCCATCTACATCTGCTCCAGTAGTGAACTATCATTCCTCTAACGATAATGTTTACAGATCAAAGGGACTTCTATCTACAGCTTTGATTCGAGTTCGAGATAGCACTGGACAATTCCAAACATGCAGAGCTTTGCTGGACCAAGGAGCGGAAGCAAGCATCATGACCACCAGTTGCGCTACTCGACTTGGAATTCATCGAAGAAGAATTGATGTTCCGCTAGGTGGTCTTGCTGGCTCGAGTGCAGGGATTTCTACGACAATGGGAGCCATCGAATTCATCTCCTGTCACGTGTTCCAGCCATCTTTCAAAATCGATTGTCTGATAATGAAGACTTGGAAAAGGGAATTACCGTCTTCACCGATTATCCAGAGGGATTGGAAACACTTACGCGATCTCGAGTTAGCTGATCCTTACTATCATGAGTTTTCAAAGATTGACGTTCTTCTTGGCTCTGATATCGTCTACGACCTTTTGCTGCCAGGAAAGAAAAGCGGTCCCCGAGGTTCACCAACTGCAATCAAAACGGCCATTGGATGGATACTTGGTGGAAAATTGAAGAATGACAGACCAACGCCATCTATATTGAACCACATTGTGCAATGCGATCTGGATTGAACTTTGAAGCGGTTCTGGGAGTTAGAGGAGTTGCCTCAGACAAAACTACTCACCGCAGAAGAGAGGGCTTGTGAAGACCACTTTGCCCAGACACATACGAGAGATGACTCTAGACGGTATGTAGTTCGGCTTCCTTTCAAGTCGAATTGTAAATCAATAGGAGAATCAAGAGAAATGGCGGTTAAACGTCTCAAATCTGTTGAACGACGACAATCAGCTGACCCTAGATGGAAGACCGACTATCAACAAGTCATTGATGAATATCTAGAACTGAAGCACATGGAACTAGTAGCCGAAGACAGCCTACATTCAACTCCGAATTACTACATGCCACATCATGCTGTAGTCAAGGAATGTAGGACTACGACAAAGTTTCGTGTTGTGTTTGATGCATCTGCTGTTTCTTCAACAAAAGTTTCTTTGAATGAAAACCTGCTGGTTGGACCAAAACTACAGGACGACCTGGTAACTCTTCTAATTCGTTTCAGGAAACATAAGATTGCCTTTACCGCCGACATTACCAAGATGAACCGGCAAATTCAAATGAACGAACAGGACTTAGACTATCAGCGAATTGTTTGGAGATCCAGTCCTACTGAACCAATCCGGAACTACAGACTGTTAACAGTGACATTCGGAGTTTCAGCTGCGCCTTACTTGGCAATCAGAAGCATACAGCAGTTAGCTCAGGATGAAGGATCTGCATATCCAGAAGCGGCTGCTATTGTAAGAAAAGATTTTTACGTCGACGATCTGATGTCTGGTGCTGCCACCGAGGAGAAAGGTCTTGTACTTCAAGAGCAATTGATCAAATTGTTGGCCTTAGGGAAACTGGATCTACGAAAATGGTCTTCAAACTCTCCAGCCCTCTTAGCAGCCCTACCAGAAAACTTAAGAGAAACCAAATTCCCTCTATCAATTGACGAAGACGAAAGTGTCAAGACATTGGGACTCAAATGGCATCCAGCTACTGACCTCTTTTGTTTTAAGGTTATACTCTGTGACGAAACAGGTGTGACAAAAAGAAAAATATTATCGGAAATTGTTAAGGTCTTTGATCCATTAGGTTGGTTGTCTCCCGTAACGATCAATGCCAAGATCTTGATGCAGGATATGTGGAAAGAAGAATTCGGATGGGATGAACCACTCTCGCGTGAACTTCAAGAAAAATGGTCAACCTACAGAGAGCAGCTTCCAATGATTGAAAACGTCAAGATTCCTAGGTACATTTGTCAAGAGAAACCGGTCCGAATTGAACTTCATGGTTTCTGTGACGCCTCTGAAACAGCGTATGCGGCTGTAATCTTTCTTCGGACGATCAACACCTCTGAAGAAGTGACAGTCCACATGTTAGCAGCCAAGAGCAGAGTTGCTCCTATTAAACAAGTTACGATTCCAAGGTTGGAGCTGTGTGGAGCTGTACTTCTTGTTCGCTTGATGAAATGTGTTCAGAACTTTCTTGATCTACCTGTGGACGACATCTTTGGATGGACTGATTCAACGATAGTCCTATCTTTTTTAGCATCTTCCCCACATCGTTGGAAGACCTTTGTTGCTAACAGAGTTTCAGAGATCCAAGATGTTATTCCTCGAAGCAACTGGAATCATGTGAAGACTGACGAAAATCCTGCCGACTGTGCCTCAAGAGGGATTCCTGCTTCATCCCTACCAGATCATTCTTTATGGTGGGAAGGACCGAATTGGTTGTCTCTCTTGGAACTACCAACTTCTGTTGATGCCACTCAACCTACCGACAATTCCCAGCTGTCTGAAGAGCGAGCACCAGTAAAGATCTTCCAAATTCACTTCAAGGACTCAATGCTCTATCGATTCTCCAAGTTGTCAAGACTTCTGAGAATAACTGTGTATTGCCGAAGATTCATTCAAATCCTTAGGAAGAAACGACAAAGGCAGCCAATTGTTGAACATGGTACACTGTCAGCTGACGAACTTCGCGCAGCTCTTCAATTCTGGATAAAGACCGTTCAACACGAAGAATTCCTTGATGACATCTCTGCTCTGAAGGAAAACAAAGATGTCTCCTCCAAGAGTAAACTAAAACAACTCTGTCCATTCATAGATGCCGACTGTATAGTTCGAATTGGTGGACGACTGAAGAATGCTTCTATCAATCCTGACGCCAAGCATCAAATACTTATACCAAAGAAGCATCATTTGACCACTCTAATTGTTGACGATCAACATATTAAATCTTTGCACGCAGGTCCTCAAGCACTGTTGGCTGAACTTCAACAAAGTTACTGGATCCTTTCTGGAAGAGATGTTGTCCGACAGTTCATCCATAACTGTGTAAGGTGCTGTAGATTCCGAGCCCAGTGCGTTCAGCAGCAGATGGGAAATCTTCCAAGTGTTAGGATTACTCCAGCACCACCTTTTGAGAAATGTGGAGTAGACTATGCCGGACCTTACTCATTAACACTCAGGAAAGGACGAGGCCAACGGGCCTATAAATCATATGTTGCTCTTTTTATCTGTTTAGTTTCTCGAGCCATCCACCTGGAACTTGTGTCTGACATGACGACGCACACATTTCTTGCTGCATTGAAGCGTTTTGTTTCCAGACAGGGCAAACCAACGGACATTTATAGCGATTGCGGTTCGAACTTTGTCGGAGCTAAGCGGAATCTCGAGGAACACTTGAAGCTAGTGACGTCTGAGCCTCACAACGTTGCTGTCCAAGATGTCCTGGCAAACGAATCCATCAGATGGCACCTGAATCCACCCTCTGCACCTCACTTTGGAGGCCTCTGGGAAGCGGGCGTGAAGTCAATGAAGTTTCACCTTCATCGTGTCATTGGATCTACTACTCTTACCACAGAGGAGATGGGCACTCTACTGGCTCAAGTAGAAGCGTGTCTGAACTCCAGACCAATTACGGAACTTTCGAGTGATCCAGCTGACTTACTTCCTCTGACGCCAGGACATTTCCTTATTGGACGACCTCTGACGGCTGTTGCAGAACCTGGACTCCTTCATCTGAAGGAAAATCATCTTTCACGTTGGCAGCGAGTGCAGCAGCTCTACCAACAATTCTGGAAGCGGTGGTCTGCGGAATACTTGAATCGACTTCAGCAACGGAATAAGTGGTTCGCGAAATCTGACAACCTGACTGTTGGACGCATCGTGCTAATCAAGGACGACAATCTACCACCTGCAGAATGGAAACTT
This sequence comes from Yoshiicerus persimilis, assembly GCA_020352615.2. NCBI lineage: Eukaryota > Metazoa > Arthropoda > Collembola > Entomobryomorpha > Tomoceridae > Yoshiicerus > Yoshiicerus persimilis. The sequence continues at coordinate 94,742,549 of CM036940.2, forward strand.
GGACGAATACTCGCAACATTTCCAGGCAAGGATGGGCTCACAAGAGTTGTCAGCATTAAGACCGCCAAAGGAGAACTTCAACGTCCAGTTGCAAAATTGTGTGTACTACCCCCTTGGATGATCCATAGTTGTTAAAACATTTATTACATGTTATATTGTTTTGTTTTTTTAAATGGGACATTTCAAGGTGGGGAGTATGTTTACGAGTGCACAGTGTATAGTCTTTTTTATCTTATGTGATAGCAGTGCAAGGGCTTATCACAAAGGTCTTAGCCATGCTAGTAGTAGGTATACAAGCAGTGTACTATCTTTTACTAATTATAATATTTATGTTTACTTAGGCTAATTGTATTATCGTTTGTTTCATGCATCATGCAGTATCCTACTTCTGTTTTACCTGGATACCTTAATGTTTTAGTGTACTATTGACAATATTACTTTTAGATTACCATTTGACAATATTGAAATCTATATGTAATTTGATAACATGCATTTACCTCATGACTGTTTGGCCATAAGAGCCCATATGTAAGACATTTCTTTAATCTTACTTTAGAAATAGCATATTCATTACCTTGATAAATAAATGTTAATATGTGAAGGTATTGGAACTGAAAACTATAAAAGGAGAAACAGAACCTCGAGTCCTTGTCATTCAGTGCTAGCCTGTTTTCGGTAAACACTGCTCTCTGACCACCCCAGCCTGTTTATGGTTGCATCTTTACCATCATCAGCTTGTTAATGGTTGATCAACAACAACTTGTTTAAGGTTGCACCATATACGGTTGCCGATAGTGCACTGTATTGTATATGTCAAAATTATATGTCTAATACCTGGTCCATTTTTACAAATTAAATATTCAATAAATTATACGGACTTAATTCATGAACCTATTTTTAGTATACTTTTATTTTGCTGGCAATACACGAAGAAGCACACGAAGACCCATACCGAAAAACTTTGCATCCAAACCAATTGCACGTGCAGCCCAAAACATAAAATAACAATAGCACTTAAAAAAACACATATACCGTATTTACCGAAATAATTGAGCATCTCTTAATTCCCATGTATGATTCAGTCATAATTTACACGTAGTGTACAAACATGTTAAACATGTTACCATGCGGGATCAAAATGTTCTATGTTACATTTTGATCCCGCATCTGGGAAACAAAATAACTGCGCAAGCATTTCTATGGACAACATTACGCGACGTAAAATAAAAAGTGAAATTTAGCAAATTGAGAGATCTTTACCTTGTCCCAAAATCCTGCTTAGGCAATTAAAATTGCAATCACTATTACTTTATTGTATACATATAATTTGACTAATATTGTTCTATATCGTATGAAAATAGAAAAATATGAGGGGGATAATTATTCGAGAACGGTGAACGGTTTGGGAACTCGTACAAAATTCTACCAAAAAATTTGCTAGATTTGGGAGTTATATCGTGAGGGGATTTATTTTGTAGTTTACGGTGTATTTACTGTACACGCGCCACCACACTAGGAAGGTTACACGAGGCTTACTCAAGGTTAACACACAATTGTTGCTCTCTAGAACTGTGGCCATATAAAAGCCTACACGTAGTTTTAGAACTGTGTTTGGTAAATAATATAGAAACTGTAGTAACCCGAATCGGGAAGCACCCTGTTTGTTCGTGTCTTATCTTACCGACATGTACTAATAAATTCTAGGAAAAGAATACATATTTACCATGAGCATGTACCTATAATATTACCCATGCGATTACAATCATTATACTTAAATAAATGGATGTTACGTGATGTTATAAATTTAAAAAACAACATGACATTGCTTTTGTTGGTTTTCGTTATTCAACGTTTTAGCGTTCAACAAAGGATTGGATAGGTATTCAATTTTAAAGTTTCATTACTTTACATTACAGGGACGGACAGGTTTTAAAAATAATTTTCGCTTCAGTGAGGTTATTTATTTTTCCGAACAACAAAAGTATAAAAATATTAATCAATGGGAATTTTTCTCTAACAGGAATGCAAAAACATGTGCGTTTTATTGGCTGTTGTTCCCAGTACTGGATTTTTACTGTGCTGTCGTATATTTGAGCTATATGTCATTCTGCAAACGACCAAGGATTGGATAGGTATAAATTTAAAGCTTGAAGTATCCCATACAACATTAAGAACAATATTTAATGTCCTTACGTATTTAATTATTATCGCTCGTAGTTCATATAGAATAAACATTTCATCGATTTCTTTTTTTCTAATCACGCTATTTAACTGAAAAGTATTTAAGTATCGACTTCCACTTTAGGCACTCATTCTGCGTCGCATTCAGAAAATATTCCTTTGGATTTTGATTTAGCGGGGAATAATTCGAGCAAAATTTAAGAAATTTCTTCAAAAAAATTTCCTTAAACAGTTTCCACCACTCTATAAGTAGTGAAATTTGAAATTGAACGCAATTACAAGTATGACTGAAAGAATTAAATCCATTACAATTCTTAGCGTAATTTGTTTTATTCAAAACGCTCAGGGCAATCTACCATTGTCTTCATTTCCAAATTGCGATTTAGATTTCGTTATCTTTAACAGTGAACTTGTTGAACCATTGTTTGAATCCCAAATCTTTCAGCCACAGAATTTGATAGTTCCGCAAACCTTGGACCTACTCAAACTTAAAGCAAAATATAAAAACACCGGTAAAAAACCATACCCAACGGCTTTATCAAATCGGAAATGCAACGTTATCATAACGGTAGAGCCGCCTAAGGCCAAAATTGAGCACTTTACAAATTACGCAAGATATTTTGGACGGGAAATTAATCGTCCAAACGATTTTCTTCTTGTAATGTATAAAAAAGAGAGCTTCACCAAAGTCCAATCGAAGTTAATACATCACCTGAGCTCTACATGGACGACTCCCATTTATTTCACCGTGCTTCACTACTTTTCAGGTTCAAATTTTAAGGCAGAAGTTCTGACAGTGTCTTTATTTACTAATGAATTTACTCTCATCGAAGATAAAATTCCAACAAAGTATCAAATGTATATTGCATGGAAAAAATTAAATGGTCATCTTCATGGAAAACATATACAAGTGTACAAATACATACGCAATAGAAATAAGCTTTGGCCACAATGTAATTCTTCCCCATATATTTTAACAAAATCAGATTTTTGGGCTGATTGCGATAATGGTCGTAAAGTCCTATTCGAAATAATGGCTGAAAAGCTAAATTTCACGAACGTGTACACAACAAAACGTTCATTTAATGGAGTCACCTGTTGCGCTAGGCTATTTCCTGAAATCACTCAAGTAGACGTACATCTACAACGAGCGCAAAATTTATTATGTAACGGCAGCAGGAGAATGGTCAATTATCTACTGCTTTGACAAAGAATCCTATAAAGAGACTCTCCTTTGCATTTGGATAGATATCATTGATATAAGTACATGGTTAGTATTAATAGCTAGTTGTTTTATTTGTAATGCACTTACTTTTCGTGCTTTAAATGACAAAACTCTTCTTGGTTTTGTAAGCATCCATATTATTTCCACAGTTTCCGTAATTCTTCGACAAAATCAAAACGAAAGTAAATTTTTTCTATTTGGAATTTTGACTTTTATGGTTGACATTGTCATGATGCATTATGAAGAACACATTACCAGTTCGGTAATTGCGCCTAGTGAAAAATATGTAATGCACAATTTCGGTGAACTCATTCAGAATAATTATAAATTACTTTCTATTGTTGAAAATCGAGATATATTTCCTGATGACACAGACTACCTTATATATCAACCTTTCTTTAAGAAATACAATATTTCCAACAAACAAAATTTCAGTATTTTGTATCTGGACATTAACGGGTATCCAAAAAACATGTCGAATTCCGATGTAGAAATTCAATGTTTGTCAGATCCAAAATCTAAATTAATTATCGATGTCCCACATGATGAATCTGACTTGGAACTGCATGTCGTCACAAAAAGACTCCCATCATTAAAGTGTTTAAAAACTACTGAAACTGCCGGTAATTTACCGAAATCTTGGGTTTTTACCGGATGTTTTCGAAGTGAGTTCCATGATGCTGCAGAAGATTTGAATGAAGCGGGTTTATTAAATTTTTGGCAAACCGTAGCGATATTTCGAAGCAAGTTCTTTCAAGCAAAAGAACAGAATTCTTATCAACATTCCAACGCTGTGAGCTTTGACATGTTTGGAACAATTTTCTATTTGGTTGGATATCTAACTATTTTACCATTTGTTATTTTCATTCTTGAAATGTATTTATGTTTAGCTATTCAAAAAGTAGTTTACTTCTATCACATCATTATGTACCAACTTTAAGCTGTTCGTTGGTTTGCTTTGCTCCGTTGTCGGGAAACTAGGGTAGTGGCATTTAAGAAGTAAAGAAATACTTATAGCACTATGATATTACTTTTTACAAAATTACTGAACAAAACGTTTTAGTTTAGCTTACGTTGGATTTATGTTTTAACATTGTACCTGATATTAAAATATTATTGATCTAGCTAAGTAGAACTATTCTATTAATTTGTTTATCGATGCTACTTAAATGATGTTGGTTCTAATATGATTACGTGCAAATAAAATTTATGTAGACTTTTGAGTTTACTAATTTTTGAGAGGTTAAAATCATCGAGTATTTAGTAAAAATTTGGTCCTCATACAGAATTGATCCCACTAGTGAAGTAGTCCGGGTAGGGTAAAGGTTTGATTGGCAATTCAAATTGTGAAATTTGAATAGAAAAGAAAGAATCCGAATGGGGTACTTGTGCGTATGAGCGTTACTTAATTTGTGGTACCGAGAAAATACGTAGCTTAGCCTTCTATTCTATGCTGGCTTGGTAATCATTACTTTTATTTACCTCTGCTTTAAACTGCAAAACTTTATAAAATGACGGTATCATATCGTATAATTTCCTTATATTAACAGCATTGTGCTTTTATTCTAAAACACGACCCCCGTGTCTATCAGCATTTTGTTGATTTTATAGAAAAATATTCTTTATATCTTTGCACTGAGAACAAAGCAGCATGTATGTCTTAGTGGTCTTTATGCAAGTGTTTCGAAAGCGTATTGCTGAAGTAGCAATAGATCTGAGTTTTTATAGCAATTTTAACGTTTTGAAGTGACGTATCGAATAAGAATATTTTTATGTTGTAAGCAACCTTAATAATTTTTAATTAGTTTTGGAACACTGTTATTAACAATGGCATATATAATAAATAATGAAATAAATAATCGAGTACTTGAGTTTCTGACTACCATTTGTTAAACTACATTAAAAGGAAGTTTTAACTAACTTTTACTAACTCAGTGATTTGAAATTATGGCTAAGCTCTTTTCAATGTTTCTTGTTTCTTCGATTTTGATCCATCTTTTCCTTGAAGGATACTGCCGTAAATAGTATTCGTTTTTTTGATTACTAATCAAACACATTTGTAAGCATTACAAAATAGTCTTACGTTTCAGAAATACTTGACATCGATGACACTGCATTTGAAAATTCCAAGAATGTGAAGTATCCTACCTTAGCAAGACGGAAGCGTTCAAAACATTTAAACAGGGGTTCGGATTCAGCTGAGAAAAATGTATTCGTTGGATACTGGTTTTACTGACGAGTTATATTTTGTGTGTCGCTTTGAATCTAAAATCATGTTATTAAAGAATTTCAATTTTATTTATTTAGTGCAAGGATGAAGGAGAATCTTGCCAAAACAAAGCAAAATGTTGTTATCTCTTTGCATGTAGAAATGACGTCTGTAGATTGAACGGCCGCTATCATAAGTGAAAAATATATTTATCGTTCCTATTTGATTGAAAACTGAGGGTTTTAATATCCAAACGTAACAACTAACAACTTTTACTGCTGGAAATAATTGTGTTTACATAAAAATGAAGTTGCGACGTTTGAGAAACGCTGACCTTAAATAATTAATACTGCCAACTATTTCCTCTATATTAAAAATAATTTTAAGACATTTTAGTTCCATTGAAAGTATAATGGTATCTCATCTGGAGAACTTTATTATCTGCAAAAGGTACTAGTGACACTCATTTTTCAAAAACTATCACTGAGTTGACATTTATCTAAATTTATATGGAATGTTTTAGTAATTAAAATTACTGCAGATAGAAATGTTTCATCTAAACAGCGGCAGTCTCAATGTGATTGGCAAATCTAAAAATAAAAACCAAATATTGAGTAATGCAATTCTACCATAAAACAGAGTTATTTTATGCTGACTTAAAAGCCATAAATTTAATGACTTTAATTGTCATTTGTAACTATACACTATAATGTCGCAAACATTCTCTACAAAATCAAAAAAAGTGACCTTCAATCAGAGACGGCTCTGGGTACCCGAGAGGCCCTAGGCGAGAATCTTATTCATTTCGGAGACTACCTATTTTTAGGCTGACAATGTTCCCGCACCCAAAGTGAAAGAAAACAAATAATACGCAATTGTTTCTAATATTTATAATAGCAGTCATTTTAAATTTGAAAAAGCTCACCTATAGCTACATTATTAGTGTTTTGAAGGTAACATATTAACTCCCATTATTTTTGCTATCAAATTTTTTACCATTTGATAACAAAAATAATGAATAGAAACCTCTATACGCGCAGCACAAATTTTTTCAAACATCAACACGCGCAGCAAATTTGGTTTTATCATTTGAAAGACAAAATAAGAAAATATACGTCCATTCATATGCGCAGCATTCATCTGTAGCAAAAATAATGAAATTTTTAACTTAAAACTACCGAAAATAATCGAAATATTGATGTTTTTCTCGAAGCAGAATACTTGCGTTTTATCGGCTGTGGTCGCCTAATATTTTCTTTCGCTGGCCACAAAGCCCGAGGCCCCCTTAAGCTCGAGGCCCTAGGCGGTCGCCTAGTTCGCCCAATGGTACAGCCACCCCTGCCTTTATTCCTTGTACTACAATTACTACTTAATATAATAAAATAATGTGAAATATTTTTTTGTTTTATTACCCTTTATTGTGATTGACATTTACTACTTACAAATACAACAAGTATTACAATCATAATAAAAATTATAACAATATGATATAATAGTAGCTGGTTTTCTAGTTTATTGTGTGCGAGCCGTTCATCAAAAATGACCGTTCACTAAAATGTGGCCTGAAAATCAAATTTTGCGAAGCAAATCTAAGAAAATTCAAAAAGTCTTTTAAAAGGACATTAAAGAATTAAGGTTGCTTCACTTTAATACAATGTATGTCGTTCTTTATTAGACATACCTTAATGTAAGAATGTACCCTCCTGGAGATTAATGTGAGATAATAAGGCGCGCACACAAACCTCCTTTAATTTCTCACATTCAAATCCATGGGACACATACGTCCCTTTACAACACATAAAATCACTCACCAGAACTGGATTCAATTGTAAGTTAATAAGGCCAAACACACCAAACTACCTCATTATTTAAATGTAAAATTAATTAAATCCTCAATATTATCAACCTGTAAGATATTGTGCCAATGTTCATACTATACACTTTTGATTACTGATTAATTAGCACGTTTTATTATATTGGGACTATAGAATTATTTCCGGATGAGGTATCTAGAATATTGATACTCCTCACAAACACAATTAAAAAGAATTCACGAAACATTTTAATGATATACCAACTGGATTGATAATATTGTAAAATTTTATCCCTTGTGCAAAGCCAAACTATGTGAACAACATGAAACCGTCGCCACACTAAACAAAAAAGTTGTAATGATGGCAGTTCTTTTCGAATTAAACGTATTTTTGGTGACCTTTATGCCATGCATGGGATTTCTTAGTATACATTCAAGTGCTTCTTAGTTTTTACAGTAGTCCATCTTATATAATCTTAATGTCGTTCGTTTCGTGTGCTATGCATTTATTTATGATGATTAATAGCTGACAGATATTCAACAGCTTTGAAGGAACTTTTTCAAACAGATGTTTTCGTTACATTTTTAATTTTAGTTTTAGTTTTTGAGAACCTATACATCAAATTTTAAGTGAGATTATCTGAAATGAATTGCTTATTACTTGTAAGAAATAAATTCGAAATATTCTTGCAGAATATTTCGAACAACAACAATAAAATGGAATTAATACCTCCATTCAAATAAAACGCCTATCGAGGTTTGAAGTGCCTTGAAATTATAATACCGTAATACAAAATAATACCCCCATATTTGTTACTGATAATATTACTTTTTCTATCATCCTTTAAATATTAATTTTTTGAATTTTTATTGACATAATAAATTTTTGCATTGAAACCATAATACATTGCGTAAAATATGAGGTAGCGTTCCGTTCCATGCATTCCCCAAAATGAGAGATTTGAAACAGTAATACCCAGGGGCAGTACACTATCATTGAATAACAATGGTTACATGCTTATATGGTACTCTTAAGAATATTATAAGAATTGAGTGCTCCGATTTCAACTTATTTGTTCATGTTAATTGCTGTGCATTTCAAACTATTACAATTTTCAAAAAGTAAATAAAAATGGTTTGAATAAATATATTTCAAATACAAGAACTGCTACTTGCATTGTCATTTATTTGAAAGTTTTCTAAGTTTCTAGATACTTTATAACGTTTTAAATATAAGCTAAAATCTGAGTCAGCAAACATTTTTAATCAATCTATCGTATAACAGCCACTTCAAATAATTACAAAGGCTTAATTGTTTTTTCCACAAATTTTTGTTATTAACTGCCAACATTCCTTAATTATTTATTAAAGATATAAATGTACTGCTTAAATTTATTTTGTTATTTTCTTCAATTATTATTTACATCCTCCTTTGCACCACTGAATATCATTCCCATTATAATGACATTCTGCCAATTTTTTCTCAATAATAAAATCCTGAGCTCAAGACACACGGCCTCCATTGATTCACAAAAGCATCATGTAGTCAATGCAGTGTAAGGAGATTTGTTTTATTAATTCTGGTCTAGAAAACCGATGTAATAACATTCTCACCCCAAAGCCGTGCCGTAACTCTTTTTGTTAAATTTTAGTTTTGGTTTATCTCCTCCCAGTACTCAAAAATTTGCTCAAATCTTGACTTTGGGATGGGGATTACAAATCCGTTGACAAAAGTGTAAAACCCTGAATTTTCATTTGTGATTTCAGCCAACCCGGATGTAAAGTTATTTCCTGGTAGCGGTAGGGAGTTATTAAGAGCAACGGCAATACTTTCAAAGGGTTTCCGTGAAATATCCGTTACAGTTGAATAGTTAGCATCAGCATCGTAGAAATCGCATCTCATATCAACGGCTAGCTCTTCACCTTTGAATCTGGATAGAATTGAATTTAAAGAATTCGGCTTACTCCATTTTACATGCAGCTGTTTTAACTCAAAACTTGGTGCATAACCATAAAATTGGATATCACCGCATATATACAGTTTCCGAACACTTTTAGGGAATATGTCAATATCAATTCTAGAAGGACGATCACACATTATTGTCTCAAATGTTAGCATCAAGGTTGTAAGGTTTTTACAATTCTTAAAATGAGAAATGTATTCCAGTTGACACCATGATGACCAAGAACTGCATCGGGTTTTCAAGATATTCAATATCTCCAATTCCGGAAGGTTAATTGGTTCGCTACAAAAAATGTTTGTAGACCCTTCTGTTATTTTAAGTTTTTTGAGATTTCTTGGCAGAACAGTTAATTGAACTGACCCACCGTTAATTTCAAAGTTTGAAATTTTCATTTCATTTGGCTGTACAAAATCCGCGCAACTTAGAGAAAACTTTTTTGTGACTTTCCACTTTGCATCTTCAAAATCCAAGCTTATGCTAAGACCACACAAGTCAACTCTTTCAACGGTAACAGGATCTCTGAAGTGGCATGACAATTTTCCCAACGCACCACCATGGTAAATAGATAGGGATTTAAGCCTATCAAAATTTAGGAATTCATTTATTGATGAGGCCTGTGGATTTCCATTTAGTCTGATGTTGACATCCTTTAATGTTAATTCTACGGGATTAATTTTAATACCATTTACAATTCTTAGCGAGCATCCTGATAAACTAAGTGAATTTGTTGTAGCACAACAATCAAGGGAAATTATCGGTACACCAAAACCAGTAATGTGTAGTTTAGTCAAACCAGGTTCAATGTACCGGGTTATATCGAAATATTGGGACCTGAATTTTTCTCCTTCTAACATAATATTTACAATTGTTAACTCTGTCATGTTAATTCTACGGTTCTCTAACAATTCTGTAAGTTCGTTCAATTTCCATTCACGATCCTCATTCGGATTATTAGGGTTACACGCAATTTTCACTCTGGTAAAATCTCTTCCCAAATCAGAATGTTGAAAAAGCTGATTGAAATGTTCAACAGAATAATCCGGTTTTCTGAACGAAATCAAACATGATTTCTTTAGAAATGGAATAGCTACTCTATTCCACTGACGGCACACCAGGCGGAAAAGCTTCACGTCTTCAAAACCCAAAAATCCAAAAATGATTCCGAGAATCTATACAAAACATAAACACTGTTATGGGTTACTCAATTACACTAATTAAATAATGAATTCCAACCTTAATATCAAATGAGGTATTATTTCTGAAAGTATTCCAAAAATTCCATTATTTACCGATACAAAAATTAAAGGCATAATATAAGTATTTAAATGGAATTACCAAATCATTGTTGAAAACTTTTTGATTTAACATTTTAGTCGTTTTGTATAAAAGTTTTTGTTCAGTGACGGATTGATCAGATTGACAACTTCACAATTCTTGAGGAATACGGTTTTATTTTTGAACAATTTCTGATGCCGAGTTACAAAAATTGCAATATGTATTTTGACTTCAAAGCGCTTGTCAGTATCCTTAAAACAAAAAATTGGTTTTGTCCTTATTAAATTTAGTTCTTTTAATTGGTTTGGACAAAAACGTTGTACATAAATCTTGTTTCTGTTAAAAGAGCTTGTCGATTTTGTCGTATTATTTGGGTTTTGGTCAAAGAAATGTAATTTAATTTATGTCACTGTAATATTGCTTATAAGCAAAAGCTAGAGTTTAAAAATTTTGTCACTTTAAAATAAACCACAGAGTGACATAACTAGTAGCATAACTATTTAGGTATTTTGTTCACTTGATAAAGGTCGAAAAGTAAATACCATTAGAAAGGAAACCTTGAAGAGAGCACATATCACATCAACTTCACAGTGCAAAGAACTAATACATTAACACAAACAACTACAATAAAATTCTTAGCCTTATTTTTCTACACGCTCTGTGTTTTACATTAAACTACCAAGAACTGAATTGTGTGAACTAAATGGTCCAACAAGGTGTTTAACAAAGTACTTTGTTCATGTACCGTATTTATTTTTATCACAGGGAAAAATGTTCAATAAACATTTACTCTGTCTACCATTCATATCTAAGAGAGTACAATACGGTTTATTGAGCATAAGACAAATTCTTTATATAGCCTAGAATTCCGAGAATAGGGATTATGTAGTCAGATTAAAGTACACCTAGTAATGAACAAAACTTTACATTTTCAATTTCTTGGTGAACATAATAATCCTTTTAAGCTAAAATAAAAAATGAAATGGTGGTTAAAACAATCTTAGCAAAAATCCTTACAAAAAATACTGCGATTTCATTCGCAAAGCTTATCCAACGCTAATTATACAATTTGGCGAAAATTCACAGGCATGTTCAAAAAATATAATAAATCACAAACACATGGCAGAGTGGAAGATAAAGTTTTTAAGTGTTGTTCCAAAAAGTTTAAAAGTTAAGAGCATTAAAAATGCATATGGCTTAACCAAATTCATTTTTAAGTGTGATACTTGTGGAAAAGCTTATCCTAGTTCTAATTACATTACCAGCCACATAAAAAGGGTTCACTCCCAGAAAGGACCCTCATTTGAATGTTATAGTATATAGGGGAAAACCTTCTTAGATACTCATATATTGAAGACACATATTGTAACACAATAAAAACAAGCTTCAGTGCAGGTATTGTGAAAAGAGTTTTAAAGGTCAATACTATTTCTAAGTACACCAATCAGTTACCCTCTAGTTACTCTTAGTTTGCTCACTCATTTAAATTAACATTTAGGATTGCGCTGGTGGTTTAAAGTAGCCACATACAGAGAAAGATAATTGGGGAAAAAATTACACAATTAATTTTTATTTTCAAAAAATCAATTTCATATTCCCAGCCAGTTGTATTATATTTTTAAAGATTGAAAACATGAATCGTGGATTAAAATTTATTTTTCTGTCTGCAAGATTATATTAATGTTAAGGTTTTAACTTTCGCTCCGGAATTTAATTTTGCATATCGCTGCTGAATATTTTTATGTTGTTATTGAGATCTTGGCAAAAATTGTTCTTGTTACACACAATTTTATAAACGTCAGAGTTTCGGAGATGTACCTATAGCCAACTACCATAAGATATTTAATTCAAGAAAGTTTGACCGTTTTTCAGGTTACTAATATTCTGCAATCGTAACATTTACTTGAATTGTTTTTTTGTAATTTTTTTTGATGAAGATTTTCTGACTTTTTTGATATGTGTTTTGCCGTGGCGTAGGAGTTGAGCACGAAACTTGAATGATTTGTGGCATATATTACATTCAAAAGGTTTCTCTTCGCTATGCGTCCGTAAATGGGCATTTAGATCTCCTTTCCTAATAAATGCCTTAGGACAGATGTCGCAACCGAAAGGTTTTTCGCCAGTGTGTTTCAGCTGGTGCTCTTGTAGATGATGTTTCTTGGTAAATGAAAAGCCACAAATATCACATACGAAAGGCTTTTCCCCAGTATGTATCATTTGGTGATTCTGTAGATTGCGATTGCACGCAAAAGACTTGCTACAAAGGAGACACTTAAAACGCCTCTCTCCAGAATGTCTAGCGTAATGAAGCTTGAGATTAATAACTCCTGCAAATTTCTTGCCGCAGATGTCACATTCATAGGATATTTGGCTGCTATGAACCGGCTTCTAGAATAAGTAAGAACATATGCTTTAAATCTTGGGATAATTTAAGAAAACTGTGAAATTCATATTTTTAACGGTGTGATTATTTACAGTACCACTTTCGCAAACAGTTGGACCGTTTTGATTTGTCGTATTTAGTTAATATTTGTTAACCTTAAGACTTTTATTTGACTTTGGGGATAACTCATGATGGTCGTCCAAATCGTCACAGGAAGAATTGTCTCCAGAATCTCCAGAAAGATTGTCTGCTTCCAATGAATTTGATTTACTGTTATCTGGGTTGGAAATATCCAGATAGTTGGCAGCTTCATTGTTCATAGGAATATCTGAAAATTCTAAAGTACCTTCCACGGTGTCGTCTTCTGAAATATTCAAAACAATACTTCATAGTTTTTTTATTTTACCGTATAATAACCTTTTTTGGAAACTATTTTAGCTGGACAGTAACTGCTTCTGCTAATATATCTGGTTTTTTTACTTATTTATCTGTGAAATACGGCAAATAAAATCATTTCTTGAATTCTTTCATTTTTAGCCCGATCATAGGTATGAAGCTTTAAGAACAAAATGGTAAAGTGCAGAGCTCCTAATAATATTAGAATTTGACATCACCTAAACAAACTTTCAAAAAGTCGGGTCTTTTCTCGGATTTCATGTTCATATTCATGATTTCATGTTTGTTCTTACCAGAAAAAAATAAAACAGTAAGTCGTGAAAAGATTGTTACTTTAAAGTCTAAAATTTGCTTCCGCAGTATTATTGATGGGAAAATATTAAAAGTATTATCCTTCTTTCACTCATTTAAACTTAATACTTGAAGCCTAGTAAACTTTCGAAATGTTGCTTCCAAAAACTCGTATCACAGAATTTCGAAATTTGTTTCACAAAGTTTGAAAATTGGGTTCACAGAACAGGAAATTTGGTTTTCCTATTTGCTTTTCAATATTTCATTTATTGCACTACGAAGCCTATTCTATAAATTAAACGAATACTAGTAACGCAACAGATAGCTAATCCGCCAAATAGGATATGTAACGGAGAGCAAGCAATGACATTGACACAACCGCAGATCGTGCTAATGCAAGGAAACCGACTCAGTAGTGTTTTTGGGTTTTTGAGCAAAAAGCCGACCCCCTTTCTTCATTAAATACCCATGGGACTTTGCGTTTTTGTTGGACGGGAATGTGAAGGAAAACATCATTTTAGCAACAAACTACAGTTTATCCTGCGAAATAGGAACATATTTGATAGCTGTAGTTAATATCATATTGTGACCCAAAAGAGCAAAAATATCCTTAAAATATTACATTAGTTTGGTATACCAAATACTCAAAAACTTAGAAACCCACAAAATTCCATAGGGTCGAGGGTTTCTGCTCAAAAATACATGGATCTTTGCATGATTGTAGTGATTGTACTAATGTGGTAGCCTGCCTAGATTCTATTACAGCTACCATGTACTTGAAGCCCTACTGAAGGTCGGTCAAATTGAACAGGTTTGTAAAAGTATTATATTATGTAAACAATTGAAGTAGCTACCAACAAATGAAATTCGGTCTTCCTCGTCATTTTTTGCTATATTGATCTTCTCATAATGTAAAGGTGAATTGCTTCCAATAAAGTTTTGTGGTTCCTCAGAAGATATTACATGCACTGGTACATTACTTGAATTCAAGAATATAATATTTACATCTGGAATTTTTGCCGTTTCGGCCCCGGTCACGGGTGTGTTAATGAAATTCTCCATTTCTACTTTAAAACAATAATTCCAATTATTTAGCAAAATAATGAAGCTTTCATCAATTACTAAAATTGCGATACATCTTAAAGATAAAATGATAAAGAATAAATGTAACCTTTTGTAATAAGATGAGATCTTACTATTGCTTCACATTTTGATTCAAATTTCAATGTTTTTTGAGATTTTAGCATTGTTGACTTAATATTGGACCGCAGTTCTTCGTACTTCTTTTGCAAGCAGTTTATTTGTTTTAAAGTATCATTGCATTTATCCACAACATGGGAACAGGACTCACAGCATTCTATCCAAAGATCAGTGTTTCCAAAATGATGAACCAGTTTTTGGCAGGTGTCTTCAGGAATTTCCAAAAGTTTACTCAGCAAGAATTCAATTTGAAAATGACTTGGTTCATTACTTTTTCTGTCACCTGTGAAAAATTGTATATAAAACAATATTTACCGAAGTATTAAAACGAGTACAACAGTATTACAGGGGGAACTGCTGTTTTATTGCTTATTGAAACACATAACGTATAAAATATTATACTTGAAGTATAAATATTATTGCATAATTAATTCATTGCAAGACAAGCAAAATAAACTAGACAAAAAATGAGGGGCACAAACAGAAATAGTCATACTGAGTGACATTTCCAAGATTTAGCGATATTTCAAGTATATTCATTAAGTGATTCAATACGCTTTAAAACATCAGTCCTCTCTTTAATAAAGTTGTATCGCTATACTGCCTTTAATTGGTATTTCTTAAATGGCTTGCATTTTGTACTCTGTACTTAAATTGACACATTATATTAATCTATCTGAACTAATATGAATATAAAGTTTTGCGAAATATTATTTTACCTTTTTGACAACTGACATCTTCTCCCAGAGTAATGGTTTTAGATTTTTTCTCGTGGATTTTAATTTTCATTGGAAATCTCTCTTTACAACAAATGATACAACATTTGGAAATCATCTTGACTTCACGAAAAGTATGCACAAAATATCAAAGGGATTTAACCGAATAGTAATGTTGTTTATATTTATTTATTCAAATTATTTTCTCATGCGCGGGTGATCTTATGGACTTCCTTTAGCTACTGTACTGCTGGTGTTCAAGTTGGTCAAAGTTGTCAGACATCTGGAAGCGAAGTCGCCCGACAAAGCCTAAATGGTAAAACGGACAGACAGTAACAACTTGTCACACAATATTAATATGTGAAACTTAAAAAACTCGAAAAATGTAACGCATATTATTTTATTGCCCTCTTTCATATTCGTGTTTCCGGCTCCCTAATACAAATCAAGCTATTGTGCAGTAATACATTTTGCATGTATTTAATAGAAATTCCATTTTGATACACTTGTCAAATATTCTATTTAGGACTGTTGTATTCAACAACAGTTATTTACTCAGCTGAGGTAGCTAGGTATTATATTTACCGCATTCATAAAGTGGAATTTGAATGCATTTTTTGCAAACTTATAATTTACACATTATAAGTTACGAAATTTAATGAACTTCACAATAATGAAGATTTGCTTCTGTACCATTGGGTACCTTAGAACTGACCCGTAGGTTCTACATTTGCAATTTGACTTCCGCCGATAAGTGCGGCCACCGATCATCTTAGAAATCACTAAAACTTAGACCTTAGATCTCATAGTAAGGTAAAAGGTAAATTGTAAGGTAGAATTTGAGTAACTTTTCTGTTTGAGAGTATATTTCTCTCAAAATATTTTTACTTAGAGAATCATTACTATCCAAAAGTGACTCAGAATTATGGATACATTTCGGACTTCATAAACTCAAACGCGTCATTCTGGGTCACCCTGTATATATGTGCCAAAACTAGCCTAAATAACTCTTCGACTTACTAGAAGTAGATAGCTATTTGATATTCGATAGGAAATGGCATGCCACAGTTCTTGCAATTAAAAACATTAATAAATACATTGTGGGTTTATACCACTTATAAATATTCCACATAGCACAAATAAAATGATGTAGACGTGTTGTATATCTAATTAAGCCAACATTTTCTTATGTGCTAAACAACTTGATTAAAAATTGCAAATAGTCTGGGATTTCCACCTTATATGTAAATATTATGTAAGAATTTATTATGAATCAGGTTTTCCCAGAAGCACAGTACATTCGAGGAAAGTCGACTCTCATTCGACAACAAAACAAAGCAAGATTAATGATAATAGATCCAGTTTGCAGTTGCCGTGCATACATTACGGAATTACAACCATTATATTATATCGATAAGTATTTGCTAAAGGGTATTGTGTTCAAAACAAAACATATAACCAGGAAAGCTGTTCAAAAAACCATGGATTTTGTTAGTTAAATGTAATTAGTCCCAAAACTTTAATACTTCGAGAAGTACATTGTAAAACTGTTTGTAATATTTGATATATAGCTTACTGTAATAATTATCTTTCCACAAAGAAATATTTTAATATAAAATGTGGTTGTTTTTGAACAAATAAATGTTGTTTAAATTTTCAGAAAATGGACAAACCCTTAAAGGAATATTAAAATAGCGGGGAAGCAGAATTATTCACAAACATGTTGAACGTATCATCAAAGGAACTAATATTTAATACGCAGATAAATTTCACATCTGTAACAATCAATACAAAGGATGATGTGGTGGAAGTTTCGTACACACCTTTGGAAACTTGGGAAGTGGTTGCGAAAGCGATTCCTCTGATTATGTTGATTGTCGCTGTGATATTTGGAAATCTTCTTGTTGTAATTTCTGTCTTGACACAAAAAAGTTTGCAAACGCCATCAAACGTGTTTATATTTTCTCTCGCTTTGACGGATCTTTCAGTTGGATTCCTAATGCCCATGGGAGTGTCTGATATCGTAATGGGATTTCATGAGAAGAATCGTTGGTATTTCGGGGAACTCCTTTGTAGAATTTTCATGACTCTCTCCTACACTGCTTGCATTGCATCAATTTTTCATCTCACAGCAATTGCAATCGACAGATACCGAATTATCAGTGAAGGAGTTTCATACATGTCGAAAAGGAGTATGAAGAAATCAGGCGTTATTTGTGTTTGTCTTTGGTTTACTTCTCTGTGGATGTCCTCTGCTCCTGTTTTTGGATGGAACACGTGGGAAGAGGATGACCCCTATAGAAACATTGTTGGCGGAATGAATTGTGCTCTGCCGTCAAATCTCGGTTATATTATATACACAGCACTAGGGGCAATTATCGTGCCATGTATTGTCATGATTATTGTCTATGTCATGATATATTTGAAAATCAAAGAGAAATCAAAGCAGAAAATGAGGTTATCCTCTTTGAATGCCGAGAAAAGTGAAGATCAATCCGAGTTTTCAACAGAAATGACTGATAGAAGCCGAAATTCCAAGCAAATTCGAGAAATCCTACAAAAGAAAGTCAAGTTCTCCTTAACAAAAGAGAGAAAAGCTGCAAGGACTTTGGGCATTATTATTGGGGCGTTTCTGATCTGTTGGACGCCCTTTGCCCTCGTTTATCTTGCAACTGGAGTTTGCTCTGAAATGAAATTGGATTGTTTTCACCATGATGTCATCCGATTTGTAACAATGCTTCTTTGTGTCAATTCCGCTTTGAATCCAATTATTTACACCATTTATAGTCAAGAGTTTAGAAAGGCTTTCAGAAAAATATTGCGTTTACCCTGGCATTGCACATCGGAAAATTTCAGAAGGAAATCTGTGCACACCATTGGCGAAAATTAATTAATTAAATTAATCTTAACTAATATTTTACATTGTAATTGCAGTAGATAACAAAACAACATTGCAATAGGGTTTTCATAAAAAGAAGTTTAAAAACCTAATTAACTTACATGCTTTCATTCGTTATCAAATTATTTAACATAGTTACCGCATATTCATATCATTCTATAATATTTTATCTTCTAATTAATTGTTTCTCCAATCCATTCATATATTGCGTTTAGTACAGTTGGAGTTTCCACATATATGTTGTAAAACTTAATTATGCTCATTTAGTGTTGCTTACTTTTTCGCGTGTGTTACAAGTGTTACACGTTTATACTTACATCAACATAATTACATTATTAATAGCATAAAAAGGAAATTAATTGTAAATCGGTTATGCATATTTAACGTCGCATATTAACGATTTACTATTTTCTATAACTGCGTATTATACATATTTTGTAACTATACATCATGCCAAATATGTATATGGAATATGGTGTAACTATAGTAAATGCAGTAAATATGACACGTTGAAATATAAACTGAAGTTAAAATGTTTTGGGTTGAAAAGCTAAATAGTTTAGTAAACTTTAGTCGCGACCGCTTAGTGAAAATCATAAAATATACAAATGTGGTCCTTTGGTAGCGGAACAAAAATAGAAGTTCATTTTTCTCCACATCCAACTTTTTTGCTCTATTTCAACGCCTACTCATTGGGGTACTTCTGGTATTTGCTGTTCCGAAAGCAGACTTCGTAATGAACCCATAAACATAAGGAAATATAGAAGCGTTAAATGTATGAGAATAAATAAAATTAAAACTTTCATTTTAGCATGCAAAATTATTTAGGGATTTGCAGTGTATCTTTGCATGCCGACCGATTGGCCGATTGTACTATTCAAAAATAATTACTGTTATTAAAATAATTATTTGCTCCATTTGGTTCAATTAAATTAAGTTTTTCAATTAAATCGCTTAAATATTGCTATAAAAGACCAAGAGCAAAAAATTCACTTTTAAATTATTAAGCTGAGGAGATTTAAGATGACATTTGTTCATGGGGAATTAGTATAACAATCGTACTCCAGGAAAAGCTAAACCGCGAATGTCATTAAGCACAATATGGTTCAGTGTGGATAGTTATATTATTACTGTTCTGAGTAAGCTTTTGTTTTGTGGTAATATTTTTATTTAATATAAAACTGTAAGCACATTATACTAGAATTGTCTACATAATATACTATACACTACACTTAACAGAAATAGTATTGAGCCATCAAAGCCGCAGTCGTAAATTAGCTTCGCTCGCTGTCTCTGAGTCTGCCCTTTTCAGAATTATAAATATCTTCCAACCGACAACGCGAGTTTAAGTGGGTTCTAATAACCATCCATTTCATTACAATAAACGAACCATAAAATACAACAACACACTGCTTATGATCAAAATAAAATTTGGCCCAATGTGTAACTCTTTAAAGATGTATGAAATATTGGAGACTGGTCATTTTACAAAACTTCAAATTTTATTTAAAACGTACTATTTTATATTACTGCTTTTCATTTAGAGATCAACTATTAATAATTGTGAATCCAAATAAAATATAGAGATATTCTAAAAGGGAAAGAATTTCCTTTTAACTCAGCAAAATGTATGGTCTAGAAAAAAATACCAAACATTCTATTGATATCTTAATGGTTTTTAAATATTTGTTTAAAATCTTTAATAGTCGTTTCTTTTAATCATTGTTAGTTTTTAGTTTAAAAGCTTTAACAAACTTACATTCAAAACAACAGTGACATGGTTTAAGGCATTTGTTTTAAATCGATTTTCAATGAATTCTTTCAAGATAATTTTCTGGCAAAAACATATTATAACAAGCTGCATTTTCGAAAAGTTTTGTCCGCCTGGTTATCTGGTTGTTTTCCAAAAAATCCAACAATTGTTCAGTAATAGTAATCCTTATAATCAAATAATAAGATACAAAAGTGCTTATAGTTTACATAAAAGTTACTGCTATAGGTTCTGGCAGAAATATTGTCGTGCCTTGTGGACTTAAGAGAGAGGCCTGAGGCCTTAGCGCTGTGTACGTAAAAATAATTCTGCCTAATGCAAGTTTCTTGTCAGGTAAATTTAGACACAATAAACGCCCTTAGTGAATGTAGTTTGCATTGAGAATTTTCTTATTCTCTGCAGTCTTAAGACATTGCTACTAATATTTTATCATTTCAACGCAGTACCTGTTCTCTGAAATCCATGGTGGAAACAAGAATGCTCAAAGAGGTATTATTTTTATATATTTATTCACGATTCTATTATTTAATGGTTTGCCTTGGGCAGCGAATGGAGTAAGCTACTTCTGCAACATGAATCCAGCACTATCAATTGGTTAGCCGTGTAAAAACTTCAAGTATTTCGTATTTAAAATAAGAATAGATCAAAGGCTTATTCTACTGCCTTCTAAAAATAAAGTTTTCATGCGTAGTGAATATTGATAGACAACTTCACGTTGTTCCATAAGACGATCATTCAGTTTTGAGTAGTTGAAAGTAAAATATGTTAAATAAAACGCGTACAAGCAAAATTTTCCATTTAATTGTTCGTTGGTGTTCCAGTTATTCACAATTAGAGGCATGAAATCGAGTTTTGATATCGTCTTTTACCTAGAAGATGGATTTTCTACCGCAGAAGATTGATAACAGCACAAATGTACAGTCAATTATTTTCTTTATGAGTTACTTGTAATTCTCAAAAAAACAAGAATTACAAAAATAGCTCTAAGACACCTAGCACAAATCACCTAGGACAAAAGAGTTTTTTTTCAGTGAAGTTAATTTTAATAACTGAATCCCAATTAATAGTCCAGTCCACTCATGTATCTGTTGGCGACAGTTTGATCCACGAATTTGAATTAAAAAATTCCAAAAAGGCATTTTCAAAATCGTTAGCATATTTCAAGTTTATTTTAATTAATTGATGGTTTTAAGTCATAAATTCAAGTTTCATTCATAATTCAAGTTTTAAGTTCCTTTTTCGTGAGTCCCAATTTATTATATTTAAAACGTATGGGTTTCCTTTTTTAAATCATTATAAAGGGCTTTGTGAATTAAGTTTTACTAGTTTGGATACTAAAAATTAAATATAATATAGGTAAATAAAACGATTCGGTTGCTATTGCTAAATTAATGGGTAATAAGCAAAATAGAAATGGATTAATTTTAATACCGTATTTGCCGAATAGTGGGTTCAGGAAACTTTTAATTGATTGTTTAAAATTTAAACAATCAATTAAAAAATTTAAGCTTCAAATTGTGTAAATGCGAAATGCCACCTTTCAAAGTACACCCTTAAGTGTGGTTTTTTGATAGGTGGCTATTTCAGTAAAAATTATTTTTATTGGCTATTTTCAGCATTTTTTATCCTTTTCAGGGATTATTACAAACCATTACGACTGATTACTGACTGCAACAGGAAATGACACTTGAGTCTCCCATCCATTTCAAAATTTCAAATATACGATTGCATTTCCACTCGGCATCCAGTTTAAGAGTGGCAATCTAGCTCAAGACCCATATATTTCAATATTTTGAATTGGCTAACACTCACATTAATCATGGAACAATTTAAGGTATAAATCGTACTCAGCATTAAATTCTTTCGGCTAATTTTGTCAATCTATAACTAGCTTCAACATATATTTCCTAAGAAAAATTGGGCTTCCCTAATTAGATGAATGGAATTCTATGAAAATGAATGGAAACCGATGAATATATTGAGATTTGTTTATTTTTATTAGGTTAGGTTTGTAAATATGCGTTACTATGGACACGTTAATAATTATTTGTTTCCCTGAACATCGTAAAGCGTATTTTATAAACCTAACCTAATAAAAATAAACAAATCACTAGAGCCATTCATCGGTTTCTATGCATTTTCATCGAATTCCATTCATCGGATTAGGGAACCCCGAAAAATTTCCATTTTATGATGAAATTATTTTAATAGACGACGTTTATTTAACAGGTTTGCAATGAATTTTTTAAGTTATGCAAAAATCTTTGTGCTTTACGCCTTTAATGTGGTCAGATTTTGTAAATTTATACCCTTTAATGCGTTTACAATGTTATTTCATTTTTGCATTACTATTAGTATAGCATCGTCATTTTCTATGTCTATTAATAATGTTTTCTACCATTTTCAGGATTTATCAAAATCTTACTTATGTGAATGATTACTGACTTCAACCGGAAATGACATATAAGTCCCCTATTATTCTTAAAATTTCAAGCCTGCAGAATGCCTTCCAGGTAGAAGGAGGTATTTACTTCCACAATTTTTAAGCAATCAGTAAGCTCAGTCCACATATTTTGAATTGGCAAACAATCACAATGGGACACCATAAGGCATAAATCGCATGCACCTCTAATATTAAATACATTCAATTAATGGATGTAATTGTCCTTTCACAACTACAATAGCTTAACACATTTGTTATTCTACAGCTAATTTACATTTTAAGTCATTAATAAGTCTATATTTTACGTTTTCACAATTTTTTGGAAGTTAATTATTTATAATTATAATTATAAAATATTACATATATTAGTGAAATTATAATATTTCAGCGACATCCGTTGAAAGATATTATTTTCAAGCAATTAATATATATTTTTAAAAAAAGTTTCCAAATAACGTAAAATTTTTTAACCCTAAACAGGACTTGAATATTAATTTAAGCAAACTGGGTGTCTGACTAGTTCTTACTTTCTGGGAAAAGTGGGCTCTCATATATGTTCATATAACAATGTTTGGTGTATTATTCTATCGCAGCATATTATATATTTGTATTTACAGAAATTTAAAGGATTCGCCGTCAATGACTAACAAACGTCATTCAAGACGGTTTGGAAATTACGAAAACTCGAATGGCAGAAGTGTACAAAAATTTAAGGAAACCTTATTGTCAGACAGAAACCGTGGTACGCTACTTAAGTAAAAGGGTTAACACATCTTTTTAAATGCATGTAGATAGTGTAATGGTTATACAATTATTTAGGCGACATTACAGTTGTGACTGGTAAGAAATAAAAATCCTATTTTATAAGAAAGTGTAAAAGATTTTTTAAGCAAATATTCCTTTTCTTCCCTTTGAAATATTTTTTTAGTCCTCGACATTTTTTATTTGGAGGACAATTAATCCCCAAAATGCGTAAGCATTAACGGCTTAATTTTTATATACTTCAATCTTCATTGGAAACTCATGGCGGTATTATCGTGATGAAATTTCCCATTTAAGTGCCAATTCAAGCTGCAGAGTTAGCAGAGTTTTCAAATTTTCGTTTGAAATAAAGTGGACCACTTTTGTATTTCCCAATTTGACTACCGCGACCGGTAGTTGATATAGAAAATAGGAACTCGTAAGTAAACACTTACTCACAAAGAGATGATATAGTAGTAATTATTGATATGGGGTTTCACTTGGTAAACTTTCGCTGATTGGTTGGTTGAAATGGTTCAGTGATGAAATGAAATCAGTGACCCTCTTAAAAATAAATATCGCAAAATAGTAAAATACACAAAGTAAAAAATTAGTCATTTTAGTTGTATTTGCAAAACAGAAAAATAGAGAGGTTTCAAATTCGAGTCAGTTATTTGTTTACTCGCTCTAACTGCCTGTATTGCAATGCCATAAATTATTTACCTTTATGCTACAATTTTATTAAAGTTTTACATCTTCAGAAGCCTTTTTAAAGGATAGACAAACAGGTAATTGGTATTAAAAGTAACCAAAACAAAATATTGAAGACCGGGGTTCTAAACTTTCAGGGATTACATCAGCTGACCATTTTCAGTAGAGAGTATGTGATTGAAGCTAATTTGGGTTTGCTCGCCTCCTAACTTCCACTTACATAAAAGGAAGCTAAAGTTTTGCATTGTTGCTTATATATGCGGTAGGATGTTTTTAAATTTTCTTCTCTTATAATTAGTTGCGGTAAAAAAATAATGGGAATAAAATTTTCATTTGTAACTCAAGTCAACCCTTCTCTTTGTGTAAATTAAAGTCGAGAGATAAAAATAAGCTTCAATCGCAAGTTTACTAAAAATGAAAAGCGTACATTTTGTGCTTCTTAGTGTATGCAGACTGTTAACATGCCTGTTCAAAACTTATTTATTGGCAGTCAACTGCCATCCAAATGTTCCGCTGATAGTAAGAATTTTCTAAAACCTTTCACATTGGGAGAACAAAATGCTTACATTTTCTTTTCGCGACAATATATTTTACTGTTATTCTTCGGCAAACAATAATTTTCTGCCCCCGGGGCGTTGTACTTGTATAACAAACTTATGTATGACAATAATGCTAAGTTTAATAATCGTGCAACAGTACTTTCAATTATGAATTTGACTTATCAAAGGTGCAAATATTTAGGCTAGAAGAAAAACAATTAGTTGAATAATCTCTAAGCGCACTTGGCTCACATTACATTTTTTCAGTACCACTTTGGTCAGTAAGCACTGGGATGGAATTGCAGGCAAATAAATATGAATATTCATCTTTGAAAGCACGTGTAAGGTCTTTAAGTATGTGTTTCAGAAATAAATTTAATAGCTACCTCCAAAGTCAATACTGACATGTTTCTTAATTATAGGTGTTATGACAGGCTATAAAAATACCCTTCTTATAAATACCAAATTTCGATTCTCAAGTCCTGTAAGTTGAGTCTGCAGTGCAATATTTGTTCTGGCAATTAATTAAGGTGTCCATAAACGATTTCCACTAAAGACAAATTAATCAGTAGCTTACAACAAGAACAATAAAACTAATGATCAGATTACTTATAATTAGATTCTAGAAATGTTGAGAGTAAAATCTATACGTCTACTGTCGCACTCAAACTAGTATTACTATTACTCGTATTTCCGACTAAGCATTCAACACTACACTACGTATTAGCTAAAACAAATAATTCTATTCTTGTGGCGTTGAGAAACACACATTACATACATATAAAACTCATGAAAAATGACAATAGGATACAGACTACTGAGAGTATTAGCAAAGATGAAAGTTTTCGTCAAAGGGTTCCACAGAAGGCTTGGTATGTCTTGTGGAATTCGAATTCTAAAAACGTCCAACTACATCACCCCATTGCAACACTTAAGCAAATAAATTTTTGATAGATAAAATGAGCTGGTTGAATTCGTAGTTGTTTAAATATATCAATGCTCACATATGCTTTGAATTCTTGACATATGTCGGACGACCAAATAATAGGATTGAAAACCAAATAATATGGCACATTAAATTTTGTTTCTTGAAAAACGCCATTTCGTTTTCTACACGGCATTGCTTTGACGAAACAATATTTTATAAGACAATCAGTGTCTGCGACGAGATATTTGTTGCGCGATGTTCTCCGTGGAAAGGGGTCCTATAGGTGAATACCTATGCCTTCAAATTAATTTTGATTTTAGAAGAGAAGTATCGCAGTGGTTAGGGATTAATAATTTTGTTGATATATTATTATTAGTCAGTTGGGAGATTTAGTAATATAGCAATAATATGTAGCCTAACACCAATTTCACACTAATTATTGAAAAAGAAAAGACATTGATGCTAACAGCATAGTAAATGTGTACGAGACTCAGTACCTCACCTTCTTCTGAAACCTACGAACTCAGATATATAATGCGGCCTTAGCTATTTGAAATGACCACACATGAGAATTACGCGTATTTTAATTAATGCAATAATCTTCAAAAAAGTCTTGTAGATTTTTTCAAAGATGATGCAGGTTTCTTTGGTGAAAAAAGACTGGCAAAAATCCACTCGAGCTCAAACTTTTTCAGTAATGTTAATTTATTTTTTTCATTTATATAGGAATCTGGTTTCGTAAGAACTTCTTCAGCCTTAATTAATTTTCAGTGTTTAAAATTTGGATTATACAGCCATTCGAAAAATTTCATAAATAATTTGAGTCAGTGATTACTAATTCAAATAACGCGGTTGAACAAGGTGATTTGGAAATTGTGTTTTTACATCCTCCGCAGAATATAACTTTACAGTGTTATTTCTGTGAAGAGTGTTTGTTTCTCAAAGTTAATTTCTGAATTGCTTTTCTGCGGAAACCAAAGCAAAACTAAGTCAGATTATAAGCGTACTTACCTTAAAGGGTGATCCTTTACGTGCTGGATGAAATGCTTGAGAACAGGGACGATTTTGAAAGCAGAGATTCCGCTGAAATGAAATTTTTTATTTCACAGGGGTTGGGAGCTTTTAGCTTTTAGCTTTTTATCAGCTCAAGCAGTGAATACACACAATTATACGCGATATGGAAAATTGAGAGTTAAATAAGCATATTTGCTAATAAACTTTCCAAATGAAAACTTTTGCATACCCAATGAGTAAAAATACACAAGAAACAGTTGTAATTGAAAGATTTAAAATAAATATGTAATTCAGTTTATTTTTATACCTTAGGTTTACTGTGCGTATAGAGATGAGTCGCTATTTCAGTTCAGTCACAAATAAGGAAAGAAGTTTGAGATCTCTGCCTAATCGCATATTACATACTTAGAGAATGTAGTGTGCCTGTACAATCCGTGCTTAAAATGAAGGAATACAGAATTTGATAAATAAAAGAAAGACACAACAAGCATTATCAAATGTACTTAGAATATAATTAGTTTACATAAGCTCTTAATATTAATGTAACTACCCAACAAATTATAGAAAATGTATAAAAACCATAAAAATGTAAAACATCATTAATAATTAAAGCTACTAATTGTTGTGTGCTGTTGTCTTCTGATGTCATAAAAATGTAGACGTGAAAAGTTGAGTAGTCACATCTTTTCATATTTTCTTGTTGAAGGGATGATATTTAGATGTACTCTGCTTATTAGGCACTGTAGTCTGGCGGAAGGCTTACTAGGTGGAGATGGTTTACTATACACGTATGGGTTTGGATATAATTTGAATGGGTCTCTTAGTATTAGCTCCGGCGTGTTAGAATTCCTCTTCATATTGTGCATCCTTCGTATCGGGACAACTCATTCCGGTTGTTCAATGTTGGAACTTGACGCACTTGTCTGCTGCTCACATTTACTCTTATCAGGGTTTGAGAATTGATTATTCACTGTTGGTGGTAACTGTTGTGAAGTACTAGTAGTTAGTATGTGCGTACGTCTAGTCTCAATGTTGTTTCCGTGATTATTGTTAACTTTTCACTTGTCGCTTTTAGTTTAGCATCTATAGTGATAACGGAGTGTTTATTCTCAATTACTAAGCAACTATGTGCAATGTTGCAATGTGCTTGGTGGAATTCCAGAGTTAATCACTTATAGTATTTGTGACTGTAAGAGTACACTTTTGTTTTCCACATTAATCCTAACGTGCTGATCTTCGGTTAGCAATATACGATGCATTGCTTTATTTTTAAAAGTGTATTTTCTTTAAAAAAATTACAAACAATGTAGTATGTATTTGTAAAAAACTCTGTTGTGTTAAAGTCACGAATGAGACATCAGTTCAGTTTGTATTTGTGTGTAAAATACGTATACTACTGGGCAGACTTGCTGGACTGGTCGTGTTAGCAGAAGAGGGTTGACTGAGGACTGTAGGACTGGGCTAGAGGTGAATTACATTATTATACTAATGTTGTTTTAGTAGGTAGGTAAAGTGAGTCGAAAAGAACTCCCTTTGTAGTAATATTAATTGGAGGGAACTGAGTAGTGTAGAAGGCTACGTGACAACCTGTCGGTTTCTGCTTATTTTACCGGGTCACCGAGTGATTCCCTGGACACTAAAAGAAGTCGGGTGGTTCGAAATCTGGATGGTTAGGGTCGCCAGTAAACTAAAACCCGGCCCTGTTAGGGGTTCCAGTTTAATTAAAATCAAGAGACACATGTTGGGTTTGATTTTAAATATCAAAACGTGGTTTTATTGTATCAATATGTGAGAGAACCAGATCCAACGGTGATCCGTGGATGCCCCAAGTTGAATAAAGAGAATACAAAGTATTTTCTGAACGCAAGGCGCTCGTACACTTATATACACTTCAGGTAGTAGCCAAACGTATTTATACTAAAATATTAGAAAGTTTAGCTTCGTGGGATATATGTGGGATATACACATATATGTGCATTCAGATCAGTATTAGGTATAACAACAGAGATTGTTATTTAGAAGCAAACCTATTAAGAAAGGAGAATGAGATCACAGCCTACATAGAGAATGTTATGTGTCTGTACACTAGAATGAAATATAAAATAATATCAGTATTAGGGTTCCGTAAATAGTCTGAGTATATTTTGCATACCTGAAGTTTATTATAACGTTTAGTATTAGTCGAAGGATTGTTTGGTTCATTACCATAATAAGTATTCATGGAATGGTAAAATAAAGTAGTTCGAGTTCGATGAGTTCGAGTTGGTTCAAGTTCTTGGCATATATTTTTCAAATTCTCATTAAAACAAGGATTTTTATAAATGTCATTAAGAAAGTAAGTCTTATTTGAATTCAGGTTAATTTTGAACATTAACCTCTTTAAGCAATTCTTAATGAAACTGCTGTATTTATTGATTGAGATGGCCATACAATACATATTCCTTGTACTTTGTTATAATAAAAAAAGTAATTTGCTGTCTCTGAAAAAAACATTTTCTTTGAATTCATATATTTTATGTATTTAAATTTATATATTTAATTAGTTATTATAAATGTTAGTATTTTGATATTTGGAGAAACGAATTTCAGGTTTTTTGTTACGGGTTCTTATTTTTAGTGAAGAAAACTTTGGAAATCTTTAAAATGCACTCGTGTATTATCCTGTATTTTTATGACGAATGCATTCGGACCAAATCTTTACAATTTTATACAAACTGAAGGATCAGAGTCTCCTTCTCTTGACCTCGATTTTTTTCTTGACAAAAGCCAAGGTAGAATATCGATAGGGTACTCATTATAGAGACTTAAGTGTCTCGTCTTTATTGCATCAGGGGCAGTACCTAATTTCTCTTTTATTATAGTACAAGCATTTGTACTTCATCTTTTCTGAAAAAGCTCAAGTTTATGACTTTTGGTTACATAGTAGTATTTTCAATCCTTCTCAACTCTATTTCACTTTCTATGCTAATATAAGAATATTGTTTTACTTATATAATATACTGTTATATAAAAGTATCATGTAGCAGCTAGGATGATTCATCTCGATGGAACAAAATGAAGTTACAATTTAAGTTTTCGTTTTTAAGTCATTACAGTAAGATATGAAGGACAATCCTGTCTGTCTAACCTGTCTAAATCATTTCTCCTTCTTTGTATATGAAGATTTTTTTATTGTCCTTTAAACATAATTGTTGTAGAATAAAGCAGAACGGCTCCATGGGCGATTGCCCGAAGGGAGCGCCATTCTTAATAATAATAATAATAATATTAATGAAGATTTTTGGTGGGATGGGTAGTGTTTCTCTCAAAACCGCTATATTGAAATTAAGAGAGTTTTTATAATTAATGAGAGAATATATTTATTAAAAGTAGAAGTTATTTTGTTTTTTTAGTTTTACTTAAAATTATAATTTTTCAACCTCTTTTCGCAGTTCGTATTAGGACCGCTGCTTTATATTGAGTAGTATGTAATATAATACCTTTGTGTGGACAAAAGAATATGCTTTTTGTGTCACATTCTATTAAAAATTACCCTTGACATTTCTAAGAGAAAATACTTGTTCTAAATTGTTAAAATGTTTATTATAACTTACTTGGATAAAAAAAGTACTTATTAATATCTAGTGAGGTATACCTATTTTTATAAGGTATGTATTGTTTAGTATTTCAGACAATCATTCGTACTATATTTGCAATTTTACAAATAAACATATTTACATCTGGCATTATGTAACTGATAAAGTTGCCTGTATTGTTATTTAGAATAACGGTATATAGTTTTCTATTTTTGGCAATGGGTAGTATTTATTGCCATAAGTTTATATAACATTTTCTGGAAGCAAGGGTTTGATAGATGAATTAAAAATGTGTTGTACGATTTCAATATTTGGACTTACAAAAGATATTATTATTGATGTTTTTCTTTGAATAAGCTTAACCATTGTAATTGCATTTCTTGTTTAATCAAAAGTAATAAGAATTTAAAAAATGTAGGTTTTAAAAATTCTTTATGACGTTCAGTGTAAGTAATAATATGTTATTTTATATTAATTGTTTATAATAAGTCTTATTGGTAGTTTTTGTTCAATATTTTCCGAAAAATATTGTTAAGATACTATCATTTGTAATATAGTATCTGGGGAGAAAAATGGCATCATATATTCGTAAAGATAAGTTGCTGCTTGTTCAGCATTATTGTCATCAAATTTCCCTATTGTTATTTTTGTAATGGGATAATGAAATTGAATAATTACTGAAGGAAAGTTATTTCTTAACTTTTCGCTTATATATGCAAGTAAGGGTCCATTGTTAGGGATGGAATCTGGAAATTTTATTTGATATTGAATTGGGAATGGCATTATAGTTTTAATCAAAGCAAGTTCATTTACATAGTGGCCTCTTGATGATTAAAACTCAAAAATTTTGTTATATGTGGTAGGTTTGGTAAAATTCGTTCTCTAAGGAAGAGATAAGCATTTTCGATGTTCTCATCTTTGAATGGTCCTAAATTTCGTTTTCGTTTTAGGATAAGCTTCTATTCTAATATCTGTATATTTTTGATATACGTATTCTGCAATGTAATTGTTAGATAATGTTACGCCATCAATCTTTTTAGATAAATTTTGAAAACAAAATCTATAGGTTACTTTTTTTTCATTTTTTTGTGTTTATTGAAATAACTTTATTTATGATGATAAGTAATTAAGTCTGAATTTTTAGCTAATCTTGTCATCAGATTTTGCTTAATAAATAATTTAGCTTCATTTAAATCGTTTGATCGAAAAAATTGAATTCTTATAGTTCCTGGTGTGCAAATATGAATTCTTTTTGTAGGAAACTGAGTGTCTAAAATCTTTTTGATAAATTGATAATTTTGTTTAATAAAACTTGGATTTACTGAAAGATAAATAGTAACAATGAGATGTAAATGATTGTAACTGTTATGACGGGGGAATATTCATTTTAAGCGTCATAACGCGAAGGATATTAATTTTCTTCTTTTAATACGAAGTATGGGAAATCTTCCGATTTTCAATAGGGAAAATAAAAGTTTTTAGTATCTTCTCTATATTAAAAGTCTCTTCTCATTATTGTTATGGTCGCGGGATTTTCTATGGTAATCTGATTTATAAATAATCTATTCCTGCATGTTGAAATTATAACTTTTCCTCTGTTGAGTCTTCACGTCTTTTTTACAGGACTTTAATTATGCATTTGGAATTGTTTCTCGTCCCTTTTTAAAGGACTTTTATATGCATTTCTTCATAACTGTATGTAAACAGTTTTTGCTTTGTGTTTAGACTATCTTATTAGCCTTTACAAAGTGTAGATCCAAACGAACTTAATTTAATAAGTTTTTATTCTAAATAAAAGGGAGAACATGAAAATAATTACTGTTTTCATACCTTTGTATTTCTGGAACCCATGATGAAATAAAGACACTCGTTGTAGAGAGTTTTTGTAGAAAATTTTGTATTTATTTATGTAGACTTTACTTGAGATTTTGAGAAGACAAAGTTTTGAACTCTTCTAGTCAAAGTTCTGGAGAGAAGTGAGTTCTCTAAAATTAATTTTCTATATCTAGAATTTTCTTAGGAATTGCCTTCACTCCTGTCACCCGCTAATCCCTTGTACGGTTCATGCAGGACTTGTCTGAATGACAATTTCTGTAATGAACTTAAGGCATGGGTAAGATAAATATTTAAGACTAAGGGTACGTTTTTATTGCTGTCTAGGGAATGGTCAAATGGTCAAGGGATCTCATTGGGTCAAGTAGGGATTGGCGACTGGATTGCTGGCTCCTTACTTTGTTACACATTTTCTTAGTTTAGAACTCTTATATAGTACTGCTATATATATAAAGTAAGCCGTAACAATTATGACTAATTTCTTCATACTCTCGAGCTTTATCTTGATTGTATTTTTGACTTACGCCAAATATTATTTATCTTGAATTTTGGATTCATGGTGATTTTTTTGTTTGATTTCTTTTACTGGTAATAACAGTAACACTTTTATTTTAGTTCACTTATTATTCTTTTACATTATTTGTAATGGAGAAAAGAGAGTGAGATTGCAGAAAAGAGAGTGAGTTCTAAAAGTAAAGTCTAAAATTAAGAACAAGATTATCCAGGAATTAGGAATCCTAGAAGTGGGTTGAGTCTCCTATTTAGTTACATCATTTTATGTGCCAAGAGTCAGCGAGAAACATTGATGGGATTTCCTTATTGTGACTCTTTTGTAATAGGGGTCAAGAGTATCAATTTGTTTGACTTGTTGTAGTTCGGGGACTTTAGTGTCTGGCTTTTGGCCTTGAAACTAAAAGGGTCAGTTTTATTGCCTATAGTTCTATTAAGTGAACTATGTATATATGTATACGGAGATTTCATCTTTTCCACTTCTCTGGTTCTTCAATTTCCTGTTTAATCTTTATTTACTTTTGCTTTTATTTATTATTGATAAAAAATGTAAAATAACTATTTATACATTGTAACAGTAACAATGAGAATGCTTGCACACTCGCGTACTTTATTTCTTGTATTTCTAGATGTTCTTATATAATATTACTGTAATATTATTGTAGTTGTAACAGATTTTCTTATATTATATTACTCTAATATTATTATAGGTCTAACACACGGTTCCATGAGTTTCTTCTTTCTTAAAACCATGTAAAAATATGAAATGCAAAAAATTAGTTACATTTAAACCTGGAGAATTCTACGTTGATTTTAGACCTAAATACTGTAATTTATTTTGTCCCTTCTAAGTCATCGTTTTATTTAGTACAAACTATTCAGAATGAGTTTACAATTTTTGTTAAGACTCACTTAGAGTATAACACATCTTAGATTAATGGGAAGCGGCATATTCGAATTTTGATCAGTTGTTGGTTTTTGTTGAGTACTTGGAAGTGGAAGATCATCACTACCTTTCATACTCGGAAATGCAGATAATGGAAGATTTTCTTTTCCTTTATAAAACCATAGTTCCGGCATTTGACATGTGGAATGACATGGCGTCGTATCAAATTCGAATTGGACATCTCCCCCGTGCTGGTAATCCACGGAACAATATTTCACTTTGTTTAACTTATTTTGCACAACCATTTCTTCGTTTTTTCTTCTTTTTCTTCCCTAGAATTGGTAAACAATTGGCAAAATTATCAGAGAGTTCAATGGTATTAGGAAATAAATTTTTTATTACCTTGATAGAGAACTCTATCCAATGCCATACATGAGGTCTTATCACTTGGGCTTTTTCAAATGACATGTACATTATCTTTCTATGCTCTACCTCTACAACTTTTTCAGTTGAGGCAATTACAAGAGGCGGTTTTATAGTACTACATACAAATTGAACACATTATTTTCATGAACATTATGACAATGGCTAGCTTAAAAATACTCAAACAGTTCTAAACATTGATACTTTACTAGACTTTTACCTCCAAAACACAATTTTCATCTTTACTTCGTAGCTTGCAATACGGCCTTCTCTGGCAGGCCCAAAAAATCCAACTTTTTTTAAGTAAATTGCCCTGTTGACTTTAAATCTAAAAATATGATTTACATTATTGACAGTCCATAAAAGCTAACGAACTTTTGTAAACCTGAATGTTTGCAAATATGATTCCAATTACCAAATTTAAAAAAAATTTAACAAACCTAACAACTGACAAAAGATATAAAATTACAGTTCTTAAAGACTAAACCGTGTTCTAAGACCGTTGGCGGTTTACGTATTAGAGCGATTTCTAATAATTAATATTTGTACAGCAAGTATTGAAAATTCATTTATTTGAAAAAAGTGGTCTCACCTTTGACCTCTTCATCGGTAAATCGGTATACAGTGTAAAATGTTTGTGCGTCGGGGGTTAATTCATGAAAAATTGTATTCAGAGGATGGCTCAATAAACATCCACTTGCTTTGTAAAAACTGAGTTCAGGCATTTGACAAGTTGAATGTTCTTTGCCTATATCAAACTCAAATTTCACACAGTTTCAATTTCAAAAACCTCAATTTCTCGTGGATAGAACACCACTACTTCCTGTCTCTTTTCGGTTTCCTGCTTAACACCTACATCGGCTTGCCCCTAATAATCATTATTGAATTTGTAATATATTTGAAATAGATAGATAATATGAATGAAATGAAATAGATGAACCATAATTAAAATTGCTATTTAGTGTGAATTACTGTTATTGTGAACTCAATCCAGTGCCATGTATGAGGTGTTATATATGGGGCTTCTGAAAATGTGATGTACATCTTTTCTCCACGGTTCACCTCCATCAGGTTCCAACCTTCGCGGATAATGAAGGGTTCGTCAATGTCTCTAATAAATAATTAATTTAAGAAAATGTTTCTGATGCATTTGTGCTTCAGAGTTAAATACTTTTGAAAAGCGATTTGTTATTAAAATAATAAATACAGCAAAATGTTATACTGAGTATATGATTACACACTTAAGTTAAATAAAAGTGCATAAAAAAGTTACGCAAACTAGCTAAGCTAAATATATTCCCTTGCAGGTAGCCTTTAGTCTATTAGAATATGTAATAATACGTTGATCGATATTAAGCTATTAAGAGAGTTAAAGTAAATATTTACTTCCATGCCATCAACTTCAAAGTAATGTGGTAGCTAGCAACTGAATTAGAACATGGCCCAAAAAATCCAACCTTTCTCAGAAATATTGGTCGGTCGACTTTAAATCTGAAATGAAAATAGAACGTTTCGTTAAATCGACAATTCTTTCCTAGATTTAATTATGTTGAAATCCAAAAGTCACCGTTGTATCGATTTTTTGAATTTTTCAATTGAGGCTGAAAATTTTGCGGGTTCTTGAGTTGCAAATCTGTCAACCGTATAAACAGTTTGAACATCGTGTAAATCTTTGACATCTCTCAAAGG
This sequence comes from Yoshiicerus persimilis, assembly GCA_020352615.2. Classification (NCBI taxonomy): domain Eukaryota; kingdom Metazoa; phylum Arthropoda; class Collembola; order Entomobryomorpha; family Tomoceridae; genus Yoshiicerus; species Yoshiicerus persimilis. The sequence continues at coordinate 94,778,164 of CM036940.2, forward strand.
AAAATACTCTGCTGGAATATTGTCCTTTCCTCTATAGAAATACAATTCTGGAATTTGACAAGTAGACAAGTCCTCCGAATCGTCGAAATCGAAAGTAACACTTCCTAAAGCATTGTCGTATTTGCATTCCTTTGTCGTTAATTTCATACTCTTAGTTTGAACGCCCATAGCTTTTTGGCCCTAAAATACACGAGTTGCAAAATTAAAAGTAGAATGTCAATGTTTTCAACTGGATATGTACCTTTATTGTGAATTCTAAATTGTGCCAAGTGTTCGGCCGAATGGGGTGCGCTTTCTTAAATGCCACTTTTGTGATTTCTTCCTTTTTCATTTCAAATATTCCTGCAACTTCCGCAATGATAAGCTTTGTGTCAACCGACCTGTACAGAATAATATGTAGTGAAGAAAGTCAGTTTTTAAATGTTAATACAGAAATTAGAACGTTTTAAGAAATTCAAAGAAAAACTTGCTTGTAGGAAAATTGCTTTAAATATAAATACGTTACATTTTTTAAAATCATATTCTAATGCAATCACACAATTTTTTTACCTTTCCAAAACTAACTTCATTGAAATTTCGTAACTTGCAATATCAGCATCTGCGGGACCGTAAAACCCGATACTTTTCAAGAAAACCGATCTATTCGCTTTGAACCTGCGATCATAAAAATGTACAACTTTTCTTTTTGGTAGTAAATATAAGTATTTTCTCATTTAAGCAATTTTATCTTTACCTTTGTACAGAGTTATTGAATTCCGGAAAGGGTAGTGTAGAAACGAGGTCTGCATTTGAATCAAACCGCGGGACAGAATACAATACTTGTGGATGGTAATGAATAGTCCTCAAAAACCATTCAACATACAAAAGTAATTCAAATAGATCTTGAGTTGAGGAATCAAAATGCTGAAAATCGTCGGGTTCCATTTCTTCTTCAGAAGATGAATCTTCGGAACTACTGGCATCTTCAGAAACCATTTTACCTTTATTTTTACTTTTGCTTTTGCGCTTGCGTTTTTCGTTATCAGATTCCGCATTTGACAAATCATTTTCTGTTTCAATCAGCGTATCATTTATGTGAGTATTTCCCTTTTTCAATAAAGCTTGCTGAAAAATTTCGTAGGCCCGATAATCTTTCCTTACAATTACACCGAACAATGCCCGAACTTTCTTTTCTGTAGTATCGTTTATGCTGTTGTTTAGCTTGAAATTTGAAAAAAACGCTTTCCTTTTACATGAAACTACTTTAAATAATCGTTAATTAAGTTTAGTAAACTCACGATCACTTCTTCTTCTGATGGCATTAAAACGTCTTCTTGAACCAGATATATTGTGATACTGTGTATGTTGGTCACATTATTGCAAAGATAAAACAGTTTCTTCCGCAAAATCTTTTTATGCTTCTCATTTGGACCTTGTTTTTTCTAACAGACCCAAATATACACATGGATAAGTTGAATTCTGTTTGAAGGTGCTCAGGTACTAACTACTGTTTGCCAGTAAAGCTCAGTGGTATGGTAGAGAATGAGAGAGAGTCAGCTAAGACTCCCGATTTTATTTATACTTAGTCGGCACATCTTATTACAAAGTATATAATTCTTTTGTTACATTACTCAATGAACATGCGGATGGTTCGGATACCAGTAATAAAATGCTATTGCCTAATATTTAAGTCATGCAATAAACTGTCCTTTAGAAGAAGGTAACATTCCAATTCATAAAGTCATAAAGTTATAAAGTGACCTAGAATCTACATTGTAGTATAACTATTCTAAGATTGTTTGTCGTATTTCTTAACAAATTCATAAGTTGAATGATTTAGAAAACTGCTCAATAATATATAGTGGAAATGCATATAAAAATTATAAATAAAAATTAGGGATCGTTATTAAAGTAATCATCGTTATTATTATTCGAGTTTATGGCTTTGTATTCGGATTATTGGAACAATATTTTTTAAATTAGCAGTGGTAAGGAAGTCATTTTATCAAAATGTAATTAATGTAACTGAAAATATTAAAGTGCTTATGAAAAGCTAAAAGTTGTAATTTTTGCTCATGTAAATAATAGAAACAATATTTTGGTATTCTGAAAAATTTTTATCTGCAATTTGTGTTTAAAAACTCACTCAATTAATTGTTGTTAGTCAATTGGTTCTACTAGCATACCATAATAAACTGAAACTATGAAACGAGAAATTGAATTTGTCAGAAAGTATATTAAACAGAAATTATTAGTTAGTTCACATTAGTAGTCTCAGCGTTCTGTTGTACCTATCACACATTGACATTGGCGTCAAAAAATCGACTTCCTTTTTTATATTATTTTCAGTGTCCAGCACAGCACCAAAAATTAAAGTTCTAATCAGCTTACATACTTCATTTATTACCACCTGAAATCCGATGCTTATTTTTTCTTATTTATTTCCATTACTTATTGATTATTATAAGAAATGACAGAGAAAAATAAAACGTAAAGTGATGAACAGATATCTAAATTAGACAGTTCTAGTCATATTAAACCATATCCATTAAATATTTATTACAACTGACACAGTTTTCCTCTACTATAGGTATATTTTATATTCATTTGGAATGGGTCAAAAGTACATATAACTGCTAAATATATCTACAATAAGCTTTTCTGAAACAAAAATAAATTGAAAATAAATTAAGTTAGAAAGATTAAGAATGCAAACCTTGTTTTTTCTCATTGAAGAGGATTTGGTAGCGTCAGGAAATTTTGACGATACTTTCGCACGTTTTTCCCCTGCTGCTGAAGCCTTTCCGTCGTTTCCGTTCATTTTTGAATTCATTCAAAGTTGTCCAGTTCGCTATAAATAACGGAATATACAAATATCATACAAATCATTGATTGCCTGGGAATTTAATGTAATGAAAGGTTCCGATAAAACCGTTATCAGGAAAAACAATTCATGCATATCTATAATTGATGACTGAGGATTCTAAATCTCCTTTCGGCACTTGTACACTCATTGCATTATCTACTAAGTCTATTTGTATTTTCATTCCGATTCCGCGTAATACATATATTATCGATTGGTCACTACCTTTACTTGTGAATTTTCTGAATCATAATTCTGATTTGTGATAAATAATTGCCAGACAGTTTTCCGTGTAATTTACATAGTAATGCTTTCAAATCACCGTATGGACCGGATGCTTATAAACATTTTTGAATGCAAATTAAAGCTTGGCGACATTTGTTATGCGAAGAGGTGATGATAACCCGATGTAGGTAACACCTTTAATATTGAGCCATTGTTTGTGTACTGAATGCGGGCTCAATAGTAGATTAATTTCTTCAAAATTAAACTAAAACCCCATGTAAATATACACGAGGTATTAAGAATGGCGAATCTCGCGCATTCCTACAATAGATTTGAAGTCAATAGTACACCTTGAAGTAAACGTAAAAACCCCTTTTCAGTCAATTTTGACATATTTTGTGCTCTTCCTAGTTTATGAATTGGAAATCTGATGAATTGGAAATTCCCTTTTGTATGTGGTATCTGACATTACATTTGAGTATAATTATTTATGTACATTATCTTCCAAGATGCTACTAAAATGATGTTTACTTGCATTGAAAAAAAGAATTTAATTTATTTTTGCATTTTGATTTAATGTGCAAAGTGTCATTATTGGTGTATTATAACTGTTTTTGTGCTTTACGGTGTGATTAATGCTTCAATGCTTCATTTCTCAAATTCAGATAATTTGTTAAATACATCTTCATTTTTAGTTGCAAGCAGGACTTCTTTAAAATGTCTGTAAGACTGAATCTCTCTCTTCTCGAGGCTGTTAACCAATTCTCGGACTTTCAATAGGGTCGTTGGGTGACTCATCTTAAATGGCATGAATTTTTACGAAATGAATTGCATTATTTTTAATTAATCAAATCAATTGATAAAACAAAGATAATTAGAATATCATAATGAGTAGACTTACAATTTTTTCCTCTTCTGAGACGGTAATGACTTCCTTCTCATAAAGATGGGCACATATAGAATCTATATTTGCTGTGTTGTCGCACATATACATAAGATTCTTCCTTAAAACGAATTTATGGTCAAATAATTCCTGCATATCAAATTATTTTAACGTTTAAATAAATATTCATTGTTATAAATGTACCGTTTATTTAAGAAACCGCCTCACCTTTTTGTAGTTCTCAAAATGTAAGCCTGCCATTATGTACCATGTATTATAACGTTGTAATGCAAAAATAATTATGGATGGTGTGTACTTTTGACGCTGAATAATATGCTATGTTTGTGTCATTAATAATCTCCATTATGGAAAAAGCGAGATATGGTAAAACAAGCTCATTGCTCCCTTAATTCATGCGTCACCTTTGTCGATCAATTTAAACAAGCATTAAATTGCATCACGTTGAATTATTGTTATCACATTGAATTATTGTTATCACTAGTATTTTGGCTACCTACAGAAATCAACTGGGTTACATTTGGAAATAAAACATTTACAATACGCCATAGAATACAGTAGCAAAGCAAAGTAGTAGAAAATATTAATATCATCCTGATATCAGTCACAAGTGATTTGTAATGTATTCCGTTCAGTTTTTAAGTTTTTTTATTTTGTATTCGGGGGACATAGTTTAGATGCGGCCAATTTTTAAAGATGATAAAAATTTCCCTCATAAAGGTTTCCGGAAAGCTTCAATTCAGTTTCAAAGATTTCTTGACGATGTGAGCATAACTAACTACGAATTTTCATTGTCGTTTGTTTGCACTCCATGACGAACTATTGATAAACAATTGCCGTGTATTTTTCAGTCTATTTTTATTATCAGAATGTGATATTTGCTTATATGGAGTGCTTTATCCCCTATGCCGTAATCGAGATAGATATCTGTACCCACAGTAATGATTGCAAGCTAGTATAAAAATGTTATAAACAGCCCTATACTTAACTAACATTTTCCTAAATCCTAATATTCTCCGCGTTTCTTCCAATATTGCTGCATTGGATTCAATCAGAATCGAAGCGCATTTGAATTGCTAAAACGGAAATATGTGTTTACGTATAACTATGCCTCAAATATTTATTTATAGGAGTGCGGAAAAATTAATATTTCAGATATTGTAAAAATAGTTGTTAAGTACTATAATGCACTGCTGCAAAATAAAACATTTCTAGTATTTTCAATTAAATATAATAGTTATAAATGTATCGTGGTTTAAACCATTTATAAATAGGCTTGGTAAAATATTCCACATAACTAAAATCAAACAACATTAACATATTGTATAAGTCATTCTTTAATAAATTTTCTTAAGTAATAAAACAACTTAAAACCTAATTTTAGCGAATATTCTAAGATTTCCCTATTTTCCTTATGTTTTTAAGTTAGAATTTATTATTAATCTGGTTTTCCTAGCTAAACAGACTGCATTAGGAGGAAATGTCTACTATCGTCAGTCGACGAAATAAGAGATAATACTTATATGCAGTTTGCAGTTGTCTATATTACGGGATCGCTATATTACGCAATAAATGTTTGCTAAAGAGCATTGTGTTAAAACAACATAATCAGGAAAAATGTTCAAATGAAACATGAATTTAGTAATTAAATGTTAATAATCCCAAAAGAAAAAGAACTTAAGTAGTTGGAGAAGCATATTCTCTAAGCTGTAAATACTTTTAGTATTGTGATTACTTTGCGACAAAAATATTTTATATTTAAAAAGACTTAAAATAAAGTTCGTTTAGAAAAATATATGTGTTGCTTAAATTCTTTACAAATGGACAAAACTCTGAAAGGATAATAAGAATGTGGCGATGCAGAAGTATAGTATAACATAATGAAATTATTATTATGTGACGAATAATTAATATACAGAAAAATTTAATTCACCTTACAAAAATGGATAACAGCGGTGATTTGGAAGTTTCGTTCACGCCTTTGGAAACTTGGGAAATGATTGTAAAAGCAATCCCTATGGCTCTGTTAAATATCACCGTTTTATTTGGGAATTCCCTAGTTGTAATTTCTGTTTTGACACAGAAGTGTTTGCAAACGCCATCAAACGTTTTTATCTTTTCTCTCGCTTTGACGGATCTTTCAGTTGGAGTCATAATGCCTTTGGCAGTGTCAGAAATTGTAATGGGATTCCACGAAAAGAATCGTTGGTATTTCGGGTTACCTGTTTGTAAGATTTGTGTGACTTTATCATATACGTTTTGTATTGCATCAATTTTCCATCTCACAGCAATTGCAATCGACCGATACAGAATTATCAGTGAAGGAATCTCATACATGACGGAGAGAAGTATCAAGAAATCAATAATCATTTGTTTTTGTCTTTGGTTGACTGCTCTGTGGTTGGCATCTGCTCCTGTTTTTGGATGGCACAATTGGGATGCGTATGACCCTTACAGTGGCATTGTTGGCGGAATCAATTGTGCATTGCCATCAAATCTGGGCTACGTTATATATACAGCCCTATGAGCATACGTCGTACCAGTTATTGTTATGCTTACTGTTTATTTGAAAACATTTATCAAAATCAAACAGAAAACAAAGCAGAAAATGAAGGTATCCTCTTTGACTTCTGAGAAAAGTGAAGATCAATCTGAGTTGTCCACAGAATTGACTGACAGAAGCGGACATTCAATGCAAATTCAAGAAATCCTACAAAAGAAAGTCAAGTTTTCTTTAACAAGGGAGAGAAAAGCTGCAAGGACTTTGGGTGTCATTATCGGGGCATTTATGGTTTGCTGGACTCCCTTCGTCCTCATTTATCTTGCAACTGGAATTTGCAATGAAATGAAATTGGATTGTTTTCACCATGATGTCATCCGACTTGTAACAATGCTTCTATGTCTCAATTCCGCTTTGAATCCAATTATTTATACCATTTATAGTGAAGAGTTTAGAAAGGCTTTCAAAAAAGTATTGCGTTTACCCTGGCATTGTACCTCTAAAAGTTTTCGAAGAAAATCTGTGTACACTATTAGATAAAAATATTCAACGAAATCTGTCTCCATGAATATATTACACTGTAATTTCCAGTAAATAACAATAAACATTACAATATGACTTTCATGAAAAGTAGTTTAAAAAATTAATTCCATGCTAGCAGGCTTTCAATCATTATCTAATTATTTAATTTAGCAAATCCAATTTAAGGGTCGTTTCTGTAGGAAAAGAGATGTAGAATAGAAAATAATTTATTTCACTGTATAATTTATTTGGCCCTTGACTTGAATCATTCATATTTTTACATAGAACTACGATTAGATGTAATAGTCACTGGTGTTTCTAAGTATTTGTCCATTAAATAGATGCACAATGCCATGCATGCATTAAAATTTAGGCACAATAATAGGAACCTGTCGAAAAGTACTGCATAATTTTTTACTATTTCCATTTGCTATTATGACTGCGAGAAAATAAACTATTTTCATTTACTTGCATGATATGTTGTTAAGTTACAAACTCCCTGAATCAATATTGTTTACTTGTGTTGTGGTTTTGTGGTATTTAATTTAAAACTGTGTAAAACATACTTACCTTATATGCATAATATAGGTATTACTGGCTTCAGAACATAATTTTTAGTCTAAAAATGCTCTAGAGCATAAATAGAATTAATGCCCTTATAAAAGTTATGACAAGAAAAATTAAACTGTAAATAAATTACAAAATATCGACATGCAAAATTATGGCGAAACAATTAGCACACTATTGAAAAGGTGCCTTTAACTAAACAGAGAAACTCCACCCGATTATTATTTTATTTTCGTACTTTTATCTGAGTATAATTATTCGCTGAGGAGGTCCCTGACATCATAACAAGCCTCCAATAAATTGCTTGCAACATTTCACTGTGCCATTGGCCTTAGGATGGTCTAACTGGTGAACCATGCATAATATCAAAAAGTTAACAATCTTCACTGATCTATTAAAAAGAAAATATCTCAAGGGGCATTGTGATGCAGTAGAAGTCCTTACTATTAGGAATTGCCGCGATAAAACCTAAACAGGGTCTTAGTCTTCACAGAAAGCCAGGAATACCAAAACAGATGACAAATAAAGCTAAATCAAGGGACAAATACAGATAAACAATAGTTTTAACTAGTTTGCAAATTGAAATGGAAAATAATAAAATGATCGACACGTTTGACAGAGTAAAAAGCGAAAAAGATATTACGGTTGAGGAATTCCTTGGTCCAGGGACAACTGCAGAATATTTGGAAGCCACAGGTAAAACTACTCATAATCTAAGTCTTCATAATTCACAATATTATGTACAAATTAAAAATTCGACATTAAATAGCTAAAGTATTAAAATTGACTTCTGTAATTTTTTCCTGCTGCAATCGACAATTGTTGTCACAAGTATAAAATGTATACAGAATTCGACCAAAACTTTTATCGATTATTGAGTATATAGTGCGTTGTTGTATATTGTATATGTTAGCGGTAAAAAGCCAAATTAGCCCTTTAGGAAAATGCTTAGGCAGTCAAATTTGTACTGAATTTTGGTTTTTGTGGAATTTTTATAGAAGACACAGCAGTGGGCCATTGTACATCAACTGGCTTAATTCCAAAGTCACTGATGAATCTAAAAAACCTCACTTCAAATATGTGGCCCATTACATTTCCAAGTTACGTCATTTAAAATAGCATGGCTCTTCTGAGCAACAAATTGTCATAATTTAAAAATAAAAAGACCGGGTACTAAAAGGCACCCCCAAAATGGATTTTGCACCCTCTAAAATAAAAGGCACATTAAGGCCATTAAGGCGACCACATTTACACGCATTCGTCTAACCTAACCTAATAAAAATAAACAAACTTCAATGTAGATATATTTTTTATAGTGTTCAGTTATAAATAAGGTCAACTTAATGAAGGATGCCTTTTATTTGGGGGGTGCCAAATTCATCTTTGGTGGGTGCCTTTTATTACTACCGAAAAAGACCCATGTATGTGAAGTTAGGTTTTTCTAATCCATCAGTGACTTTGTAATTAAACCAGTTGATGTGCAATGGCCCACTGCTGTGTCTTCTATAAAAATTCCACAAAACCAAAAATCAGTACAAATTTGACTAATTGCCTAGGTATTTTTCTGAATGCCTAAGTAGGTTTATTGCCGCTAACATATATACCTATATACAATAAACGAGTTGTAGTAAAGCCATTTTTGGTAGGATTTCTGATTCAAATTTGTTAAAATCGTAAATAACTTTTCTTTACAGAAATCGTGCAGATGACGAAGACCAGCACTTCCAAATATGAAATGCAATTGAATTTTAAAACCAGACCAGAGGATTCCACTTCCAGTAACGACAACACACCTGAAATGCAGAGTTGTTGTGGGTAATTAGTTTACCATTATTTGTGGAGCATGCAAAAAAATTGAATTATTTTGAGTAAAACATTTACATTGAAGCATTTTCTCGTTTGAAAACTTTCAGTACTACTCAGGGGTATTTAAAGCGGCTTAAAATAGTTAGCAGTGGAGAAAGCCGATTGCAGTGCAATGTTTGTGGAAAATGTTACCCCGAAGCAACTCACTTAAATTATCAAGAAAAAACTCATCTAGGAAGTAAACCATTCGAGTGCAGCATTTGCGGCAAAAGTTTTACGACAGAAAACTATTTGAAATCCCACGAAAACAGTCACCCCGAAGTTTTTGCGAAATCCGACACTCTTGAAGACCATAAACGAATTCATACTGGAGAAAGACCATTCAAGTGCACAATTTGTGGCAAATGCTTTTTAAAGGCCCGCTACTTAAAAGATCATAAAGTTATCCATGTGGCTGGAAGACCATTTGAGTGCAATATTTGTGGCAAATGCTTTAAAACATCAGCTTACTTAAAAGTGCATAAAGTCGCCCATAGGGCTAAAAGACAATTCCAATGCAACATTTGTGGTAAATCATTTAAATCATTAACTCAAGAAAAAATACACGAAGTCACCCATACAGCTGAAAGACAATTTGAGTGTGATATTTGTGGTAAATCATTTAAAACGTCCCCTTGCTTAAAAGAACATGAAGCCACCCATCTGGCTGAAAGACCATTCAAGTGCAATATTTGTGGTAAATCATTTAAATCATCCACTAACTTAAAAGCACATGAAGCCACCCATATTAGTGATGGACCATTCAGGTGCAACAGTTGTGATAAATCATTTAAGAGATCTTGTGACTTAAGAAAACATGAAATCATCCATACAACTGAAAGACCATTCAAGTGCAACGTGTGTGGCAAATCTTTTAAAAAAGTCAATACGCTAAATGGGCATAAAGGCACCCATAAAGCTGAAAGACTATTCCCGTGCAATATTTGTGGCAAATCATTTAGAAGAGCGAGCGACTTAAAATATCACGAAGGCACCCATAAGGCGGATAAACCATTCGAGTGCAATATTTGTGGCAAGGCGTTTAAAAGATCCAACGCATTAAAAGTGCATGAAGACACCCATTTGGCTGAAAGACCATTCGAGTGCACTATTTGTGGCAAATCATTTAAAAGATCCGATCATTTAAAAGAGCATGGAGGCACCCATACGGCTGTAAGACAATTCGAGTGCGATATTTGTGGAAAATCATTTAAAACATCCGCTCATTTAAAAAGGCATGAAGGCACCCATACGAATGAAGGACCATTCGAGTGCAATATTTGTGAAAAATCATTTAAAACATCAGCTCAGTTAAAAGTGCATGAAGTGACCCATACGGCTTAGAAGCCATTCGTGTGCAATATTTACTAGTAAATCATTTAAATGGTCCTCTCATGTAGTACATGCTATTATTTTGTTGATACTTGAGGACGAGGAAGGCTATAGTTCAGTGTTACATGTGTAGTAAATCTTTTTCAAGAACATGGACCCTTAAAAGTCACTAAACGGTTGATTTGAATGGTAAAGTTATGTATACTTCATCTTAGGAACCTTTATGATTTTTGCCACGTAAGAATTCACAATACATTTACATTTATTAGGTGCGCCACAGAAGAATATTTCTTTTAATTTTATGTCCTGTATTGGAAATCAGAGCTGCACTTGTAATTATGGATATTGTTTGACAATAAAGCATTTATATCTTAATTCTTAATTCTTTTCTTTTAATATGATTACATTCGTCCATGACATGTCTTTTAACACAGCATTCGGTTTGAAGAACAAGTTCGTTGACACAACAGTTATGATGATAACCAGGGAATATTCGTAAAATGTATTAAAATAAAAAATCATTATCCAGCATTTCAGAAAATTGCTGAAGATGCTTTTCAAATATACAGCAAGCACCTTTCAGAGCCATATCTTACCTTCGAAATTCTAAGAGCAGCAGCAGGGAGATATCGAAAACACATTCCCAAAACTAATAATTACTTGTGGGGTACCTGACAAGTAATTTCATACTGTCGGGTACCTGCGCCACCATTTGCATTAGTCAATTGGTTTCCGTTATACATTAAATTGAAATTGAAATTGAAATTGAAACTTTATTAACGTGTCACTCACTTTAGCATTACAGGTAATGTTATTCTTCCTATTTTCTATTATAGAGGGAATGTATGAGTAACTTTACTTTTTTATGCTTATTTAAATATGAAAATCATTCACATTTACCCAAAGAAGCACACTAATCCGCTATGTCAAGTCATTCCAGTGTACTAATTATTTATTATTTATTTATTCAAATAAATGTTGCTCCTTGCGGGTTCTAGCCCATGGAGCCGTGTTGCAGTAATGAGTATATTGTAGGTAATCAAAGAATCTGAAACATAGTATTATTATGCAATTCTAATGGTATTTGATATTATATTTGCCTTGCCCAGTATTTACCCGCCAACCCGGTGTATATGGTTGCATGCCGCAAAACAATTATTTTAGAATTGGATTTACTGAGCGTGTTTTATATCTCAAAAATGTAAGCTTTGTTTTTGTTCTTTTTTGAATTTAACCCCATTTAGTCATCCAAAGCGTAGTTTAAGTATCTGTAACTAATGTTTCATATAATTGGGGGCTACAATTTTTATTAAATAAAGTAAACGAAGTTCCACTATTATAAACCAATAATAGCATTAACTTTTGACATCAGCATATTATTCTTAAACCCATATCGTAAAAAAACAAGAATTGTTACAACTTGAAACTTGGCTATCGAACGAGGAAACAGTTTCCGTCTAAGACGAATAAATGAGGAAATATGTCGATGCAAAACAATGAAATTGTAGAACGGTTGTAAGATACCCATTATAATAAAGTACACGGCGTTATATATCATCTGTTCATAGCTGAACCAAAAGAGCCAGAAGTAACAGTAGCACAACTGTTGACACCAATAGAAAGCCAATAATAATAAATAAATAAAAAGCTGCATTGAAATCCCAATTCTCATGAGCATATCCCTACACATTCGTTTACAATATCAGTTTTCAGAAAAAGGTAAATATATATAACTTAAAAAAGGCGTTTTTCATGAGAAACTTTTATTTTCACACCAATGTCCCACAGGAGCATTTAGGGGCGGGTAATAATGAAGGACAGAGTCTAACAAAAAATGATGCAGGAGTTTTCCAAAGTAATTGCCCATGAAATTAAAAAATATGACGCTTACAATTAATCCTAACGCTTACAATTAAAATTTGATCCAAAGTTGATTTTGAATGTTTTATCTTGACTACCAGACTACCTGTTCTTGTATGCGGTCATTTCCTCATAGACTTAAAGCTGTGAGAAAAGTTGATGACACATTAACTCATAGTAAACATCAAAAAAGATAATTTATTTATAATGTTTCCGTATTTTGGTGAGATGACTTGACCTGTCCCAAAACAGTTGTTGAACTTGTACTACTAAACATCTTCCTATCATTACTTTCCATACATAAAGTATGTAACTCAGATTCCCTCTCTCTCTCTGTCTAGCTGCGTAAAGTGCATTCTCTTATTCAGTGACCTAAATATAATCTCAATAAATACAGCCTCAATGACTTCTATTCACGCAGAACAACTACAACTACAAATAAACAAATCTTTTGTTTATTGTGTTTGCAAAATCTAAAATGTACATTAAAATCTTTTTCAGACTGTTGTTATTTGCTTTACATTATCGTTGTAGTTTCTGTATTCAGAATGAAACAGCAGAGGCAGTTGTTAATACGACGAGTGGAGCTTTTGATCCATACTTTGTTTTCGCAGAGTTAGACAAGAAATGGGTAAGAAAATTAAAATTTAATAATTAATGAAATAATTATTGCAATTAATATCAAATATTAATTTTTAGGCCCAATATCCACTTGAAAAACACAGAAACTTAGTAGGCTCTCACAGACTAAAAAACACAACAATTTTACAAAGAAAGGAAATTGAAATGCTGAACCAGAAATTCCAGGGTCTGTCAAATGAAACTAGAGATTCCATAACCGACGGCTTAAACTGGCTTGGAACGCAAACGACTTCATTATTGAAAAATGATACTACAATATCATTGCTACCTGCCATTTTCAAAGCAATTCCCACATCTGATGCTTCGTTTGATGCTCCTATCATGACATTGGATGTAGTAATACAATATGCACTAGGCGGATTTGAGATTGACTCTATTTTACCTCTTCATTTGCTAAAAAATACCTTTTCATTTTCTGAGGATTTCAATTGTAAATTTTTAAATTTCACACCATTTTATTGGTATAACGGTCGGATAGAAGATATAAACTTTCATATCAAGAAGAATATCAGCCATGATTGCTCTCTTGGAGTAGGAGGAAACGGCTTTGGCATACGCTTGTATTACGAAATTGGTTTAGACATTGAATGTATCAAGGACTTTTCGTCTTTCCCATTTGATCAATTAAAGTGTGGTATGTATATTATCTCTGGAAACTCTACTGGTGGAATTATTACAGAAAGTAGAAAAATATGGAAATATAACGTTACGAAACCTGAAGTATTCCGATCTCAAATCACAGATTATTATCTTGCTGATGTGACTACAAATGAATTTGTACATCGCAATTATTTATTTGTTATAAAGATGGAAATGGTCTTCTACAGGAAACATGGGTTTTATCTTTACACAATGTATGTACCAATTGCCCTATTGGTTTTTGTTGCTTGGCTGTCCTTCTTTATTGGTACTTCTTATGTAGATGTGCAAATTAGATTAGGACTAGTGGTTACTGTTCTTCTAACTCTTGTTACAGTTATTCAAACTGCAAATTCAAGTGTTCCAAAAAGTCCGCAACTTGTAATGCGTCATTCTATACTACCGTACCACTCCGCATTACTAACCCCAAGCGAACACCCAACCACCCACATTTTACCTAAAGAGACAAACTCTCATTCTATATCTTCAGTTCTCCACGGACAGCCGAGCTATGCTCATGGCTCAACCACCGGTCCACAATCTTTCCTACCAAGAGAATCTCTGATTATCTCTCTTACTATTCGGACTCACTAAACGTACAAGTATCATTCTCATTCACACACAGTCTCACGCATACTCTTATTTCATACATTCTTACATTTCTCGGGATCATCCTAAAGTAGCATACTATTCCAGAACCAGGAAGCGGGCTCTCTGTAGGACAATTCCTATGGAGGAGATTCGCCCTTTACAAACTGAAGGCTGTAGACATATGGTGCACCGTTTCTGTAATGCTTGTCGTTGGAGTTCTGGTGGAAATTGTAACAGTACGAATTCTTCTTTGGATGAGACCGGTTGCTAAGCAGGAGACAGCAAACACAGAGAAGTTAATTCTTCAGTTGACAGCGGTGATGAAAAGAGGACATTTAGAAGACGAAAATGGAGCAGAACAAGAAAATGACTTTTTACCGAAAGAGAACAAAATTGATGTAAGTTGTGGAAATTCAAAACAACGATGGGTATGGTCAGCACGCGGAGTTGACGCGTGCTCCGCAGTTCTATATGTCATACTTTTTGGGGTGTTTCTAGTGGATCATGTTAGAAGGTATTGTTCTTTTGACAGACTTTTTGATCAGCATTATTTTGAAAGCATTTCAAAATATAAAATACCAAAATACTAAATTATTTAATACACTAAATTCTTTGCTTCTGCATTGTATATTTTTATTCTTCGATCTTGGCCTTCCACTTAGCCTTAGCTAGATGTATTCCAAGTTTGAAGTAAATATATTAAAGGGCTCCGTAGTTAAATCCTGCAGACCGACAGAGAGACGGACAGGTAGACAATTACTATAATGTATATATGATGCATAATAAATGGCCGAATTGAAACTCGTTCAAGGCACTTGGTTAATCAGAAAAATTAACTGTAAGCTAAATTCAGTAAAGCACTAAAAATTCTATACACATGGCTGTTAACAATTTATGTGTAGCATTGTAGCTGAAAACAATTATTTTAATGATATATTACGATTGATTTAAAAATCATAAACCAAACATTTATCTTAATGGGCATTAGTCCAAAAGTAGCGTCATTTATTAAATACATTAAAAATTGTATCTCAGTTTCTATAAGTAATAAATTAGTTAGCTAACTAGTTACATTACTATAAAGTTTTATGCTTGCCTTCCAAAAAGTCTGCCTTTTTCAGTTGTATTATACTCAAGGTTTCGGGTGGGATTATCCCACACTGGGAATATTCCCAACTTTCCCGGGTGGGTTAGTTCACTTTTTGTGATAAAAAGTGGGAAAGTTGGGAAATATGGGAAAGTTCCGGGAAAGTTGATAAAGAACAAGCAAAACACACAATACTGCTAAAGTACGCCACATATTAAGTTATGAAACAAGTTTTGAAACATCCAAATAAAAATTATTGTTGTTTCAAATTGCATACTGAATATTGTTATTGTAAAGATATTCTACAAACAAATATAAGATTTATTTGCTTTACAACATTTGTCCATTTATCTGATGCACCGAATGTGTACAGATGGATTTTTGAAAAGTCGCTTATCAATGTTCGTCAATTTACTTACGTAACTATTTTGCATGTTTAAATTTCAATGTAATGAGCTATTGATTTCTTGTGTCATTCTTAAAATTGTTATTTATTTAATTTACGCAATTTTTTGCAAGGATTTGTACAACTTAATGTTACTTGTTGCTATAATGGACAGTGCAGTCATTTAATATTTGATGTATATTTTTAATTGCTTCCTTTCATACTTAAGATGTAAGAATCTTGAATCTTAAACCGAATTATCACTGGCATAATTTAGATTCCACGTGTACAATATAAACTTTCCCAAACTTTCCCAGAGTTTGGACATAATTCCCGCTTTTTAGCAATTTTCCCGAATTTCCCAACTTTCCCAGGTGTCCAAACTATTAGGGTGGGAAGTGGGAAATACCGAAACCATGATTATACTCTGTGAATACTATAGATGTATACATGTAAATAATATGCAGATAAAAGTAAACAAAACAGATAACTTGTTATGCTGATAACATAACGTGACACTAATTAACACGATTCCGATTACTCTAAGCTCTGCACTGGAGAGCGATACGCCACTCAGCAATCTCATATATTCGCCAACCATAAAGTTAATTTTAATTTCGGTGATATTTGTATTCATATCACGCAAATTTCTAACACTTTTCTGCTGAAATTGAGCTATAGAAATTGCTTCGTAAATTTTGAAATCATTTAGAGGTTTCAACCAGATGGATTTGATTGCATTTAGACTGTAGTGCACATGGTCTAAAAGTTATCAAAAGTATCGGCTGGGTTCCATTGCTGAGAATTTAATGTTCAGTAAAAAGTTTTCATTTGTATTATGTAGATGTTAAAAATCTTCTCAGTATATTGTAAAACCGCGATCCGCCCGGCACAAATACACAATAATTGAAGACTTATCTTTGATAATCATATGTAATGGAACTCCGGAAATAGCAAGGTCGGCAACAATTCAAGTTTTTTGGATTAGAACATTACCGTAGCACCGCATCATGAAAATTGACAACATTTGCAAAGTATATACAATTGCATTCTACAAATGTTTATATTGCAATTTATTTTTTCTCCAATCTAACAACTAGTTAAACAACTACATTTTACGAATACGGTCATATTACATCAGTAGAATGGATTGGGAAGTGCAACCTAGTGTATTAAGATATTCACATTTTTGGTCACATAATATATTATAGTATACTGTTAATTTACAAATAAAATTACAAAAATATTTTATTCACAATAAATGTAATACTTGGCTCCTCAAAAACTAAAATTATTTTCTTACATCTAAATGTAGCAGGTCTGTAACCCATCACTAATATCATTGCATCTTCAATGTTCAAGAAATACAGTTTAGATGTATTTATATATATGAATTTACAAAACCGCATTAGACAGTTCCAACAGTTAGTTACAACATAAACGAACATTATTTATTACAAGTGAGCAATTCTATAATTACATAGCATTCCTCAGCCTTTTCATACATGTATTTGCGTTTAGTGCAGTTAGAGTGTTCATTATGCGATTTGGTGCTGCACACTCGTTTATACCTACCTAAATCAACTTAATTATAGGGTAATACAATAAATCAATAAGGAAATTGATTGCAAATCGGTTATGCATATTTAAGGTCGCAGAAGGAAAGATTTCTAAGCTACAGAAAGCTAAACCGCGAATGTCTTTAAGCCCACCTATAGATCCCCATGGATAGTTATTTAATTACTGATATTCTGAGTAAACCTTTGTATTGTGGTATAATTTTTATTTACTACAGAACTGTAAGCCCAATAAGCTGAAATGGTCTACTTAATCTACTATTACTATACGTGACAGTAATAGTATTGAACCATCAAAGCCGCATTCGTAAATTAGTTTTGCTCGTTTTCTCTGAGTCCGTCCTTCTCAGTATTATAAATATATTCCAACTGACAACGCGAGCTTGAGCTTAGGATTGTTCTAATATCCATCCATTCCATAATAATAGACGAACCATAAAATCCAGGAATGCATTATTGGAATTTATGGCTTATAATCAAAATAAAATTTGCTCCTCAAATCTACCATCTGAATGTAGATGAATTGAATATTGGAGACTAGTCAGTTCACAAAACTTCATATTTCATTTAAAGAATATTAATTTATACTACTGTTTTACATTTAGATAACAACTAGCAGCTTTAAAATTTAATATGTATCCAAGTTTTGCTTTTTAAATTTTTTACCATTAATAATATGGAGATATTCCAATGGAAATTCTCTCGCTTTTATTAAGAGAATTTCTTTTTAATTTGAATTCAATTTTAGTTCTGACTTAATCAATTATTACAAATTTCCAAGAAATAATGCTATTTTTTCAAAATGTTTAAGCAACATTCGACTTATATAGTCTTTCAAAATATCAACAATTGTCTTTAACAATTATCCCTATAATAAAATAATCATATCCAAAAATATATAAAAGTTATTGTAACAGGGTTTGACCGAAATATTTTTGTTCTTTGAGGACTTAATAGCCCTAAGTGTTATATTCCATAATATTTCTATAATATTTCTATAATATTTCGAGTTCTAAGTTCCTCAGGCTTTCATAGGAAATTTAGGTTTTATTTAGAAGGTCGACGTTTTATTAATCTTTTGTTCCGTATGGGATATTCATATTACATAATTCTAATTGTGCGTTAGACTGTGCTTTTATTATTTTAATTGAGAACTAGCTAAAGTTCTTTTCAATTAATTGTGCTTTGTAGGGCACTTATAATTCTAGACACAGTTTAACATTTTCAATTATTAACGTAGCTAAACGTTTTATAATTGTTGACGTAGCTAAACATCTTATAGTTTTTAACGTAGCTAAACGTTTTATAGTTTTTAACGTAGCTAAACGTTTTATAGTTTTTGACGTAGCTAAACGTCTTATAATTTCTTACATCAAGAATTTCGCTATGGGTAATGTCTTTTTATGGACTTAATCCCATTTGTTGTTTTGAAGTCATCTGTTTCTGAAATAAACTCATGAAATCATAAATTGAAGTTTCTTATAAATATAGTTTGATTTGAAATAACATACCGAATAAGAATTGAAGTTTACACCATGTGTTTGTAGTGATTTTGTTTTATTTTAAAAGTAAAGTTGAAAAAGGTTTTAGCAAAATGATTCAAAGTACATTTTGTATTTATACTTACTAGTTTGAAAACTTTACAAGTCAAGAGAGATATTTGGAAGTGAACTGGAGAGGGCAAGTGGTGGAATTGGAATGAATTTTATTTCTGACTAACTGAAGCTCTGTGATTCAGATCTTCAGTGGGAGTCAAAGTTGAACGGGAGTTTCGGTGAATTTTCACTGAACGTGAGTGGAGTCTGTCTAATACTCAGCGAGAGTGTAAATAAACATTCAGCTGATCTTGTGCTAAGGGATCTGCGTACAGATTCTCTAGCATGGGAAGTATTAGCAGATGCGTAAGTTTGAAGGGGTGATCCCTTCGCTCATTCGCTCAAGGGTTTCTGGGAGAGTTCTCTGTTCTTAAAGGGAAGTTGGGAATTGTTTGTTTCCTTTCGCTCTCTTGCTTGCTCTGTCTTTTACTTATTTATATAGAAGTATTATTCTTATAAATTATTGCGTAATACTTAATACACACGTAACATATCTCTAACCCATGGAAGTTCAAGTCCTCTTGAATAATATTTAGAGGGCTTTCTAAATCTAATTTCCTAATTACTTACACTTAACTTTATTTTTAGTTGATTTTTGTATTTTGACTTGAAAATAGTTATTAGAAGAGTTATGTAGTAAATTATACTGGTATTGTATTCTAAATATATTGAAATAATAGTTGAAGTCTTGAAAAAGAATATTGATGTCTTGAAAATCGATGTGAAATTATTATCCTTAAAAGCTTGATGAAGAAAATTGTTGGATAATCAGTAGTTAAAAGTTGAGACATCATTAACGCTCTCTCAGTTGAAGTCCAAATTGTTTTCAATTGAAGTTGATTTACAGATTGTAGATTTCAGCATACCGTTGAATATATGTTGTGTTGATATTTTAAATTCGTGAACAACATTTTGAAGAGTTAATACTTTGAAGTTGTTTTTGTAGTGTAGAGGTTGAGTAAGTAGAGTACAGTAAATTTTGTATAGTTGAATTTGGCTTTAAATTATATTTAATGTAGCTTACAAAGATTGTGAAGTACATTTTTGAAGTGATTTAATATTTTTAAGTTAACATTCCTGTTGATTGTAATTATTGTTAACTGATGGTAAGATTATTACAATATATTTTGTAATTATCGAAGCGAAGTATTTAATATTTTTCGAAGAATTGTATTACGTAGATTTTTAACGAAGGTTTTTATTGAAGGAATTTAATGAAGATTATTTAGGAAGATACTTAACGAAGATTGTTAACGAAGATAATTTTGCTTTAAACTATGCATCATTCAAGGATGTGCATCTTTAAGCAAATTTAATTCTTATTGCTTTTAATTGCAATAAATTCGAAGTTTTTCGTAGATCGTAGATATTTCGAAGTTGTATGCAAAATTTGTTTTGCATATTGTTGCGAAGTACATTTATAGAAAATTATATTTCTATCTTCCGTATTACCTTCACGGGTCAATAAATATATTTGAAATCAACTGTCCTTTTTGCAGGATCAATATTGAAATCACATTGTAAAATTATATAAAATTGTAGTCTTTTGCTTTTTGCATAAAGACTTTGCTTATATGACATTTGGCTACTATGAAAGCGCCCATTCCCTAAAGGGAACGATTTGGTCTAATTGTATTTTAAAATTTTAGAATACAGTTTTGTACTGTTTACTTGTTTAAATAATATATGACCTTTGGCGACTATGACGACGCCCATTTCCCAAGGGGAATGACTTGGTCTAATGATAAATAATATTAAATGTTTACTTTTTAGAGTAATACATTTTGGTATGCAAAATGTTGATTTTGCTGTACATAGTATGTGAACTATGTCTTCCGTATAGATGACGGGTCGGTTAAGGCTTTCTGTGTTAATGACAGAGCTTTAACTATATTTCCGTATAGATGACGGAACTTTAAAATTTTTCTCCGTATAGGTGACGGGATATTTCATCGTAGTTACCATTTGTAATTACGAGATTCTACTATTTTTAGTAGTAACAATCTTTCATCGCACTTTATAAGTTACTTGAAGTTTAATTATTCGTAGAATTATCGTAGATTTGACGTCTTTTCGTAGAATTATTTCTTTTTCGTAGATTGGTACCTCTTTCTTAGATTTGTTCCTTCCCATTTGCAAATATTATACTTATGATCCAAGAAAATTGATAGTAAAAGACTTAATCTAGTCTTATTTAGTTAAATGTTATAGTATTATCTAAATTGTTGATTATAAAGAAAATTGTACATTAAAGTGGAATATTTAACAATGTTAAATAGTACTTATGTATTCCTTATAATTATTTAATTATTTAAATGAATGGTAAACTTAAATGTGCATTTTGTACAATAAAATTGAAATATGTGAATAATTTCACATATTTGAATGATCTTATAGTTTGCTTGTATTTTGTTGAAAACCAATATACAAGGTTTTATAGTAGAATAGTATTACATTTACATATATACAAGAAAATTGAAGCAAACTCAAGTCATTGTAAGTGTAAATGTTATCAGTGTTTAAGCAGATTTGAATTTATGGTGGAATAATTATCAAATTGCTGTATTAAATTATTTAGTCATTGTCATTGCATATGCAAGCATTGAGCTAGCAACGCTAAATAAAATGTGGTTTAAATTGTCATTATTGAAATTATAGTATTATCTTCAAAAATTGAAGTTAATACTGATGTTATTTTGAAATATCTTCCATTTGGAAGGAGGAATATGGTATTTTCGTTGAGTTGGTATTTTTAGCAGTTACCTTCTGCTTATGAAACATTATTTGTTTCTTGATGTGTATTTCCCTAGTTGTTTGGGGAGAATTTTTAACTGTGATTACAGTTCCTAATGTAGGGTTGAAAAAAGTTAATGTCTTTTTTGTAGACATTGTTTTATTTTGTTTAAATGAAAAATTTGAATTCTGTTCGTTTGGGTAAACGTTTAAGAATATACTTAGTTATAATTCTACTGATTTTGATTTGTTCCTGTTTTGTAAAATTTTGGATTATAATAGTGTCATTTTCTATTAGGATTGTATATAATGGAAAAATGGTAATTAAAATATCCGATAAGATTTTGGAGAAATAATAGTGAGAATGTGGTGGTAAAGAAATTATGAATTTTCTCATTTTAAAAAGTTTACGAGAAATGAAATTTTGTAATTTGTTGAATTTTTGATAAATCGTAGATGGTTGTTTAAATTTGTGAGATTTATCTGTGTAGTAGGGATCTAAAAGGTTTTATGGGCTTGGTTTATCCGATATGTAAGAGAATAGGACAAAGAAAATGAAAAATAATATTCTAAAGTTCATTTTGAGTTGTTAATCGAGTTTATCGAAATTAGGAATTTTTAATTTGGTGTTTCTGGGAAGAAGGGGCAATAATAGATCTTGAATGTAAGTAAAGGCATCTTCTAAATCTTGTTCGTCTAGAATAGGGCCTAATGTGATTTTATCACTTGGATAATGAAATTCTATCCGAATTTTTGGAAATTGATTGGAAAAACGAGTTTTAAATTCTGAAAATTCCGAATCAAAAATGTTAATTGGGTTTTGACAGTATTTAAATAATAATTCGATAGTATAGGGTTCCATATTAGAGTTCTAGTAAGTAAATGGGTTCCTAAGGGAAATTGGACATAGCCTCCGGCTGGCATTTCAGTTTTCAAAATTTTGATTTAAATAATTTTCTAAGTTATGAATCTATAAGGAAAAATTGGCGATAGATTTGGGGTGACCCGGCACAAATGCCAGTAGGTAAATATAAAAGTGCATTATAAAAGTCACTAAAAGGTTATTTTGAGCCTTATTAGAATTTGGAAATTTTGTTGATAAATTTTTGTCGCTGGGTTCGTTTTTCCTCTGTGCCTATGGATTTACTCTTGACCAGGCACGCCTCAAAGGGCCACCATTTTATATTATGTTATATTCCATAATATTTCTATAATATTTCTATAATATTTCGAGTTCTAAGTTCCTCAGGCTTTCATAGGAAATTTAGGTTTTATTTAGAAGGTCGACGTTTTATTAATCTTTTGTTCCGTATGGGATATTCATATTACATAATTCTAATTGTGCGTTAGACTGTGCTTTTATTATTTTAATTGAGAACTAGCTAAAGTTCTTTTCAATTAATTGTGCTTTGTAGGGCACTTATAATTCTAGACACAGTTTAACATTTTCAATTATTAACGTAGCTAAACGTTTTATAATTGTTGACGTAGCTAAACATCTTATAGTTTTTAACGTAGCTAAACGTTTTATAGTTTTTAACGTAGCTAAACGTTTTATAGTTTTTGACGTAGCTAAACGTCTTATAATTTCTTACATCAAGAATTTCGCTATGGGTAATGTCTTTTTATGGACTTAATCCCATTTGTTGTTTTGAAGTCATCTGTTTCTGAAATAAACTCATGAAATCATAAATTGAAGTTTCTTATAAATATAGTTTGATTTGAAATAACATACCGAATAAGAATTGAAGTTTACACCATGTGTTTGTAGTGATTTTGTTTTATTTTAAAAGTAAAGTTGAAAAAGGTTTTAGCAAAATGATTCAAAGTACATTTTGTATTTATACTTACTAGTTTGAAAACTTTACAAGTCAAGAGAGATATTTGGAAGTGAACTGGAGAGGGCAAGTGGTGGAATTGGAATGAATTTTATTTCTGACTAACTGAAGCTCTGTGATTCAGATCTTCAGTGGGAGTCAAAGTTGAACGGGAGTTTCGGTGAATTTTCACTGAACGTGAGTGGAGTCTGTCTAATACTCAGCGAGAGTGTAAATAAACATTCAGCTGATCTTGTGCTAAGGGATCTGCGTACAGATTCTCTAGCATGGGAAGTATTAGCAGATGCGTAAGTTTGAAGGGGTGATCCCTTCGCTCATTCGCTCAAGGGTTTCTGGGAGAGTTCTCTGTTCTTAAAGGGAAGTTGGGAATTGTTTGTTTCCTTTCGCTCTCTTGCTTGCTCTGTCTTTTACTTATTTATATAGAAGTATTATTCTTATAAATTATTGCGTAATACTTAATACACACGTAACACTAAGACCTTACTATAGGCAAGTAAAGGGATTATTCCTAACACAAATTCTGCTCAATAAAAGTTTCTTGTCAGGTAAATTTAGATAAATAAGCGCTTGGTGAATGTAGTGTGCACTAAGAATTTTCTTATTCACTTCAGTTTCAAGACATTGCTACTAATCCTTTCTTTTAACACAATACCTGTTCTCTGAAATTCAATATGGAAACAAGAATGCGCCTACAATACACAAAATGGGATTAGCCTTTCTCATTCAACGATTCCAATGGTTCACGCTGACTTAATTAGGTTATTTGTTGGCCTTTGACAACAAATGGAATAAGTTGGTTCTGCAACATGAATCCTGCGATCTATTAGTCATGTAAGCACTTCAAGTATTTCGTATTTAAAATAAAAATAGATCAAAGGTTTGTAGCATTTCCTAGTAAAAATAAAATTACCATGCTTAGTGTATATTGGTAGAAAAATTCACGCTGATCCATAAGAGAAGCCATTGAGTTCTGAACAGTTCAAAGTAAAACAAGAAAATAAAACACCTAAATGGAAAATGTTCCATTTAAGTGGTATGTGTACTCATTTGTTAAAAATTACGTAGCCTTCCATCGGATTTTGATTTCATCCTGTATCTAGATGATGGATTTTCTACAGCTCTAGCTCAGAAAAACAGCCTAACTCAGATTATAACAGCAGAAGGGTACACAAATTTAATTTACTTTAATTTCAAAAGCAATTTTAAAATCTTGAGTATATTTCAAGCTTATTTCAATTAATTTATTTATTCGAGATTGTACTACTATGTATTCGTTTTCGTGAACCATAATTTATTGTATTTAATACGTATGGATAACCTTTTATGGGTTATTAAGATTTTTCTGAATTAAGTTTTACCAGTTTGGATACCAAAGATCAAATACACTATAAGTAAATAAAAATATTCACCTGTTATTAGTACAGTAATGTGTATTAAGCAAAATAATTAAGTAAATTTTCTATTTTTTAGCACAACAAAAATAAAATTATCATTTGAATACATCTTTCTGGTAAAATCCTTTTTATACTCTTGATTTGGGAAACGTCCTTTTAATAGGAATTATTTCTTTTCCAACTTATAAATGTATTGCTTCTATATTTTAGGTTGTATATTCTTGTTTTGATAAGATTTTGTAATTTCTAAACTGTAGCACTTAAAGCAATTTAAGATTACAATAAAACTCTATTTTTATTTGTTTTTTCTATAACCATTATTAATATATTGTTTATCATTTTCAGGAATTGTTAAAATCTACCCTTTACGACTGATAACTGACTGCAACCGGAGATGACACTCTGCCACCTATCATTTTTCAACTGTGTTATTGCATTTCTATACTGGATCCAGTTTGCAATATTTTATATTGGCTCACAATTATCTTGGAACTTTTAAGGTATACTAAATTCTACGCAGCAATAAATTCTTTCGATTAATGCTTGTAATTCCCAGTCCTAAAAGCTGAACCTTTTGGGAATATTGAGAAAGATCCCATGTGAAGATGGGAATGCAAAAAATGTGCAAATAACACTGCACTTTCAAAATTTTCCTTCTACTTACCTGAATTTTGCACTCAATTTTTTCCCCTTTGAACGTCCTATTAACGAAAATTTGGGAAGTTCTCGTATAAGACTATCCCACCCGAAACATGTTAATTGTAATTTTAGCACTCACAAATATAATTCTGGCTTAACAAAGATTTTGTCAATTGAAGTATTTTATAACTAATTTCAACACATTTCTTAAGCCAAACTTCCACTGCTCTGTAAGTTTATTTCCTTTTCAGTGAGAAAATTATTTTAGAAGACAAAGATTATTAACATATTTTTAATGTACTTTCTCATTCTTTAGGTTAAAATCTTAACGCGATTTACGTTTCTATTGCCATCAGATTTTGTAATTTATACCCTGTAATACTTATACCGTTTCCTATGACTATTATTAATGCTTTTTATCATTTACAGGAATTAACACAATCTTAATTATGTGACCGATAACTGACTTCAACCGGAAATGACATTAGCCCCCTATCAATTCCTAACCTCCGACATGCGATCCAGTTAGAAGGAGTTATATACTTTGACGACTTTTAAGAAATTACGCTAACTACACATATTTCGAATTTGCAAACAATCAAATGGAACACCGTGGAATTTTCTTTAAAATTTTTAGTTCTGTGAAGGTTAACCGTTGAAAACATTTATTTTAATTTTAAATTAATATATATAATTCAACATGGTTTCTGCATCACGTATAAATTTTGTTAAACTAAATAGGACTGACATATTAATTTAAGCAAACTGGGTGTCTGACTAGTAAGTTTTGTCTGTCTGGGAAATGTAGGTACTGATAGATATTAATATAGTAGGTGGTGTATAATATTTTTATTTACAGAAAAGGGATTTGTCAAAAATGACAAACACAATATATTTGAAGATTAATATATGTTCGAAACCTCACAGGACAGAGGTAAATATGGTGACACGAATTTAAAACGGTATGTAGATGACATGATACATAAAAGATTCTTTAGATGAGATTGTATAGGCAGCAATTGTGATTGGTACGAGGTAATAATCCTTTTAACAGACAGTGTAAGAGATTTATTTTTAAACAAAGTAGACTAAGCTGACAGTTTCTTTTTCTTCCTGGGGAAATGTTTTGTAAAACACGCCTCTTTTCTTCTTTGGATGCCATATCAAAATTATTTCTCAAACGATGTCTTCACCAACAGTTTATTTTTACTAAACTCCGTTGATCTTCATAAAATACTCTTTATAATTATATATAGTGACAAAATTCAGTTTCCTACTTAAGTAGTAATTCAAGCTGCAGAGTTTTTGCTTTTGCGTTTGAAAATTAAATGTGTCATTTTCGTATTTCCCAGTTTGACTACCGCGACCATGTAGTGGGAAAACGGAGTTTTGCAGTTTTACTTGAAAAAACTGTTGCCCGCTACGTGGTCGCCTTAGGCGACCAGTCTAATTAGTAAACTTACTTTCACAGTAGAGTCGCAAACGGGGAATGTAGTAATAGAAATGTGATTAGGTCGTATTTAAAAAAATAAGCTATTAGTAGCAAAAAAACGTCTAAATATAAAGTCTACCTACATTTCAGGTTTTAAAAACTCCAAAACTCATTTAACTTAAAACTTTCATTAAGATGTATTCCAATTCAGTTATTTGTAGTTGGACAGACTGGTTGGTTGAACAAAATAAACTTCCACATTGTTCTTATGCGTGGTTTGTATACAGAACATGACAACGTATATCTGAAAACAATTCTCATTGAGGAAAACAATTTTGCTCAGGAATCCATAAGTTCTCAACAAATGAGCAATTTTAACACATTCATTACTAGCTTTAGTGAGAACGGTTGGACATCTGTGAATGGGAAAACTATTAGATGCCAAAAAATAACCCAATCACAAAGAGGTTCTGTCGAAATCCAAGGCTGGTTTTGTAGACGAAATATCTGAGGCATTTCTTCGTCGCTGTCTATGTTGGATGTTGTATTCTACCAAATCTCTGGCAAAGTCTGATTCATTTAAATGCACTCTAGTTTTAAGCGCGCTAAAACAGTATGTAACGTTGGTGACTTTCCTTTCTTCTGCTACTAAAGTGACTCATTTCTACTTCATTAAATGAGTTCTTAAATGTGATGACTGTCTATCATATCTATTTTAATTGTCAAAGAATTTGGAACAGGGTCTGCAGATTATTGTGCTTTTCTCAGGATGCTTGTAGTTAGGTCGAAATATAAAAGATGCGTTTGTTTGCCTCTGTAGACTTAAGAATCAGAATCCAAAAAATGAGACAGTTTAATATAAATGATTTCAGGTGTCCATTCCGTGGTATTCACCCAAGGTTTAATGGGCTGCTCTTTATACAAATTTAGTCAACTTTCTTAACGTTCCTGACGCTGTAGTGACTTGGGAATGGGTTTCTCTGGATTTGTACCAGTTCTTTTACAATCTCTGACAACTGATGCCTCTCATTCGTCAGAGAATTTTGATTTTGGTGTTTTTCATTAGAAATTGAAGAGTATTCTTCTAATAATGCGTGCACTGCTTCCTATTCTCTGTTCTCAAATATACCAATTTTCCGAACAACAATGAATTCTACTGCTTCGTCATATTTCAAGTACGAACCATTTTCAGAAATGATTCATTCTGTTCTATTTAAGAATATAATTAAAAAACTTACCATATTGTCACATAGAACTTACTATTCTGTCTCTTCTTTACTAATAATGATGTAGGTAGCCCTTTTATGTACCTAATCTGGGGATGAAGGAAGAATGTATTCTATTGGTGGATGAACTGCAGATGAGAGATAGATATGAAGCTGTGCAATTTATTATAGAGTGCTCAGAAAACTGGGTGAGTTTATTTACGTGTACTCTGAGAAGAGTTTCTACTTTTGTGTTTTGTGTATTGCTGATAATTTTATTAGTTTGCATCGTTACACAAAAACTGTTTTTTTGAAACTCGATTTTACATTCTCAGATTTTTTTAAATTAAGTCAGCATCTCTCAACGCTGGATATAATGCTCCTTCCAATGCGTCTTCTAAAGCTTTGTTGTAATCTGGATAAACAAACAATCTACAGTTGGAGTTCATGTTTATATACATTTTTCACAAAAAATGTTTAGTTATTACTTGAAAATATTGAAGAAAATGGATTGACATTTTTTGCATTGGAAACGCAGTGGTAGTGGGTTTCCAGTCATATATGACTCCAATGTTTCGGTCGCGTTGGGTGTTTTATATTGATAAAAGAACCCTAAGACTTGAATTTTTTAAGATAAAAGGTGTTATTTAATTCTATAGCGATAATAGTAACTGAATGTGTAGTTGATCTGATCACAGATCATTGAAAATTACTAATAAGCTTAAAATCTTAATTTTTAGGTTAGGTTTATCTACTTTTATAAGAATCACTAAGATCTAATTTGAATAACATGTTTACAGTTAAGAGAATTGTACCGGATATTGCAATAAAATTATTCAATAACAATTTTATAAAGAATGGAATAAAATTTTACAATGTTTTAATTGAATCGTATTTTGGGATTCTTTAACTGATTTCATTTCTTCCCTGTGGCCAGTACCTGTGTTCATTATTAGAATGTTATTTTCAATTCATGATTTGGAATATTATTACAAACATCTAACATTATCACATTGTACAACGGCATTTCAATAGTTAAACATTTGGCGTGGATTAGAATAAGACTTCAGCAATACAATTATTATTTTCATATCATTGATTTATCCCGACCTTCAGACGATGTTAAGTAAATAGACGGAGGAAGTCACTCTTATTAATTATTTCGCGGTGGTGTCCACTGTTTTTATATTCACTACGGGACACGGGTTGGAAATTCATGACAACAAACCATTGCACTGTTTGAAAGCATCATATTACACTTTCTCAGAAGTCTTGACACTAGAGGAAACGTAATATGTTGATTTGTACCTTCATTATACTTTTTTGTGATCATAAAATTCTTTATATTTTGAAACAATATAACGCACAGTTAACTTTACTCTGTCAAAATATTTCAAATAGCACTTTGCTCTAAGTTGCCTTTCTTTACTTCAGTTCTGTCATGAAAAAAGTTTGTCCGAAACCCTTTACATAAAATCAATAAAATAGTTCTTTGCAAACAGGAGTCATAAAAATGTATTCGTATGCCGTGTAAGCCTTTATTAGATATACAAAACTAATACTTAAGGAAAACTTTAAGAATTCAAAGTCAGTATTCATATTGGTTAATGTAAATAGTAGATAATATTAAGCTAAGTAAAGCTAGAAAGATAAGTAAGTATTTTTGACTTTTTCGAATTATTTTAAATAAATGGTAATTCATTGACCCTTGAATATTTTTTGTGGAATACTGTGAAATAGGAATACTTTGCTTGTGATCTGATTGTAGTATTTAATTCCAACAACATGAGAATCCAAATTTCTTTCCTACTACTTTTTGCATTTACGGAATGCAAGTTTGGACTGAAATTTCTAGTGGATTTGGAAAGTGGTTGTTATACCCAAATTATATTTTACCACAAATTTCAAAATACACCGAATTATTTCTCAGATGAAACAATAATTAAAGAGTTAAGTCAAATGGACAATCCTTACGCGATAACGGAATTTGCTTCTAATGAGAATCGTTGCATTGACGAAACTGTGCGAAAATTAATGGCCACTCAGAAAAATAAAGGCATTCGTGCGCCTATTAGGTGGTATGGTATGAAGTCATGCCATGGCCAGTTTGACAATCTAAAATTGAAAACTTCTTCGCCAGTTTTTAATTCCCGATTGAATTGCGTTGCGAACATTTTCGTAAATCTAAATACGAAAGACTACCGGGAAATGATGTTGACCAACTACATCAGTGAGACATTTAATTACAGAGGTCTCCGAGGAAAATACAGGTATAGGTGTTCGGAATATTCCTCTGTGTATATTTTGGTGGACAAGGAAACTCTCAACCTTGCCAAGAGGAATTCAATGTATTTCACTCAACTGGACTTCAAAGGATCAAAAGTTGACGTAGGTGCATTTCTTCTAACTAAATCATGGTTCATGTTCACAATTGACATAGAATTGTTCTTTATTTGTCCCGAAGTCACATATGTATCAAAAACACAATGGTTTCATGCGCATTCATTAATTCCGTTTTTGGTGAATGGAGATGAACCTTTGTCTTACGATATGCTAAGAAGAAAAGCGGAGCAAGATTTTAGTAAAAAGAGTAGCGTAGCTCAAAACACTTTTATCGCAATAGAATCTGGTTCTTCGTATAATGTGGATCACAATTACGTAGAATCTCCACTTAAGGATGAATATTTTTCCACCTTTTTCCAGAGGGGATACAAAGATATTGCATTTGCAGTCATTTCTATTACTCTACGAGAATTCACTAATGCGACAATAGTTGCAAAGCAAATCATGGTTCTACCAACGGTTACATTCGCTCATGACATGACTTTTAACACAGCATTCGGTTTGAAGAACAAGTTCGTCGACACAACAGTTATGATAACCAGGGAATATTCGTATAATTTCATTTCCTGTGTGGTTTTAGAAGACGCGAGTCTTTCTTTCTTTGGATACATTCGGCCATTTGAATTGGGCACTTGGTTGGGAACCATTTCTTCTTTTTTCTCTCTTGTTGTTTTTGCCCACGGTGCAATATACTTTAGAAATGAAGAAAGTTTTCCTTTCCTTTTAATATTCTACAGTTATCTTCTGCAACACTCCATCTCATTACCTACAAAGATGGCAAATCTCTTTTGGATAAGAATTCTGATCGGTCCTGCACTTCTGGCACTCATTCTCTTAACAGAAATGTACAAAAGTATCGTAACTGCAGATCTGACGGAACCACCTCCGACAAAAGGAATTGAATCAATTCAAGACTTGGAAAATTTGACTGAAGTAAAAGTATTCAGTCCTTTTGTGGGAAGTGACGAGTTCAGTCCATTTTACATTTCTAGTAAAATACAGAAACATGTACTGTTTTATTATTACGTGTACTTAAAACACAACAAAACCTGCTACCCAGTAAATTTCAATGCAAATGCTTGCAACGTTAACTTTGCACACGAAAAAGATGTTAAAATAAAAAATCACGATCCAGCATTTCTGAAAATTACTGAAAATGCTTTTCAACTATACATTAAGTACATTCCAGAGCCATATCGTCATTTCGAAATTCTAAGATATCGAAACCACATTACCAAAACCAGTAAACTGATAGAAAAAATTAAAAAGTCGTTTCACATTCCCCCAGGATTTCCTACTGTCTCCTCCGTTCAAAAGTGGATTTCACAATGCCATAATTCAATGTTTATTGACAGAACTTCAAAGTTGCATCGATTCCTCAATGAATCGTTTTGGAAATCAGAGAATGGCCACATTTCTCCCAGGCGAAATTTGTATTTTGGTAAAACTGAGTTATTCGGGGAAAATTATATCTCCTTATTTAACAGCAAACGACTCCCGCTTATGGGGACGTTTTTCAAACGGAAATTTAATGTTTTACTTCATTCTGGCCTTTTTCACTCTTGGTTACATGCATTTAAAAGGTATAATTTTACTGAATGTACAGAATGCTTAAACAGAGATACTCCGAAACCCGTCTCATTTCAAGACACTAATATTTCTAGTATATTTTACTTATTGGCCGGCGCACTATTACTTTCAATTTTGGTTGTATTGTATGAGTTTGTCGACGGAATGGTCATGTATTATGTCCAAAGGTATTTGAAATACCTTTTACCATTTGTTGATCCTAGAAGGAGTTAATTACGTAATTCTGGAAATTCGTTTGCAGAAAACATTTTTTCAAATAGTGGTGCTATATTCACAGGCCTTATTGAGTTGGATAATTCTTAATGCTTTAAATGAAAAAATAAATATCATCAAACAATTATTTCGGAATAATTTCAATTTCTAATATCCTCATTTCATATTCTCATTAAATTTTCATTGTATGCAAACTATGCTAACACATTAAGGACGTTTGCTATCAGGACATCACTGTTTCGTTCTCCAGAATTTGGAAATTCAAAATGTCATAAATAGAAATCTTTATTCTGTATTATAGTTTTAAATTGGCCACAGAGTATAAATCCTTCCGATTAATAAATTATAGTAGTTTTGGAAATTATTATAAAATATGAAAAGACTCTGCAGTAGTAACATTAGTTATTGTTAACAAGATATAATGTAATGTACATCAAACACAAAGGATTTACAATGATGTATCTTAAAATTGACATTAACGTACGAATAGTAATTTTTAAACTTTCACGTCTTTACAGTTTAGCACCCAGTTGGAATCATTGTAGTTTTATTTAGTACTGTTTCGCCCAGTACCACGTCTTGGAGGAGCAGTAGAAGAGATGCAAGACACAATGAAGTTATTGAGAAGATCGCGTTTTTTCAGTATAAAAGAAATCCCGGTTTTTTTTCCATACGGACACACGTCATTTTTAAAGGCACGTTGAGTCCATTTATTCGTGTATTCAATTGCAAAAACTGGTTTATTAGTTTTTACGTACGCTTCAAAATTATCACATTCTTCGTAATAGGCGCAAGACTGAAAAATAGAAATAGAATTTATTTTCCAATAATACGAGTAAAATATTTGGTTTAAAAAGGTACGAAACGGAATTGAAACTTCTGACTTTTTTCACAAGATTATAGTTAATGACTGTTTGGCTAATAAATTAAAACTTTTCGTTTAGAGTAATTGTTGTTTTACGTGGATGCCTGAGTAAACACTGCATCAACACAACAAGAGGTCTAGGCTGCTATACATGATACAAAACAACATTGAACTACTGATTCAGAAGTTGCATTGAAATCAGAATTTTCATTACCATATCTTTAGGCATTCGTTTACTCTGAGTATTCTCTCAAAACAATAAGTCAGACAGTAAAGGTTGAGCCTGATTTATTCGTTTCTCATTCTGGGCCATGTCCTCCTAAACTTGTAGCTTCTAAGTAATGGAGAATGATCTTGAATATTTCTAATTGTAGGACTTTTGGAAACAAACGGTGAATTAGTTAGTACAGAAGAAAAACTTTAACGATAAATGATTTAAATTAGGTTGAATTATATTTTTGTCTTGTTTTGAGAGAAATGTCAGTGCAAACGAGTGCGCATCTTGTATACTAAAGTAATAATTATGTTGTTATACCTAATTGGTATTTAATAAAACGTATAAATAAGCATATTTTAATACTGTACCTCCACGACTGCGAAATCAGTTTCATTCACCAATTGCTTAGCTTGATCATTGTCGTTTTTCAGTCCAGCTAGCATGGCATTTGCCCTAATTTCACGAGCTATGGCCTTATTGTAAGAAATCTGGTCGTCAGCTTTAAGAGGAAATCCGGTGTCCTCTTCGTACCCGTTCATGTTATCCGGGTCAATTCCTTCACAGCCTTTTAAAGCGGCAGCTCTGAATCTTTTTCTCATTATGGGAAGAAGAATATCTTGCTTCCTAATGTCTAACCAATTTTCCCCATCCCAACCGCTGTAGTTTTTACCTATTACCTCAGGTGGAAAGTCGCCTGCGTCACTTCGCCAGTTCTCCCATGCTCCCTATATCAAATATTTTGAATTATTGGAATCCATATGGTTTAATGGAAATGAATGAAATTAATTTTTAATTATTGAATAAGCAATATCAATATACTTACAACATTTACGTAACAAATGACACGTTTTCCCTTTGCCAGTAAGTCACGGATGATTTGTTCTTTAAGGTCGTAGTCCAGAAAGATTACATTTGCAGAAGTTGTAAAGTTTTTATTTTCCCCAAGTAAATAGTCAAAAGTGAAAGGACCAGCACCGCCGAAACTTTTTGGTGGATTTGCTGAATTAACTCCTTAAAGTACGAAATCATTTCCATATTGTCAGTACACTTAAATTATTTTTATTAATATTCCGATGCATTTGAAAAATGAAAAATACTTGAATGAAAAATGAAAAAAATGTTACAATTTTGAGAAAAGTTATGCGTAAATTCATAAATACAATGCCAATTTTAATATTTGTATTATTTAAAGATTAAAATCTATTCTTTTAATTTATTCTTTTAAAATAAATCTATAAATAAATCTATAAAAGAATTTAAAAACGGTTTACCATCAACGAAAAAAGTTTTCAGCAGAACGAGAATCAAGAAACGAGAAACCAGGTTTTTACACATTTTAATGATTTGCTTGTAGATAAGGCTGTTCCCAACACCAAACTAAGAATTTACTGTCTTGTTTTCCATATTTATTAGCAAATTATTCAACAAAATGTTATTGGCATATTAAATATAATTGACACCACAAACAGAACCAATGTCAGTCCTTACAGGTTATAAAATTCCAAGTATGCATGCGGTACCACGTTTGCACTTGCTTCTCCACCAGGGATTTCGCTGTTCGGTAAAAACTGCAAAAAGTGGTAAAAAAATAATGTCATACAAAAAATCGCTTCCGAAATAAGAAATGCAGTACGTTGTTGTTTTACATTCAAAAATTTATTAAGTAAATAGTACAATAATTAATAATTAATATTCAAAACTAATTAAAATGCTTACCAAATTTTGTCTTTTGAGGTTTTGCCATACAGAAAAGAATAATCAGGAATATATTATGCAAATTAACTGGCTGAGCAATGATTGATGATATCTAAAAATTCATATAAAATAAACAATCAATCAATAAAGTTTAATCTTTACCATTATTTATAATTTCAGGGTTTTCAATAAATAAAATCTGAGATCTGATCATTTACGACAAATTATAAAAGAAAGTAAAACATTTACTAACCCATAATCGAGGAATGATTGATTCAACCTTTTTTCAATGCAACCGAGTTTGTCTATGAAATGCGTCACTTTTACAAACATTGACCTTATTTTTAACAGAGCTTACGGCGCAGTATTTTCCATCTAACTGCACTACACATTAATCAAATAGAAACTGTCTCTAAATTGCAAATTTGACAATGTTGAAAATGATTGATGAATCCTCGGTAAATTGATTTATCGATTTTAAAGGGAAGTAATACAATACAACACCTAATAGCAACATCTGTGATTTAAGTTTTGTTTAATATTTATGATATTTTCAACTTCCATGTATTATTAATGCAAAAACTTGCACGAAACGGATGCGTCAGAACTCAGTTACATTTTTCTACGAATACATCAAAACATTTCACTTATATACCGCTAGTCCTATAATAAGAGTATTAGCAGCTATATTGTATTAAAATTTTGAGTATTTAACTGACTCGTTCACCGTATTCTCATTATCCAATATTTTATTGTCCAATTTATATATTTAAATCCTTAGGTATTCACTTTACCCTCCTCGATCCTATTTTACTCGGTCTTACACTGGTTTATTGTAATGAGAGACTGTTAAAAATAATAAAGCTTGTTTGATCCTGTGAATGAACGTGTGTCAATTATGTATATCTTCTGCTTTCTCGAAACATTCTCTGGATATGGACCGTCCCCTTCCATTTTGAAAAAGAAAATAATTTCCCACTTTGTCAACTAAATCCAAAAAGCCACTTTCCCTGAATCTGTCTTCTCTTTGGGGAAGACCTCCAATGGGTCCAATGTAAACTGATTTCGTATCACTAAACTTGTTTAAAAATTGAGTGATGATTTCTTTTGAGTCAATTCGATTTCCCATAATTGCGTTGATCACTAACGTTTTCGGATAAATTTTTTCCATTACTTTCGCAGCTTCTGCGAAAGAATGACAAGTTAAAACAAGGAAGTCTATTTGTAACCTCGCTATGTCACTGCCAATTAGGTTAGCAATTTTTATCATTCGGATTCGTTTTATGCTTCGGGGTATCCATTCCAAATTCAAATTTTCGATGGGCAAATTTATTATTAAGTTAACCAAGCTGGGGCAGCTTCTAAAGTGCGAAATCGTGGGGACAACATAGTTATTAAATTCAACAGTGTGCAGATTAGGCAGAATTATAGATTCAGAGCATAGAATTGAAGAAACCGCATCACGATTGTGGCCAAAACTTATTTCTTCAATTTTAGATGGAAGAACTGCTAAATCTATAGTTGACCTGTGAAATGACAATTTTTTGTAGGTACTTTTGCTTTTCTGTAGAAGTGGAACACCTTGTAAAAATAGATTCTTCAAAGAAAATTTGGCCATTCCCCAATTAGTTACTTTACAATTATCCAATTTTAGTCGACGTAGATTAGCGCACTCTTGCATGTCCAATTCTATTTCGTTAACCCCCTGAAGAGAAGAAAAACAAGTTATGTCGCTTTCTATGGCTGCACTAAAATCAATAATGTCGTTAATACGAAATTTCTTCACTTCTTCTCCATCTTTATGGAAATAAATATATTCCAATTTTATTTTGTGAGGACATATCCGTTGCTGTACAGTTTCCACGTCAATTATACAAGCTTCCAAACTAATTTCCTTTGCATATGGAATGGCGCCCAAAGATACCTTTGGACGGAAATCGTAATCTTTTCCAACAATTCTTAACTTTTTGATTTGTATTTCAGTCAGCCATTTGTTAAGTACATGGTGATTAATATGTTCATCTTCTTCGTTAGCAAACACCATTTTATCGAATTCCAACTCTTCGATATTGCTTCCGTACATTTCAAAAAAGTTACCCACTAGTGCTAAATCGTAAACACCAGGAGCAAAACTGAATGAAAACTTATCTGAAGTCGCCACATTGAATACTTCTCCGAATTTGCCGTAAAAATACTTCTCAGCCGGCCACAAATGTACTTTTGAAAACCTTTTTAAATAGCGATAAGAAATTCTGTTCCAGTTTTGAGACACGAGGCGGCATTCCTTAATATCTTTCACTTGCAGAAAGCCAAATATGATGTCTTGAATAAGCTGCAAAAATTACAACACGAAAATCATGTTTTCATTAGAGCATTCCAGACACAAAGCCAATACAACTATTTTAATATCAGAAACAGGTTGCATAATTGCAGTTTTCCAATAACCTCTGTTGTCTCAACTGGGTTTCCAATTGTAAAATTCGAAAATAAATTGCTGTCACTTCGTTTTTTCAAGGGCAGACTTTCGGTAGCAATATTCTGCATCTCTGATTCCTTCCCCACGGCTACTTCTCCGCGCTTCGATTTTCTTTAACTGTAGTAAAATTGTAAATACAAATACAAGATTTTCAGCACACTTTGATAATCGTAATTTACGGTATTTAATAGCTACAAATATAATTTTACAAATTGTAAAAGTTTATCAGTGATTTAATGATTTAATTTCCCTAATCTCTAATTAATAATCACTAAGTTACTTTAGGTGCACGTACAAATTGAATTATTTACGAAGCTCTACTTTGGATTTTCAAACTACTTTCTGAAACTTAAAGTTAATTTAAAAGATCAATAATGGTTGGGTAGAAAATGAAGAATGAAAAAGTAATTGAATGACTTATTCTGGGACTTGAACTAATCACTGGATATTGCAAAAATATATTTACAGTTTTGACAGAACGTCAAAAGACCAATGCAAAACAAATACAGACGAATTAGATATCTAAGTTCGCGGGTTGCAAAGAGTTATACGGAGTATTTCGCAGGCTTTATTCAACAGTAGGAAGATCCCCAAAAGCAGATAGGAAGTTGGTGTGCAAATTCACATACATGCATTTATCTCATGTTATAAAATTAAAATTTCAAGCTATACATTAAGCATACTTTACATTCCGGGTGTCCACTATATATTAGACCACACTTTGACAAAAAATATCAAAGGAACTAATAACGCTCACTGAATGCGGTCTCCATCATTTACAGAAGGCAAAATTATAAATATTCATAACATTATTAATACTAGAGCATAAATATTGATATTTACTAGCTGAAAGGTCGAGCTGAATGAAAAATGTCTAAAATATTTTTGGAAAACCATTCCTTTGTTTTCAGTTTTGTCAGGGAACTTACTTCCAAATATTTGGAAGTACTTACTTATACTTCCCAAAATCAGGTAAAATAATTCAATTATTTTGCAGAGACATATTCCTTCATGAAAAAAAGTTTTAAAAAAGATTAATTTTAAATCAGACTTCACTTTGTCAGTTCCAATCTAGCACTAAGAGAATCAAAATCTCTTTTTCTGTTATTATTTATCGGAATTTTGGACGTTTGGATTAACATAAAGAAAACACAATTGAACTTTTTAATATACAACAACAACATAATATACATACACGAAGTACAGGAGTACTGTGAGAAATATGAAGAAATTCCTAATGAAGGTGATAAATTTTACATAATTGACTACACTACAGCCAACAATGAATTCAGATTGTTTTCTCGATATAAATAATTTACTAAAATAACTACAATATTTTAATTTGTGTTGTTCTGAACTGACATATGTGACATGTTCCATTATTATACAGGGTGGTCCATATCTATGTGCTATAGCTGTCCCGGAAGAACCGAAAGGAGTACAGAAAAACTGTTTACACCAGTCGAAAGCCAGGACAAAGTTACATTGAAATCCAAGTTTTCATCAAAATCGGTTGAAGTTAAGTGGGCCAAATAATTCGGTGAAAAGAAAAGGTACAAAAATTTACCCGGTTTTCGAGGATTCGGATTTTTCCCGGGCGCAAAAATTATTTTTTTGAAATAACACTTTCACATCTGCAATCCATTTTATTTTAGTGAATTTTCCTGAATTTTTCATGGCAATCATAAAAGGTCGAATTTTCAACTTTTCTGGAATTTTCTTCCAGATTCCAGGAAATGCAAGAAAAGTTGAAAATTCGACCTTTTTTGATTGTCATGAAAAATTCAGGAAAATTCACTAAAATAGCATGGATTGCAGATGTGAAAGTATTATTTCAAAAAAATAATTTTTGCGCCCGGGAAAAATCCGAATCCTCGAAAACCGGGTAAATTTTTGTACCTTTTCTTTTCACCGAATTATTTGGCCCACTTAACTTCAACCGATTTTGATGAAAACTTGGATTTCAATGTAACTTTGTCCTGGCTTTCGACTGGTGTAAACAGTTTTTCTGTACTCCTTTCGGTTCTTCCGGGACAGCTATAGCACATAGATATGGACCACCCTGTACTTATTATAGACGCAATTCCTCTGTTTCCCGGAAACAACTTGAAGACTAAGTTTTTTAACCCGAAGACTGTTTGTTTTATTTCATGATGACATTGAATTTTTAATTAGAGGAAACTTTTTTTAAATCGAAGACGGATTTTTTAGCGGGCTATACCATTTAAATGGAAGATAAATTCCTTTAATTCCCAGTAGTTTTAAAATTAAGCCAACATAAAGTACTATCTAATAGATTTTCAAAGCCAATATTATACACAATTGCATTTCACATACAATATACAAAATACAAATAAAAGGAACTTATTGTTCACTATGTATTCATTAAAAAAGAGCAAATTAAAGCATTGTATTGAGAAGTTAGTAAACTTCAAACTGTATATAATCTAGACTATTTTACCTGTAGAATTACAACGGCACTCGACAATATAACATACATAGAACGTTTGCTGTTCAATTCAGATAAAAAGTACATGAGACTGCAAATGTTTACAAAGTAAATGTAATATTAGCGGAGACATTGACCTCTCATTCACAAAGCGTTTTGTCCAATACAAATCGCCACTTCAAAAATAAAACGTGTACTTACAAATGCAAGTAACATCTGCATTGTATCCTATGCAGATAAAAGACTTTGAACTGATTCGGGTGTCCATATTAATTTTAATAATATTTGGAATTCTATATTATATAGTCTCAAGCCATGGTTAAGCAAAGGTATTCGAATATGTTTAGCAAATATTCGAAACCAAAATTTTCCACTTTATTTAAATGTCATATTAGGTAGAGTTTTTGTTTGTTATTGAAGTATGAAAAATGTTCACTTGATGCACATTATCATATTGAATGAATCATCATATTTGCAAAGCCAAACTCATTGTTTTGCACATGAATTTCTAAATTACGTTTTCCTTGTTCTTACGTTAACATTGTTCGCGTTTCATAGTATTCGATCCTATAAATGTCATTTGCTTACGTTGAATGGAATCAGAAAATATTTTTTACTCTTGAGTTCTTGCATTAAGTTTCCTGCATGCTTTTGCCTGCTGTCTAGTGTTACCGTCATGCAGTCAACATGCAAGGTACTTAAAGATACTTGTTTGGCTTTTTTGCTTTAATTTCATTTCCAATACCTTTTTATAACTTTTTTGTAAATAACTCGCGAAATGAAACACCAAAAGGTTTTTTTCCTAACTGCACTGCAAGGTTTTAACTGCACCTTTTTTATTTGTACTGTTAGCTTTGACCTTCAAAAAAATTCAAAACAGTTTTTGCTAAATTACAACGTGAAATATCGGTTCTACCATTAAGCATTAAAAACTGTTATCGCTACATTGCGTCCACATGGATTGCTTGGTTAACTCTTCTATTGTATTTCATTTCTATGGAATATTTGTTAGCATATATAGCATTCAATCCAAACAATTAAAAAATAATATTTTCTACGTGCGGTTTAAATGTCAATACAATTGCACTGATTCTGACATTCAGAATATGTGAACATGAACATAATCATACAAAGTATAGATATACACACCCAACCGTGTTTAATTGTGTCAGTTTGATAAATACCCCATAACCCCATACTTGTATCTTAATACGGATACGATAGAATACGGATATATTTCAATATGATAAGGTAAACTGGTAGACGCATCGAGTACAGTTTTGATTTTGTCATTGTTTTGCATAGATGAACATTTATATAAATTAACTCAATCAAAAAATCTTAACCTCATTCTTGCAGCAATACAGAATAAAATGTTCATCAATTTGGTGTGCCCTGCGGTTTTTGCCTTTGGCGTAATTTGCAGCACACTTGAAGTAAATTTGTTATTTTCATTTCTCTGTTGTATTAGAATTATCTAGATTCATTTAATTTAAATTTAAATAGAAAATTGTCAAACATTTTTTTGAAATTGTGATTATTATTTGTGTTTTCGATTACAAGTCAGGTCATCGATTATGTGAAAACATTTTATATTTTCCAGATTACACCAAGTCAGGATTTGCATTCTTTACATCCCGTGGAAGAAGAAACTGTCCCTGTCTACGGAGAATATACCTTTTCATTTTCATTTCAATTTTTTTCAAAGTCCACCCCCAATATTGAAAACAATGCCAATTCATTCAAGTCCAACACTAACACTGCAGATTATATTAATGAAGAATCTCTGATAGGTAAGTTATTAACATCTGTCTAGTTGAGGTAGAACTACCTCAACGTTGAGGTCTTATTTCGAACGGGGGTCTTATAGTTCAATGAGCCTTTTTAAGCAAGTTTGGTCGTAATAGGGCCCCCTTGGGGGTCGTAATTCGAGAGAGGGCCCTAATTCGGGATTTACGGTAATTGCTATAACTTTAAAAACATTGATTTTAAGATTATAAATATTATTTACAGGATCGAAGACAGCCAATAAAATGGAGACACAATGTGAAAGGTAAAACTTTGATTTTGCAGTTTCAGTTTTACAATTCTACAATCATTTAACAACCATTACAGGCAAAATAACTTTAATAAATACTGAATAAATACTGATAATAAATGTTGAATGCCTATATAGAACCATGACGTCTCCTTTGGTTGGAACGTATGAAGGAATAGAAGTTCGAAATTCTAACGTACTTTTTAATGGAAGAAGCATACCTATTTCATGGATCAATCTGTATACATTCTACTTTAAGTTGAGTAACAGAAATGAGCAGATTTGGACTTTTGACATTTCGAAGAATGTACTTTACCAGTTTACGAATCAAATTCCCTGGGATGTATTTCAAAAAAATCATACAAAACATTCTTCTATTCAAGGCACTGCTTACTGTTTCCAACAAAAGATAAAGAAGAATTTGGGTACTTACGAAGACGCCAATAAAAGAACAAATAAACTAGACAGCACTTTCATTGTTACCGAAAATGAATTCATATATTGTAAGGCAACGAGACACGTCAAATGGATAAATCCTTTAGTCTTCTATTTCAAATGGTTAGAAGGAAATGAACAATTCTGGATTTATGACAGTACTGTTCCTGGTTATTTACAATTAGGACAATGGGGAAAAAGTATCTCAGATGCAATTTCTCATGACGTTGAACGCGCCCATAAACAGATATTTTGATTGTCTTGCAATTTATTGAGTGACCTAAATAAAGTATTACCATTAGCAATAATGTAATGACTTGTGTTAACCATTTTGCTAGAAATGAAATTTTTTGTCGCCAAATAAAAGAATTAGAACAGCATAAACACGTTTAAATAAATAGTAATTTCATTAATGCAATGAATCCCCTTGATCGAAAAAGTTGTTTTGTTCCAGTAATCAATTTACAGCGTTTCTCATGGTGAAAATTCTACATTAATGAGCAAATAAATCAGCTTCATAAATAGATTGTGTTGTTCAATTCAAAAGCTTCACATATGCTTTTATGGTTTTTGAGTTGCACAAATACAAATCATTTTATAATTGAGGTGTGATTTGCTTGAAATGGTGAAAATGCATTTTGCAGTTCATTTTGTGAG
Source organism: Yoshiicerus persimilis (assembly GCA_020352615.2). NCBI lineage: Eukaryota > Metazoa > Arthropoda > Collembola > Entomobryomorpha > Tomoceridae > Yoshiicerus > Yoshiicerus persimilis. The sequence continues at coordinate 94,821,493 of CM036940.2, forward strand.
GCAGTGAATTATTATTGCACGCATAGATCTTGTCAAGCAATAAAATAATAGTTTTATTTATGCTAATTTACTATGCTATATGATATTGACTATATAAATGCATTTAAATTGGTATTCATTAAATGTATAGTTGTATGGTATAATAATATCATTTATATTGTGTTCATAGTAATATAATATGAGTCAAATGTATCAAGGTAATGTTCTAGGATGCTGTATTTATACATAGTTGGGTTAAAGTCACGCAACATATGGCACGTTTTGCTGAAGTTTGGGACAGACTTCTGAGACGCTTAAAGTATTTACTGGTACTATATGTGTCTGCGTCAAACTGGGCAGTCTACCTAGCCAACTTGGGCAAGTACAGGGCGCTTTGGCAGACTGTACCTGAGACTATCAGTCCCATAACTGATGGCCATTGTCTTTTGCAAATGCATAATCTTTGCTTTAAGAGAAGTACATTGCCTTTATCACTAGAATACGATTACTGCAGTGATAATGATAATGAATCCAACCCACAAAATGTTTTTCAGAAAACCAAAGCGAAATTTTATTTTCCGTTTCCAAATTTTTGCAAGGAAAGTTTAAGAAATTGGTACTTTTTGTGCGTTGATATAGTGCTTACACAGTGTTAACATTTCTGTCATAAATATTAAGGTATAACTGAAAGTGAGTAAAGCAAAGACATAAAACACAGAAACAACATTGGAATTTTGCAAATTGTGTTTTGGTTTAAACTCGAGAAAATGAAATTGAGAAAAGTTCTCATTTATCTTTTGCATTCGGATTTTCTGATCTTCAAAAAAATTATCCCACTTTTCAAATAGCCAAAATATGCCTGAACTCATAACATTTTGCATTCTAAAATTGAAAATATATTGATTAAAACAGTATGGAATTTCCAAAGACTTTTGATTTTGAATGTGTTCCATGCTTAATCTGTAGTAATTACTGGCACGAAATAGATATTTTTCGTACTTATCCAGCCAATCATCGTAGTGCACAAATGCCCTTTTTTCGCAATTCTTGAGAAATTCATAAGTTCTGTTAAAAATAAGCATGCGATCTTCTTTGTACTCAGACTTGAGTCCATAAGCATTAATAAGTAGTTTTGAAGGGAACGGCCCAAGAAGGGAATGTAGATAGAAAGAGTTTCTGTGATTGATCGCGAAAAGGTGGTCAATGTGACTTTTATTAATGTATAAGTAAAGCCAGGTGCCAAAAATTACCCATTTTTCAGAAATGGAATAATCCTTCAAAAAATCGTACGTTATCGTCACCTTCCAATTAGGTAGTGTTCCTGAGAGGTTCCTATAACAGGTAACTAGGTTAGAAAAGGTTCCCAGGTCTGTTGTACTTCTAGAAATTCTAGGATCCAAACAATCTTCTCTGACGTACGTTGTATTGTAAACAGATTGAATATCATAAGGATCAATATGTTCACTACGCATGGAACGAGCAATATTGCTATGCGTATCCAAGAATTCGTCATTTAAAGTGAAAAAGGCAAAATTTTCGAGGTCACGAAAATTGCTGTAATTAGTCCTAATGTTCTGTGGGGCGAATAATAGGCTTACAAGAATGGATTTGTAAGAATTACTGAAAATGACGCAGCAAACAATCCAAATTCCAACACTTATTTTAGTTATTCCAGGATGAACAAAAACTCCTTGTTCCAATACGACGGCAGTATGCTTCAGAAAATGGTTGAATAGTCTCCAAATAGTTTTTCCATTCAGGTGAGCAAGAAAATCTCGTTTTTTCTGAAAATCAAAATTTCGGAAAAAAGTAAGAAAAGACAAAGACGAGATTGACAGAAATATGAGAATCCAAATTGCAGTGTCAAATGGCTTTGTAAATATTTCCCATTGAATATTTTGCTGAATTCCAGCACAACTAACAAGACTCATTGGCCGATTTCCTGTGATTATTTTGAATGCTAAATTATCAACGGGTACGCTTCCTCTTGATGGTCGTATTCTGAATGCATCAGAAAATCCACTAGTGAAGTCTAGACCTTTCAAATACAGCGAGGTTATAACAGCCCGAAAATCAGTAGATTGGTTTTGCAGATGTAAGAAAGGCGAAATATCTTTAGGAAACAGAAGATGATGTCCTGCTAACGTTTTATTGCCACCCATTTTATTAACGCAGTAAGTGGGGATGAAAATTTCTTTAGTTCGATATCTGTCTAAAAATACAATGGAATTTATTATCATTTCTTCACTTAAAAATTCAAATGATTCCTTCTTCATGAATAGAATTCCAGAAGTTTTGTTGCAAACTGCCAAGCAGGTGTCACAATACAAAAGAAGTTTATTCAATGTGTAAATGCTTTTTTCTAGTTTCTCGAAGCTTTCCAAAGGAAATATTATCGGAGTTGTGCGAAACACCATATCGTTGACGTTACGTAGATATATCAAAGGCGTTATCACGATATCGTAACCGTAATTCTCGAAGCAAAATTTCATTCTAAAGTAGTGACTGAGATTATCACAAACACGATTAAGAGATGACCAGTGCAGTAAACCTCCAAAACTGGATATAACATAAATTTTCACATACGGAAAAATCCATTTTCGGAATTTCCAGGCAGATAAAGTTTGATTATATTTAACTACACTTATAATTTTCATATCTACGATCGCAATGGGGCCTCCGTCAACATTTATATCTGGATTTACTTCTATATCAATGTCCTTGTAAATTTGAACACTGCACTTAGTAGACAAAACGTCAATTATTGTTTTTAACCCCTTGATTTTAACAAACGGTGTACAAAAGGACAATTTGGAAACGATGAAAACGGTGAAATACACAAAAATACTTAACACTGTCATTTTTGTGTGATTACAATTATAATTTTGTAAACTCTTGGAAAATCAAAAAACGACTGTCAAGTCAGCTTCAAATCAGATAAATAATTTATATACACTTTTAATTTTCCGTATAGGTTTTAAAATTATGTTGTAGAATACCCCAAGTTGAAATTTGGGCAGTGCATGAAGTTCACATTTTAATCGTAATGGAAATACCATTTAATTGCCACAACATACTTGCAGAGTTTGGAAGACGCTGTAGAATGGATAACTATTACCTAAGTTAAAAAGTTACACGCCTTATAGCGGAATAGCAAACTTACATTATATAAGTATAATTTTTTTTCTCAACGGAGATATTGACTTTGTGGGTACTACAGCAAAATTCAACAACCTAGCAAAATTTTATTAAATTAAAGCTAAAAGAAACATCACGTCAAAACTCTAAGCGAAGCACAAATAATGTACTTCTACTAAATAGTAAACAATAATCAAATTGATGACACCCCTTTTGCAAAAAGGACAAATAGTTGCAGATATTGCATTTTATAAATCATTTTATAAATTGGTTTTGTGTGGTAAACGTACAGGTAACATGAACTACAAATAGTCTAGAGAGTTTAATTCGTGCTCAGGCTTGGCTCCATTCTTCCGTGTTGCAAAGGCCGAATTTGTAAATTGTGTATTCAAGTTACTGTGACAGAATTAATATTTAAAATTGGAAGTGAAACATGAAACCAATTTCTAGAATCACAAAAGTGATATGTCTATTGCTCTGTTTCTTAACGACTATTTCCGGTTTATTGCTGGCGTAGCCAAAGCAAATACAAATAATGTACTGCTTCAAACCGAAAATTTATTTTAATTTTCCTGTCTTAATACATGATTTAGCCCATTCCGTCTAACATAAATATTGTAAAATGTCTTTGTAACCACTTAGGGTAAATTTTCTATATGGATTCATTGATTCCAATCGAAATAAGTGCCTCGATAATAATAAGGGCAGAATTATATTACAATTTTATTTTTCCTCAAACCCAGTTAGTATCCTCAGTTCGTCATTCAATTACAGGAGCATAGTAAGATACGTTTATGTGTCAGATACATAATTCCATCAGCTAGAATTGGTATCATATTTGATTGTCAACCCTTAATTAGTATAAAATACCGTATTTAAAAAATATTACTTCCAAGTAATGTGTTGGCTATGTTTTGCCGCAAACTTTTGTATTTGTTTGCCTTTATATTATTTTTTACCAGGGCAAATACCACTATTAGTCTGCCAAAGCTACTTGGAAATGGAAATAAGCAATTTCTAAATATCAAAAATGCTAACGAAATAATTGATATAGTCTCAGACTGTATGGTGTACCTAGTCACTGAAAATGGTCATCAACTTTACTTGGAAGATTTTGAGATCAGAACACCTATTGCAATGACAAGTGAGAATAATACAAAATTCTATTTTGGAAAATGAACCGACAGTGGCACGTATTTTCCTTCCTTGCCGACTTAAAAGGCCTGAGGCCTTTCAAAAGGGCAGTATACCTAAAAATATTTTGCTTAATGAAAGTTTCTTGTCAGCTAAAGTAAACAAATAAAGCCTTGTTGAAGGTACTCTGCATTAGGAATTTTATTATTCCCTTCAGACAGCTCAAAGGCATTACTACTAAACCTTTCTTTCGAACACAATATTCAAGTAATACAATATCAATTCTCTGAATTTCATGCTGGAAATAGGAATGCGATGTCTATACTCAAAATGGGACTATTTTTATTTCATTTAAGGTTTCAAATGTTTCACGCCGATTTCATTTGGTTCTTGGTTTGCTTTCGGTAACAAATGTAATAAGGTCGTTCTGCGACATGAATCCGAATCGCCATGTAAGTTATTTATATTTAAAATAAAAATAGATCAAGGGTTCTACAGTATTGCCTGTAATAAAAATAAAGTTATCAACCGTAGTCCATAGTTGTAGAAACTTCCCTTTGATCCAAAAGACAAACATTGAGTTCTCAGCAGTTCAAAACGCAACATGGGAAGAAAGAGCGCCTAAAAGCAAAGGGTTCAATTTAATTTGTCTGTGTGTTTAGTTATTAGTAATTAAGTAGCCTCACGTCGAATTTTGATTTCGTCCTTTATCTAGAAGATAGATTTTCTAACGCTCCAAGTCAGAAAGACAGCCGAACTCTTTAGCAGCAACAGGTATCACATTGAAAACCATTTATTTGTCTTTAAAAGTTCTTTTGTAATTATCCATAAAAAGAGAAAACTCGCATTAATTTACGTCAGTTAGGACAAAACAGATTGTTTTAGTGAAGTTGATTTTTATTAATGAATTTCAATATATGTGCAGTCGGCGTCACATGTATAGCATTTTTGCAATAGATTTAATCTACCATGTCGAGTTAAGAAAATTCGAAAAAGGGTGATTTTAAAATCTACAGCATACTTCAAGTTTATTTAATTTATTTAATTTTTACTTATTCGAGATCGCATAATAAGTTAGTAAGTCGTCTTCGTGAGCGATAATTTATTAATTATTAGTATATAATAAAGAAGTACTGATAAAATTTTGTGAAATAATTTTTACCAGTTTGGATATCGATTTTAATATCATATATACGTTATTTAGTTAAACAAAACGATTCAGTAGTTATTATAGTAATGTGTATTATAAGCTAATTAATATTGATAAAATCGTCATTTTTCAGGTGATTTAGATAAAAGCACTTTTAACAGGAGTTATTTCTTTTCCAGATTTCAGATCAGAAATGTATTTTTTGTTATTTAGGTTGTATATTCTTGTTGTGATTCGATTTTGAAATTGCTAAATTTTAGTACTTAAAATAATCAAAGGCTACAATAAAATTCTATTTTCATTGCCCAGTGTCTATGAATGTTATTAATATTGTTTATCATTTTCAGGGAATATTACTACAATCTAAAGTTTTGATTGATTACTGACTGTAACCGGAAATGACAATTGAGTCCTCTATCCTTTTTGGAATATCATACATGTTATTGCAATGCTACTTGGGATCCAGTTAAAGGGAGAATGACACCTTTACAGTGAAGTAAGTTAGCTCATTTTTAATGTATTAAAGTTTTAAAGTTAACTCCATTTCAGTTAATTTACCATTACATTCTTCACTTGTGAAAATGAAATTTTTAGGCAGAACAACAGTTGATTTAGCACATTTTAATGTATTTTTTGTTTATGTAAAACTCCTTCTTTATTATTTTCTTATAATAGTCCATACTCTTTAATGTTTAAAACTATTCAAAATTATAATATAATTCCATGTTTCATTATTATTAAAATATCATCCTCATTTTCTATATCTGTTACTAATGTTTTTAATCATTTTCAGCAATTAATACAATTTTATTTAACAACCGAATGAACGAGAAGGATCCTAGAGTCCCTTACCAATTTTTAAAATTCCAAGCATTTTATTGTACTGCAACATGGAGAAGGGGAGTTAGAAAGAGGTATGTACTTCCACGATTTGTAAGCAATCTTCTCCAGCTCAATCTTCCCAATTCTGTGTGGCCCCCAATTCCAATGCAACATCTTAAGCTATAAATCATACGCAGAATTAAATACTTTCATGTAGCGCAGTTTAATAAGAGATTTTGTTATTGTTAAATTACATTCCATATATTCCTTAAAGCAAAATTTATATTTCAATCTTTAATAATACTACATTTTTTCGACCAAAATTTAAAAACCCCATGTAGATGAGTATTATCCGCAGGATGATACTAGCTTATCAAATGCAACAATAGCTTAACAAAGGATTTGTCAATCTATAACTAACTGTGACACATATTTTTAAAGACAAAGTTATATTTTATTCATTTCTAGTTCTACAGCTTTTCAACTTTTTGTAATTTTTACAATTACAATATTTTAATGACGACTGTTTAAATAATTTATTTTTAATTTGCATTTTATATGCATTTCAACAAGATTTCCAATTAACACGTTTATTTTGTTAACCTTAATGAGACTTCAACATTCAATTAAACAAACTGGGTATCTGACTACACCGTCTGTTTTGTGTCTGAGATCTGTGGGTCCTGGTAAATATTCATGGCGATTTGTAATGTGTGATTCTTTCATTATGCATCATTTATTTGTATTTTTATGAACAGGATTTGTCGACAATGACCAGCACAACACATGTCAAGCTATATTGGAAAGTTCGAAACCTCCTAAGGCAGAAGTGGGAAAATGACAACACAAAATATCACGAGAGAACATGAAATGTAGTAATAATTTTATTCGAACTACCTTGTAGACAGACAGAAGACATGCCGTGGTAATAATATTCAATTATGATTATTGGAAATTATAGTAATAAAATTAGTTTCAGATTTAGGTGTCAAGTAAAGATAAAATGTGAGAAAATTAAGCTAGTAAACAATTTTAGACTTTTAGAGTAAAGTTGATTTAGTAATTGAAACGGGACTATGTCGCCTTTCAGGAAATAAGCAGTTAATGGGAGTAAAAACCCGTAAATAAAAAGTTTACCAAATTTCAGAAAACGGCTTGGTTTTAAAAAATCAAAAAGATTTAACTTTCAAAGTATTAGTTTTGAAACTTTGTTAAAGGTGGATTTAAATTCAGTCGTTTAAGGTTGAAAATCAGTGTCACAGTGTTTAGAGCAAACGTTTTTATTGCTATTTCATAATTATACTTAGTTTTATAAGCCGAAGGCCTGAGTGAAGGAACCCAAAATTGGAAATTTAGAAGATATGTTCACAGATTCATAATTTACAGTCAATAAGTTTCTATAACGAAGTCGGCAATTACTTCGTAGTTTGTATACTCTAGTAAGTAAAAGTATAGTGACAGAATAAGCTACACGGATTTATTGGCAGTTCAAATTGAAATTTAATTTCTTCCATTGTACGCCAACGTGCGCACGAAATTGTTTTCATGCACCCACCTGCACGAAATGCACGAAATGCATGAAATGCATGTAATGCACGAATAGCGTATAATATATAGAGGTATTGGTAAATTTTTAGTGAACGAGTGTAGACTTTGCTATTGCTTCTGTTTCTTATTACTGCTCAATTGATAATACCGTACACCGAAAATACTTCTATGTAAAATTTGATACCATACCGCCATATATGCCAATATCTGCCAATTTTTACTTACATGTGCTTACTTTCCAAAGTGTGGGTATAATAATAAGCTGCAATATTCTGATTTGTAAAATATTCTCCTATTATAATTTTTTAATTTATAAGCTTAGGATTTACTGCTTTTGATAATACCTGCTTTGGATAATAAGAAATGATTTGTTTGCAAAACAGAAATGTTTAAATGAAGAGTGTCAAGGGATTCAAACGAGAATTTGTGTAGTGTTTACTCAATTATCAATATTTTGCAAAGCAAAACAGTTGCATTTGTTGCGAATTGATTATAACTGATTTTAGTTAGTAAATAGTTGTCAGAAAATTGTATTATTAAATATTCCAGGAAGTGTTACTAAAGATAGTTTTAATTTCATGCATTTCGTGCATTTTGTGCACTGCACACGACCCTTATCATGTATGCACTATGCATTTCATGCAGTGCATGTAATGCATGCACTATGCATTTCATGCAGTGCATGTAATGCATGCACTATGCATTTCATGCAGTGCATGTAATGCATGCACTATGCATTTCATGCAGTGCATGTAATGCATGCACTATTCATTTCATGCAGTGCATGTAATGCATGCATGCGTTGCATGGGAGTATCCTGGTTTCTTCTGTCGGCTCACAGTTGAAAAATTCAGTAAAATAAATGTTTATGGATTGTCAAGGAGTCGCCTTAGAACTTAAGTCCTAGCATACATGATCTATTAATAATAACGAACTGGTATTTGTTGGTGTAATACGTGTCCGCTTAGAGAATAATTTTACAATAGTGGACGGACCCTTTCGTTTCGTTTACGATTTTTCTTTTATTTATATCTATTTAAATTTAATTTAATTTAAATTAAAATAATTCTATTATATATTTATTTAAATCGTTTCACTTCTTGGAAATATCGAAACGCAAAAAACAGTTTTTGCTGAATAAAAATACTATCAACATTCAAAGTTTTACTTCATAAATTTTTACACCACAAAGACAGGAATTAAAAGGAAGAAAAGTACTATAATGCCATGTTGCTATAATGCAATTTAATAAAAATGAAAGGCAACTTTGTTTGAGCTGGCTCTAATGGAAATTTATAGAAATTAATTAATCAAAATAAATGTTTTATTTATTTTAAATATCTTTTGGGTTCGTTCTTTTCTATAAGCGTTGCGATCCGTTTAAAACTAAAACTTTTTTATTTTTCCAAAACGAACTAGATGAAAATATGCGGTTTTTCAAACGACACTGTCTGCCCTCCATACTACAGGAATTTACTTTGCTCAGTGTACATTGGGTTCTTTGTGAAACTTGCTACCCTTCACTATTAGTAAATTAACTCCTCTTGCCCCTCTTACTTATATACTGTAGCAGATTGTAGCAGCACTTTTAAAATAATATTTATAGGCCTTTAGATTTCTGACACAACGGCACGCGGAAATATGTTAGCTTTCCAGGTTGGAAAGTCATTATTTTTGTATCTTTCAGCATTAAAAACATTCTGTAGTAAAATAGGATTTAATGGACCAAGTTAGCTTTGTTCAAAATTGATAAAAAGTCATTTGGAAGCAGCCATAGTGTTGTCAGGGTTTGCCAACTCTATTATGTGAAAGTTTATTTTGTTGTGGTATGATGTTATAATTGCGGGTTCTGTTGCATTATATTTTTTAATTATTTAATTGAAGTATTCATACTGGTAGTCTTCTTTCAAATCTGAATATTGCGTTTCTTTAAGTCACTTTTAAACTTCATTTAATAAAGCTTGACTAAAGTGAGTAAACAGTTTTGTCATTGCGTTTTGACTAACTTATAAGACAGTTGTCGGTATGTCTGTTCCAGTGCTCCGAATCCAATCTGGTCAGTATTGGTCAGTTTTTTGCTTTAGCAGGCGGAGCTGAAGTTTCTCAAAATTCATGGGATTCTTTAAAATACAATCCTATATTCTTCTGTATGTTTTTATGACGAATGAAATAGGTCCAAATCCTTATAATTTTATACAAGATGGTTGATTGTGCTAAGTCTGATTTTATTGAGCAACTAGTTTAGCTTTAAGTCTTTGACTAGCTCTTTTAAATCCATTCGAAAACATCGTATATTAAAAATGTAGCAGTACAACTTTACATTTACTACCATTTATTACCAATGCAAACCAATTAAGTCAGCTAATTATATATTTCACACTGTTTACATTAAGAGTTGAAGTATTCCTTCTTTGATATACCGCCAGCTTCTCTTCTTTTCGGCCTACAATTTTTACTTCGGGTATCTTGAGATTTGAATTTCTTGCTTACGAAAGCTTTATGGTTACTAATTATACGAGACGTCATTTCTTATTTATATCATGCTCACAGGTTAATGAAACATTTGTTGCTCGTCACCATTTTCCGAGTCTCAGGGATGGAATCGCTCGGTGTCCGAATAAGCTTGAGTTTCAATTTCTCTATTAGTATTGCTCGTACTAGCTCTCAAATGTCAGATTAGAGTACTGTGCCTCAGTTTACTGAGAGGGTGATCGTGTCATTTGTATGTTGTCCTCCTGGAGACATTGTCTTCATTCCAGTGGAAGAATGATCGGTTTTCTTGGACATCTTAAAAAAGTACCTTATAATGAAAATGAAAAGGGCAAGAAAAATGCAAATAATTATTACTGCATTTGTTATACTAAGAAAAGAATTAACAAAGTGTAGGCCACGGTATGGGTGGATCTGTGGCTCTAATTGTCTGATCCAACTGCAATTGAAACAATTAAAGTCTAAAGAAAGGAAAAGGTGGGGAAATATTTCAATGCTGAGTGTGGGCTTTTACTTGGTATAAAAGAGACTTTTTTGGAATGGTAAGGTTTATTACTTGGAGCGTATATGACCAAATTGTATCTAGGACTTGTGATAAATTGGAATATGGTTGTCAGGTCTTCTGTGTTTGTGCATCCATTATTAAGTTGTCAATTTGGATAATTGTAGTTAACTGTGATCCATGACACGGCAAATGGATTTCTTGACTTCTAGCTTCTTTATTATTATCTAAATCGTAGCGCTTATTCCTTATCTTTGAAACGGATGAAGGTGTTAAAGTGCAAGGAAGTGAGAATAAAAGTAAAGAAATTGAGTCCATTATATGGGAAGAACTCAAGCTCACAGGATGCGTTTAAATCTTCGATAGTATTTTTCTTAAATAGGGTCGATGGACAAAAAGGGTAGATAAAAGATTTTGATACCGACTCGGCAATGAGCGAAAAGACAGCAAGTGTTGACTTTTGCCGGTACAGCTAATCTGTTAAGTAATCCCAAAAGGTTTTTCTATATTGATTAGGTCTTCATTACTAGGCCTATTATACTTATTGGCTTACTTTTACAGTGCTGTACTTAAAGATTATGTGTATTATATAATGGAGTTCCCAGGCTACTAGTGGTGAGGTGCCGTACATTTTTTGGATGGACGGACCTTAGGATGGCGGAGCGGAACTAGGGCGGAGTTAGTGCGGAGCTATGTGGTTAGTTGGAGGACCTCGGGGAGAAGCTAGGGTGTACACTTCTACACTAGTATACTTATATATATACTCTTCTACACTTATATTTATATATTTGTATACTTTATACTCTTATACACTTTTATATTTATAGTATTATAGACTGCAATATGCGCCGCATTATATTTGTACTCTTACACACTATACTCTTCTCTTTTACATTACACTTTTACACTTCATCACTTTTAAATACATTTTTACACTTAGTCATGTTTTTATACTAGCTGATGTTTTTATGACCTATAGAAGAGAAATGTACATTATATTTGGGCTTGACCCTTCAGTGAGCATTACTGGGTCTAGTTTTGGCTGACAAGCATTTCTTAATAATGGCAGAGCTAAAGTATCTTTGATTCTTTTAATGGATTGCAATAGTATGTACTCTCATGTAGCAAAGAAACCATTACCTGTATCAGGGTATACTATTCTATATAGCTAAGGGCATCTATAATTGAATATCATATGGACTTGTTGTTAGATATGCGTAGGTGTGCTAAATCAAAATTGGAGAAGCATGTACTGAAAATTAACGCCAATTCAATACCCGGTTTTACAATGCTTGACCCATCCAATTATATTAACCTTCGAATGTGCTTTGACGGAGAAATGTGTGACAGATTAGGTGGCAGGTGTACATACCAAACTAATTACTTAATTAGATAGCAAAATGTTAGTGTATTTCAAATGAAGTATTGTTCATTTCTCTAACCCAATGCTTCTTCGACATAACATTTTAGAAAATTCGGAAGTCAAAATATATAGTCAGTTTTACGACGTATTATGCCCACACTTATCGTATAAAGTTATTATTAGTTATTTACTGACACTGATATTTTAGCAGTTAAGATTAGTCTTACTTAAGTGAATGAACCAGAAGTAGTTGATTTGACAGATACGCCACCTGAAACTTTTTTGGATAAATGATGTCAACTAACATGGATAATTCCAAAATACCCCCAGAATCAGGACGCTACAGGACAATCTACAGGACGCTAACAATGAAGGGGTTAGTAGCAAATGGAAAATAGAATTGCCTCACAAACGTATATTAGAAATTTATTTCTCGAAATTGAAACAACTTTTTTTGTTATTTGAGGACGGCAGTGAGGAATAATAAAGAGAAGGAGCAACAGCTGTTTACAATGGTGATTAGAAATACTGCATTACACATGTTTTCTGCACATCGTATATTACTAGACGACAAAATGAACTCTGTCCAATTCCGTAGTTTGCCTTCATTGCCAGAGCATCTCCATCTTGAAACTTATTCAGATGATGGTATATCTGAAGATGACGAAGAGCAAATAGTGAACATTGATAATGAGCAAATAAGTGGACATTGGTAATGAACACATAGTTGACATTGAGCATGAACAAATAGCGTACATTGACCCTGACAGAATAGACGACAACAAGGAACGACAGATGGTAGTCATTGCTATCTAGAACATAGAACTAGAAAATGATAATTGACGCCACGTTTTCCATGCATATATATAATGGCCGGCAATGTGTTAATATTATGTATATATTACATCAACTCATTGCTCGAAATCTATATAAGGTGCAGTTTAAGTGGTAAGACTGTTACTATACTTGAGTACTTGCGTAGGAGGAAAGCATGCGGAGGATATTAATAAAGTGTACTATGTTCATGGTATATGGCAACAAGCATACTCTAAGTTTACGGGTCCTTCAATAGTTTTCAACTCCACAAACGAAATTGAAATCATGACTGGGAATGATGACCAAGCAGCTGAAATGAAAAACTGATTGTAATGAAAGTAATGAAATTGTAGTATTTGATTACTTGATGCAACTGTTTAAAAAGGAATACAGTAATATTATTATTAATTGCTTTGTAAACTATTTACATCATTTAGGCATTGGTTTCGTTCTATTCATGCAAAATGCATTTGCCAGAAATATGAGTGAAATATCAATGAATACAACATTTTATTTACTTGGGTTACTCCCACGTAATGTGTCTTTTATATCAAAGATTGGACAACAACTGTTCCCTAAAAATTATAAACATTAGAAATACGCTTACAAAGCAGTAATGAAAAAGCCCTACGATTTTCTATTTATTGATCTAAATCTTACTAAGAAAAAAATACGCTATTAAGAAGTTTGTTAAATTAAAGTTTATTATAGTTAAGCTTAACAACTAATATATAAGAAATATTAAGCTTGTTATTGCTGCCATATTCTAGACTATAAAAACTAGTGCCTATATCTCAATATCAGATGTGAAAGACTATTGCAAGTTTTGTTGAGCAATGGTCAGCTAATGGAGAATGATATGATGTGATGGAATTGCTGTCCCTAAGTCGCAAATAGTTGACTTGGTCTCCATTGTTACCAAGAACTTTTCTCTCAAGAATATGCTTTAGACAGGTCTAAATCTATTTATAAAAGCATTACTATAAAGCAATGTACCTAGAGATATACTATATCTCGATATCTCCCCAATTCAGGTCAATGCTAACCAGTGAACCTGTTTGGAAACCATAAATGTATGAAGCCTAATATGAACCAAAATATAAAATTGGCGTGTAAATAGTAAATTGAAATGTACTCATTACTAAACACCTTCACTCAGTTTTAATACCTGTGGATGCTGGATTTTTCATAATGAACGTATTTTGGTACATACTTTGTCTGCTTCCAGTTGTCCAACGCGCAGTTCCAAAGTGTCTGTATATTACTAAAAAACAGGTTACACTCACGAATACAAATTAAAAAACAGCGAAAATTTCGCGAATCTGTAATTTCAATAATTAAACATTTGGAACATATGGACGTCATAGGTAGTACTTAGAGGAATTAAAAATGTATGAAGTCAAAGTTAAGTGGTTATAGAGTTATAGCTTGAAGAACATTCGCAAAAATTTCGGGAATTTGTAGTCTAAATAATGAAACGATTCCTAGACAGGGAATTTATAGGTTCTGCTTTAGGAAGCATAAATGAGTTTTAATAAGTCATTTACGTTAAGTATTTACATTGTTTAAACAAAAGATTTCCCTTTTCTTAAAGTTGCAGTGTAAATTTGTTGTAGCCATCAAGTTGCTTTTTTTTGTTGCTAGCGTCCTGCAATACGAAATACATTCAAGTTCAGTAATTGTTAGATATACTAATCCAGTTTTTAGGAAATAAATGTTTTTACTAACTGTTTATTAACTTGTTGCCCATGTACGTCCTCCTGTAGCCTGTAACACAAAATACATTACACAGTAATTTCATTATTGCAATGAAATAATGGAAGTATAATTGTATTTTAAATATTTATGTATTATACTCACCTTTTACGCTCAAAACTACACTCAGACACTCAAAACTGCAACGTTCCTTTAAAAAACAAACAAGTTGTCTTTCCAATCCCAAATTTCCTCAGGAATTGATGAAATGGGGACTGAAACTGCTCACTCACAAACTGCAGTGCTCTCACTGAAAATGCACAATTATGCTTAGAATTTCCGAATTGTTCCATGAAATGACGAAAAAGTGACTGAAACTAGAATATTCACTCACAAACTGCATTGTTCAAGAAGTAAAAACTATACTTTCGAATCCCATAGTCTTTCATGAGAAAATGAATTGTGGACTGAAACGGCAAGAATTCCACTCAAGCGGAGAGATATTCACTCAGAGTATGAAATTGTATTTTGAAATCTTGAAATGATCATTTAAATTTTAAAACGATGCTCTCAAATTGTTAAACGACTGTCGAACGACGAAATCTCGAAATTTTAGCGTTTCATTGTTGTACTACATATATTATGAGCAACGAAGTGAACACGTACGCAGTACGTGTTCGTAATGCGTACGTGTTCGTAGTACGAAGTCAGTAATGAATTGAAAGCCAAATGTATGGACAGGTCTACGCAAGTCTTTCCAATGCAAAGAGAGTCTGACGAAATTAAAAGGACTACTCTGTCTCATAAGTGCTTAAGCTTAAAACAGTAAGGCACGCAAAGTGGCATTTTGGTGGGAAGCCCGAGTAGTGCACTTAAAGGTGCACCCTGCTGCGTGGGAAAGCCAAGGAAGGACCAATGCAGTACACTTTTACATAATGTATGACGGTATAATTCTGTCATTTTGCAGATATTGGAACAATTCCGCGAGAAAATTTTCATTTATCTGTTTAGGCGAATCTATTTTCTTGTGAAATGGTACTCTTTAAAGTGGAGTGAAACATCAATGAACGCAAAGAGGAACCTTAAACTTAAAATAGTGCTAAAACTGCACTACTTCAATTAAATGCTAATAACTGTCAAATGACGACTTACAGAGTTGGCAATGATACCATTCGACTGCAATAGTCAAGAACTATCGATTGGCACCAAACACGGCGGGATTCCGCTAGCGGGCATTGGGCGGTGCACGCATTCCTCCTTTGTTCTATATATATGGAAAGTGGTCTTATTATTTTCTCGTCTAATTTAAAAGACTTATTGAAATTTTAAAAGCAGTTAAGTTGCTCATAATTTTGGAACTCTGGGTAAGCAGTTTATTCTTTTGCAACTTCGGTGAACTTATTCTAATAAGTTTTCATCGAAAGTAAATAAAATAATTCAAAATTTAATGTTTAATATTTCTTTTCTTCTTAAACAAAAATATTTAACAAGTGGTTAGCATTTCAGCCTCCTTCTCATCCTAATTTCGGATAATGCAGGACCTGTCACGCAATAATATTTCTGTTACGTTCCGTTATTTAATTTTTTTATAGTAGTAGTATAGTTTTATTTAATTCTTTTAGGTAATACCCATAGAATACATTAATGGAAGTTTTACAATTTGGAAGTACAGATAAATAAAGATAATTTTTAATAGTATATGAATAACAGAGTAGTTGGTAGACGATCTTAATTAGCTCTCCAATTCTAGTAGCAGTCTACGACGGCTTAGGCTACACATTACAAAATTAATAATTTTTCTAGTATCCTGTTCATTCAATGTAGTTATTAAGCTTAGAAAATTATCTCTGGTTAAAGGTAAGCTAGATATATTGCTCAGAAATACATTTCTTGAACCCTGGTGTATTCTACATTCAAATAAGAAGTGGAAGGTATCTTCATTTTCATATATATTACACATAGAACATTTTGACTCGGTGCACAAGGAATGAATATAATCTTTACTTCTAAATAAACCTCTATTTAATCTTAATTGAGCTAATACCCTAATTTTAGCTAGACTTAAATAGCAAACATCTTTTAGCCTGTGACCCTCAGCTAGTTGCGAACAATAATTATATTTAGAGGAGGCGGCGGCTTTTACCTTATCCTCTTGCTTATAATTTAAGACTAGTTTGTCAATAATGTCTTTTCTATTATCGTTTAAGTTATTACTAGACTAATTTTTTTATAATTGAAAATGGATCTTCTTATTCTTCTAGTCCCATCTAAGTGACTTATTTAGAAACAGTTAAGTTCCTTATGTTTTGGGAACTGCGAGTAACCAGGTTATCCCATGAATGCATAGTTGGATTAATTACAATAAGTTTTAAGCAAAAATAAATGAAATGATTAAAAATTCTATGTATATATACTTTATTATTATTTGGATGCATGACAAATAATTCTTACAGGAAAATCTTCTCTCCATCCCAGTTTAGGCAATGAAGGACCTGTCCAGTTAAACTTTTTTCCTATTACTTAAGTATTGATGGGACAAGTACTATAGTATTATTTCGATAGGTGAAGGGTTCCGGAGACACAAATCTTGACTTTGTTTGTTTATTTATTTGTAGTACTTTTGTATATTATTTTTATCTAATATTATATTATGGTTATAGTGGTAAAAGAGGTGTAACACATGTCCGAAAAGATCGTGTCCTCATGCATACATAATAAATTACAACTACATTTATAATATTAGTGATCCTTAACTTTATTTTTATTTGATTTTTTAGTTTTGCGTTGAAAATAGGAACACTAGAAGAAGTTTTATGTCAATAAATAAATTAACTAAGTAAATAATTATGAATCAAGTAAATAATTGCTAAGTAATTTACATTTGAAATACCTTGCGTGAATAATAAAAACGGAAAGAAAAAGGGAATATTTGTTGTTGTTAGGTTTATTGGTTGGGGGAAGAATGGTCTTAGTTTCTTTGCAGGAAGCGAGATTGTAAATGGTCATATGGTTGAAATATGTTTTCGTCAAAGAAAGAGTCGAAATCAACAAATGCAATGTCAAATGTGAAATTTGATTGCACGTCAATCTGGTCTAACAATGCAAGTGAGTCATCAATCAGTTTCAGTAATTTTGTTTGAGTTGTATTTGTTCGGATCAATAACTTAAAATGCCAACTCAAAGTTACATTTTTGACTGATGGTTCATTCGTAAAACGGTTCGGTATTTATACCCAACAGTTCGGGCATAAAATGTATTACAAAAGATACTATTGCTAAAGATACAATTGCTACATATGGGAAATAAGTGTAATAAATGTCAAGTACATATTCCGTAATACTAAATAAAAATTATTTCCTACCATTACTTTTAAGGTTTGACCTAGAATCATAAGAATCATAAACGCATAAAGTTATTGTACAGGCAGGAAAGATGAACAAAAACAACAAATGGTTTGAGAAGGAGACATACCGATCTATTGCTTAAGTGAAATAACCTAGTGTAATAAAATAGTTAAAAAGGTTATGAATTACTTAAGTATTGCATTGCTTATGTATTACTCATATAATATAAAGAATGCATATCTTATGCATCTTATATTTTAATACATAATACATAACAGTGTTCAATATTTACCACCCATCCAGAGATTTTACCACCCACCTGGTAAAAAGTGGTAAAAATGCTTAGTGGTATAAAGTGCTTAGTGGGTAAAAGTCCAGCGTATTTAGGGTACAACTACACAACGCATGAAGTAAACATTGCTCTAACTTCATCTTCACCCTTCTTTTATAGTGAAGACAACTGAAAAGTGCACTCCTAGGCATTTCTGAAATAAACAAACCTACATTACGATAAAAACAAATTATTGCAACTTTTGTCCAATAAATGATCATTCAATAACTGATCACATCATTTACTGGATAAAGTTGCAATAATATACTCCAAAACACAACGCAACGTTTTGTTATCATAACATTTACTTTTATTCATTTCAGAAATGCTTAGGAGAGCAATTTTGCAGTTGTCTTACTATTAAGGGAGAGTAAAGACAAGTTATGGCATACGTGGTAGCCTACTAAATGAACTGTACTTTATATGTTGAAATACATTTCCAAGTATAATGCAAGTAATGATTTGTCATACATTAAGATTTTCAGTTCTGCAATTATTTATTTCACACTACATTTCAATTGTGCTCAGTTTACATTTGCATGATTGAACTGCAATTGAATTCAATTCATGTAGATGTAAACTCAACACAATTGACAATTGTAAACTGAGCTATGTTAAAAGAAAATAACACCGGGAAACATTTGTTACTCCCAATTCCGTATTTTACACTACTTTTTCCCAATAAGCACTTTTTCCCACTAACCACCCTCCTAATTTTACCACCCACTAAACACTTTTTACCACTAAGCACTAAGCACCCTCCCAGTGGTAGATAGAACACTGATACATAAGTTACACATGCATGATTTCTTCTTCTTCGTCGTTCATGTCATCTGCTGCGTCAGCTATCCCCGTCATCTCAATATTTTTTCTCTTGTCATCAGAAATGCGTCGTCTGTTGTGTCTAGGTTTTTCTTTGTTTTTCCTTAGCTTGGAATACGCAAATACAGCAATCATCAATGCTACAGATATAAACAGGCAAATGTCCATCCATAGTCCAGAGTTAGATGATTTCTCCCAATGATCTGGATCCATACGAGTCAGCACAGGTCGCGTCGTATTTAACGCGTCGTATCTTCCCAGTTGATCTGCTTCATGAGATGCCACTCCAGCTTTTCCACGTCCAAGGAATCAGTACGCTCGTTGTACACAAGGTTCATGGCACGGCCAGTATAGGTAACATTATTCAGCGTGAATGAGGCCGTCAGTGGTAATGTAAATACTTTAATCGGGCAGCCCACTACACGTTTCTCAGTGAGTATGAGTTTCATTCTAGGACAGTAGATAAACAATTTGTTGTTGAGTGCTTTAACTAGCACAAAGTTTTTCATATCGTCCTCCTTTGCATTTGCTAACCTCGTACAGACTTTCAGTTGCATATTTTCTTTACTGCATTTTTTTACCTGAGAAAATAGGATTTTACCTTTAGTTTCTAACGCCAGATCTGCAGCATAGATACAATCTTCTTGAAAAGAGATCAGAGCATTCTGCTTCCCGGTGTAGGTCATCGTACACGTTTGATTGTCGCTTCTCGTCATGAGGAAAAATGGATCAGCTTCCACGATAGTAAGATTATTGTTTACTAGTGGTACCGCAAAATGCATGTACAGTGCTTTTCTTTCTGAGTCCAGTGAGCAGTGCTTTTCTTTCTGAGTCCAGTGAGCAGTGCCTTGCCTCTCCATACTCGATTGGACAATCTTGGTCACGGTAATGTAAAGTTTAAAAAGCTAAAGAATGATGGATCTAATACTTTTCTTTTCCATAATCGTCTCGCTTCCAGCACCACTCTCCTTCCTATCAGCAGCTTTGATGTTAAAAAGGATATCAAGTACTGGATCTCGATTAGCTTCTATTTAAATTGGTTGTTGTCAGTTATCAGTTTATTCACAGTTGTGGCCATCTTTTTCACCTCTTGCTACAAAAATATTATGTTCTTGCTGTTGATCTCTGCCTTCGCCTCCAAGTCATCTAACGTCCGTTCGATCTCCGACTGGGCGACTTCGAGTTGATCTGTTTTGTGTATGGCATAGGCACCCATGCCAACACCTGCACTGCAAGTAGTGATAATTGTTATGATTGCAATAGCGGTAAAGTTGAGTCTTTTGTTTCTGATTTTTACTACGTCATCCTGCAGGATTATTGTCACGTTGTAATCTTCCCGTTTGCTTCTTATTAGATTGTGGTTATCTTTCAGTGGACACATTTTCTCCAGCTCATCCAGGAACAGCTCATCATAGTGGGATTTGCACTTTTCTTTCATCCTTTCAAATACAATGTGGGTCATGCCTTCTAAGGGGTAAGAGTTCGCATGGGGAAATGAGATTAATCTTTAAGTTCACGCTGTTGTAGCCGTTGATAACTGGTTTGTCGGTTTTTCTCCAAATTACTGAACTGCCATAGTTTAGATTCTTAGCTGCGCCAAGTCCCAGTGTAAGTAGCTGAAAGAAGAACATTATTATGCTCATCAAGCTCAAGTTCAAGTTGAGCTGATTTAGGCCGACTCTGCTTCTCAAACGGCTTTTCTTCTTTTCAGGCTCCTGGTCATCTAGCCTCAGATATTTCTGCTGCTCGTCCCATTCAAATTCTTCTGGCGGCAGTGTTCCGCTGCTCTCATGGGAAAACTCAAGTACGCGTTTATTACTCAGGCTTATGGGTGAATTTGGTGGCTACCATTCCCCGGATAAAGTGGTAACGTACTTGGATGTGCTTTGTTCTTTCATGGAAAACTGGATTCTCAGCTAAGGCCATGGCACTTTGGCTATCTGTGTGTATGAGAAACGGCTCCTGTCTTCCAATCACTTTCATATCAGCGAGGAAGTTG
The DNA here is from genome assembly GCA_020352615.2 of Yoshiicerus persimilis. Classification (NCBI taxonomy): domain Eukaryota; kingdom Metazoa; phylum Arthropoda; class Collembola; order Entomobryomorpha; family Tomoceridae; genus Yoshiicerus; species Yoshiicerus persimilis. The sequence goes on from CM036940.2 coordinate 94,842,626, forward strand.
CGGACCCAAACTCCTTCTTTTGCAGTAGTAGCCAAAGCTACATACACAGATTCTGCTGAAAACTGCGCCACGATGGTCTGCCTTTTGCTGGCCCATGTAATAGGTGCATTGTTCAGCATGAAAATCATTCCTGTCGTTGATTTCCGCTCAAGTTTGTCGCCTGCAAAATCAGCATCGAGTATCCCGCCAGAATGGAGTTTTTCCACTTGTAACCGATAAACTCCTCTTCAGAATAACCCTCCAGTGTGAGAGTAGTTTTCTTCGGGTAGCTTAGCCCGAGAGTTCTGGTTTCCATCAGGTATCGATCTACTTGTTTGGCTGCTTCCATGTGCTTGTCCTCGTACTTCTGGAAATATCGGGAGAGTTTGCCCACAGCAAATGCTATATCAGGTCTGGTGCATCTGCTTATCCAAAGCAGAGCTCCGTCTAAGTCTTGGTACTGAGTAGCGCCCCTTTCCGTTTTTCCACTCAGGGTATCCAAATCACGAGAGGCATCCATGGGAATATAAGCTCCTTTACTTTTGTCCAAGTTGAACTTTTTCGCCACATCTAGAATATAGCCTTCTTGGTGTAAAGCAATCGCCGCCTGTTTCCTTTACCTCCAGTCCTAAGAACTGCTGTACATTCTCCGAAGATTTTAGTTTCATATCATCAGAGAGCCGGGCCAATACAGCATTGAGGTGATTGTCATCTGATCCCATCAGCAGTCCATCATCAACGTATAATCCAACGTAAGCTTCTCTGCCTTTTCCTGTGTAGATGAATAAACACGTCGCGTGGAGATTGTGAGAAGTTCATTCCTTTTAGTTTGTCTTTTATGACTTTATGCCATATACGTGGGCTTTGCTTTAGCCCGTAGAGTCCTTTCTTCAAACGGCAGACGCGGTTCCCTGGAATCGCAAATCCTTGAGGCTGCCTCATGTACACTGTTACATCCACAACTACATTCAGGAAAACGGTTTCCACATCAAATTTTCTTTTCTTGAGTTTCTTAATAGCAGCAACGGCAGTCATAATTCTTAGGGTTTCCTGTCTCATTACAGGTGAGAAGGTTTTGTCGAAGTCAATACCCTGTGTTTGGCCACAGCCTTTTACTACAAGGCGGGCTTTGAAAACTACGCCTTCAGAAGTTCTTTTCACCTTGAAGACCTAGCCGTAATTAAGTACTTTTTGATTCTGCCGTTTGTCTACTAACTCCCAGGTTTCTTTTAAATACAGGCTATTCATTTCCTTTTCAATTGCTGCGCTCCATTTTGCCATTTTGAAGTTTTTGAGGTTAAATTTTCTGCTCAGGAAAGTATTTTCTGACACGGCTTCATTCGCTATGTATCCATCATGTCTACATTCTACCAACTTCAGTTTCTGGAATAGGGTCCCGATGGTCTTGCTTGCTGTAGTCATTATCTCCCATGTTGACACGAAACTCTCGTACTCCGGGGCACTTAGTTCGAACATGAATTTCCCTATTATGGCTTTCTCGTCCAGTCCGGTGTAGCCTAAGGCATTAAGCTCACAGACTATGGTCTGTAGCTTTGAAACTAGTCCACTGGGGGTGTTCCCTATGATTCTGGTTGAATGGAACTCGTTCACCAACTTCTGGGTTGTCCATGTAGTGGAGGAGCAAAAGGTGTTCTTCAGTTGCCACCCACATGTCGTAAGCGGTTGCACAAGATTGCACGTGGCACAGGATTGACTCGTCAATTGTTAGCAGAAATATCGCTTTCGCAGCCATACTCTTCTGGTCCCACTCCCTCTGTTTAACGGCGTCGGTTGCATGTCTTGTTCCTGTTCCTAGAGCCATTTGGTCAAGACCCCCTGCCCACAGAATCGGTTCAACAACATTTGCTCACGACGGGTAGTCCTTGGTTCCTTTCAGCCGCTTCACTCCAGAGTGAGCAATTTTAAGTACTTTAGACATGTTCACCTCACTTGGTGGTTAAAACCAAGTTGTAAGTTCAAAACTGTACACTTGTATGCGTAGATATTTCTGGTTGCCACGGATTTTATTTCAGGTTCTCTCGAAATTCATTCGAAAACTTTCCAACTCAGTCTTCGAGACTAGTGGAAATGGTTAGAGCTGTCTTACTTGATAACGTGTTCGGATCAATAACTTAAAATGCCAACTCAAAGTTACATTTTTGACTGATGGTTTGCTCGTAAAACGGTTCGGTATTTATACACAACAGTTCGGGCATAAAATGTATTACAAAAAATACTATTGCTAAAGATACAATTGTTACATATGGGAAATAAGTGTAATAAATGTCAAGTACATATTCGGTAATACTAAACAAAGATTATTTCCTACTACTACTTTTAAGGTTTGACCTAGAATCATAAGAATCATAAACGCATAAAGTTATTGTACAGGCAGAAAAGATGAACGAAAACAACAAATGGTTTGAGAAAGAGACATACTGATCTATTGCTTAAGTGAAATAACCTAGTGTTATAAAATAGCTAAAAAGGTTCTGAATTACTTAAGTATTCCATTGCTTATGTATTACTCATATAATATAAAGAATGCCTTATGCCTATTTTATATTTTAATAGTATTTTCCATTTGAGTAGTATATGTCGAATCTGATGTAGTTGGTAATAGTGCAGAAGGTTGTATGTCTTGTGAGATTTGTTCAGATTGGGGATTTGAAGGACTATCCAATTGCTGTGGAGATTGAGAATTAGGAGGTGAAGCGTTTTTCGGTAAATTGATTTGAAGTTGTAGTTGCCAATTGGGGCGTCGTGGTGAATTCATTAGAGCATTGAAATTATGGTCAGCTACTAAGTTTTTAGTGACTTCATATGATAGTTGTCGTTTTGGTAAATGAACACATCTTTTTTGACCATTATATAAGTAGAAATCGATGTTATATGCAAAAGAATCCAAAGATTCATTTTCCGAGTGGAGATTATCACAAAAGTTTTCAGTGTTTATTTCTTCATAACGAAGTGTAGGTAAGCTTTTCTTCACAGTATATGGGATTTTTAATGGTTTTTACCCACGTTGTTGTTGGTTGTAATTTTGGGAGATATATTTTGGTTGTCTTTTTCGGAATTGGATTTTCAGATTGTCGAAGTGAAAATAATTCATTAATTTCAGATTTTGTATGATTAAATAGAATTTTTGTGGGTTCTTCAATTGAAAATTGGACTTTTTAAGCAGATAAATAGAATTTGGTAAGGTATTATTACGAAATGAGGTATACTCAAGGTTATAGACAGATTCGTAATCAGGTCGGCCGCATAGGTCATTGGGAAAGGAAATATCCGTTAAAGGAGTTATTTTGGTTTTAGAAGTATGTTTTGTGTTGCTTAGTGAAGGATTTTCGGGATAGTAGGGTACAGTAAGGAAAGTTGTATAATACTAAATATTTTTCCTATGGTCGGTCGGATTAGAATTACTAGCTACAGGTAGCTTATTGAAATTGGGTTCGAGTTGTGTTAAGTCGTTTTGCTGAATAGGGGAAGGAGTTTCTTTTTTAGGTACTTGAGGAGATATTATTTCAGAAGAACTTTGTTCGTTATCATTGTTGTCCGTTTCAGTAGCCATATCTTGTTGGTATTTTCGTTCTGTTTTATAATCATATTGTGGACCACCATGAAATATATATAATTCTTGAGGATTTTGTTTGTTGCGATAAATGAAGGAATTGTTAATGCATTCACCTATTGTTTTAAATACGTTTGATGTGTGTGGGATTTTTATCAAGTATATTTGAGTCTGCTCAAATTGGCTTAGGGAATTCCAAGGTCGTCATTTGTCTGTAAAATATTTTCTTTTGACTGTCACGTAGCTTTGAGAAAAGAGCCTCGGAATTTTAGTGAAATTTATTATGTAAGTAGAGGGATTTTCTTCATTTCTAGTCGTTGTTGGTATTGGGGGAGGGAATTTAAAGGTGTGTTTCTCGCAAAACGTCTGTTAAAATTCACAACAAAAATTATTCCTTTGCAAATATTTAGTAGTCTAAGGAATAATGGATATCTAATAGATTTCTATTTAGTAGAAATATTATTTAATATTACTTTATTTCTATAATTTACAATAGTTTTGAAATTAATCTAATGTATTTTAGTATTTGTGGCTATTATTTTTAACACTACCACCCGAAAATTAGTTTTCTACTGGGAATGGAGCCCACCTCTTGTGTAAAGTACGATGCTCTTCCTTTGAGCTGCAGAAAAACTAATGTGTTTGCAACTCTTCAAGTGCAGTAATATTCGTAATCCGGAAGTATTACGAATATAATTCCTTAGTATTATATTTATTTTCTAATTTCAGTCCGACCATCACTGAAAGTATTCAAAGACAATATATTAAACAATGTTTATGCATTGGTTAACCTTTTGTCTTAATTCCTGTTTCTATTTGATATATTATATCTTAAATTGGTTCATTTTCTGTATAGCAATGTTATAGCACTGCACTTTGTATTTTTTGCGATATGGATATGGTCGCCATGAATTTCTTTATTTGTAAATATACATACATTTTGTGTGTATTTTGTCTATATTTGAGCCTTTTTCATTATCTTTACTATTATTGCCGGTTTACTATTCTTATTATAATTATTATATTGTATCTTGTGCAGTATTATGTAATGCAAAAGATTTACTTATCTGCCACAAGTTGAATTTCTTGTGTATGCGTGTCAATGTTTATGTAAGAAGGCAAAAGAATGTTTCTCTGCCTTTTGTTTGATGCAAAAGAAATTTTTGTTGTAATGCAAAAAATTTTGCTTCTTGTGCATTGTGACTTTTAGTGCAACAGAGATTTTTCTCTTGTGCATTGTGATTTTCAGTGCAACAGAGATTTTTCTCTTGTGCATTGTGATTTTCAGTGCAACAGAGATTTTTCTCTTGTGCATTGTGATTTTCAGTGCAACAGAGATTTTTCTCTTGTGCATTGTGATTTTCAGTGCAACAGAGATTTTTCTCTTGTGCATTGTGATTTTTAGTGCAACAAAGAATTTTCTCTTGTGCATTGGTCATTGTACTTTGGAGTGCTCTTGGTTATTGAAGAATTCTATATAGATAAAGAAAAGGAATTCATTAAATATTAGGATTTATTAAGCTTTTGTTTTATTATGAGTCTCTTATAATATGACAATAAGAAAATTAGTATATAAGTAATCGTAAACTAAGGTAATTTTATTAAAATTTAAATGAAGATAACCTTTGGTGGTAAACGGTTTAAATTAGATTTTTGAGAAGGGTCCGTATGTTGCATAGTAAAATAATAATTGCATAAATATACCCTATTTGTATTTAAGTCATAAAGTAACGCATAAATAAAACGCACGCAATAAAACGTAAATAAATTAAATTTATTGTGATTACAGAATATTCAAGATTCTTCTTAGAATTTCCCTTAAATGTCTAATCAATAAATACCTCGAACTAAGAGTTAATTTTTTTTCGTGTTCTTTAGCATTCGAATTAGGAACTAATGCATTAGGTAGTTCCGAATCGCACCAGTCGACGGTGACTTAAACTCATGTTACTGCTTACTTTGGGAATGCAAACAATAAAAATTCCATTTCTATTCTTCTTTTACCTATTGTGTTGTTATGACTTATGACCAGAGCTGGGAACTGGCCGCCCCCCAAATGGCCGAATTTCGGGCCGAATGTGGTCGGCCGCACGCATTCTTGGAAAAGGGCCGGCTGAAAAGTTTTAAAGGATATCTTAGGCTGGCCGACTTTTTTTACGTAGCATTCAAAGACCGGCCGAATTTTTATATAATATTGGAAAGGCCGGAATTGTAGGAATTTTTTGCCAAAACCCGGGCCGACCCTGGCCTGAAGAACAAAATGGCGCAGATTAGCTTGCCGGTGGCCGGGTGAAACTTATCGGTGCCCAGCTCTGCACACGACAAACACGGTATGTCTGTTTACGATCAAGCAACCATTTTTTCAGGATTGGTAGTATTTCTTTATAAATTGTGAAACCTACGATTGCGATTGGTTAAAAAATTTGAACTTAAAAGACAAAATATGTATCTACTTTATTGACTAAGCACACCATGGCTCAAAGTAAAAATGTGCCTATTAAATGTTATTGTACTGCCGTAGAGTTAATTATTATAGTGCTTTAAAAAGAATTTTGAAAATACTATGATGACCAAATGAATATTGCTCTAATTCGTTTCGACAAAAAATCCAATTTGTAGTCCAACTTGTAGTAGTTCCAATTTTCCAAAAAAAATTTGTAGTCAACAACTTTCATAAATAATAAAAACAACACCAAAGTTTTAATTCGTAACTCTGTGCAAACAATTCTTTTCTATAACATCGAAAGTGCGAAAAATCGGTGAACAAGGTCTAGTCCTTTCTATTTAGAAATGCATAATAATGCCACGCAAGGCTCAGCACTTTGTCTTTTAATATCCTGGCATGTTTCCTTTATCAGCTTTTGGAATAAAAAAGACCTACAAAGCAAGAAATATTCCCAATATTGGATAGCAGAATAAATACAATAATTTTACAGAGACATATTCCTTTGTGGAATAAAGTGTTTTAAAACTACCTTTAAATTACCATGGGGACCCAAGCTTCTTCAGTAGTGTTATTATTTTTCGAAATTTTGGAATGTACATTTGGATTAACATTAAAATATCTAATGGATTTGGAAAGCCATTTTTACGCACAAATTGTATTTCATATACAAAATCCAAATAAATCGAATTTTCGGTCTGATGGCGTATTAATTACTGAGCTACTCAAAACGGACTTGCCTTACGCAATAACTGTTTTTGGTATTGCAGCTAATGCCTGGAATATTACTAAAGATTTAGGAACATCATTTGCCAATGAGAAAACAGGAAATGAAACCACTATCGATCGTTTGCATGTAAGGTCATACAATAAAAGATTGGACTTTCTAAATTTGAACACTTCATCGCCAGTTTTTCAATCTCGATTGAATTGTGTGGCAAGCATTTTCGTTAATCTGAACACAAAAGATTTCAGAGAAATGATATTGACCAACTACATCTGTGAAACATTTAATTATAGAGGTCTGCCTAAGAAATACGGTTACAGGTATGCGGAATATTCTTCAGTGTACATATTTGTGGACAAGGAAACTCTCAACCTGGAAAAGACGAATTCAGTCTACTTCACTCAAGTGGACATACTGGGATCAAAATCGAACATTGGTTTGCTTATTCTAAGAAAATCGGGAGATTGTTCACGGTTGACCTAATATTGTACTTTCTTCAACCCTAAGTTAAATTTATGCAGATGCAGAGAAAACGTCCTTTTCTTGCAAATTCACTAATTCAGTTTCCGATAAATGAAGAAGAGTAGATATCTAGTAAGATCTTGAAAAGAGAAATTGAGCAAGATTTCATTCGAAAGAGTAATACTGTTCAAAACATTTTTATTCCAATGGAATCCCAATCAATGTTTGCAGATTACAGTTATAAAGGATCTTCTCCCAAAAGTGAATACTTTTCAACCTTTATTCAGAGTGGCTATAAAGATATTGCACTTGCAATCATTTCGATTATTGCAGAAAAATTTGAACATGCAACAGTAGCTGTTGGGAAAATTACTTTTAGAACAGGACAAGATTTAATTACACCACATCACAATAACATTCCGCCATGATTTTTCAATACAACATTTGTACATTTACGGAAGTAAAGAAGTATCTGCAATTATGATAACCGGAGATCAAAGTTACAATTTTGTTTCATGTGTGGTTTTAGAAGACCCGAAGCTTTCTTTTTTCGGATACATTCAGCAATGTGAATTAGACACTCGGTTGGCCATTATTAGTTCAGCCTTTTCTCTTACCGTGTTTGCCCACGTTGTAATCTACATTAGAAAAGATAATACTTCCCTTTTATGTATATTAATATGTTACTGTTATCTTGTAGAAAACGCTCCCACATTACCTAGAAAGATAACTAAACTAGATTGGATAAGAATTGCTATTGGTCCAACTTTCTTGTTGTTCATGCTTCTAACAGAATTTTACAAGGGAATCGTAAATTCAGATTTGGCAGAACCACGTCTCATAAAAAAGATTGAATCCATTAAAAATTTGGTGCAATTACCAGGTATAAAGATATTCAGTCCTCTGGTGGGAAATGACAATTTCAATCCATAATCTTGTATCTAATGAAAGACTTATTCGTCTGCCACCTCCCTATTACACATACTTAAAATCTAACAAGACTTGCAAAATTATCCCTAAGAATTTCCACAAATATTGTATAGTGGACTAGAAAATGAAAATGTAAAATCCTGGTCTTCGATTTCAGAAAACTGTCGAGGATGCTTTTGAAGCGTTCAATACAGAGGAATCGTGTCCCGCTAATTTCATTGAAATATATCCTAATGCTAAATCTACTGCAACTAAAACAGATAAGGAAATCTTTATTTTCCAACTCGGAAACTCATTTCGCTTCCCTCCAGGATTCCCAAATACAACTCCTCAGAAATGGATTTCTGAAAGCCAATATTCAGTTTACATTTACAAGATTTCTAAACTGCATTTTTTTCTCAATGAATCCAACCGGCAAACAGAAAGTGGTAGTTTAGTTCCCAGACGAAATCTTTTCTATGGCCAGGGTGATTTATTTGGCGGATATTTCGCGTCGGCATTTGACTGTAGAGAATTACCGCTGATGGATTCATTTTTTAGAATGAAATCAAACATTATACTTCATTCAGGTCTTCTCTATGCTTGGTTAGATGCATGGAAATGGCATAATTTTTCTCAATACAAAGAATGCATTAAAGGAAACATTCCAGAACCTGTGGCATTTGAAAACTCAAATATCTCTAGTATATTTTATTTAGTGGCTTTTGCCCTAACAATATCATGCGTGTGGCATTTTATGAGTTTACTGATGGAATAGTCAAATGTTATCTCTCAAGATCTTCAATGCTATCTTTTATTAACCTTAAAAGGAGAAGGAATTAAATTTTATTGATTTCAATGACATAATTAGTGTTATTTCTTACATTTTGGAAAAACAAGTCACAATATGTAACAACAATGTAAAATAAACCGTACGACTAACAATTTCGTAAACTTTTTGATGTAGTTTACAAACATGATTACAAAACATAACAAACAGCAAAAATGCTGATTTTCTTTGCAAGGCTTGACATTTACATTCAATTCTTACAAGCACACAAACAACTTAATTGCTATTAGCTAAAAGTCAGCTTATGAACCTAAATATTATGCCATCAAATCAATTTTTCAAAACTTGCCAGAATTCAGATAACAATTTTTTGTGATACTAATAGTCGTTAGCAATTATAGATAGTATCCGTAACGGCCAATCCGTAACTGAAAGTACATACCCAATTCTCCTGTCTGAGGAATTAAAATATTAAGATTAAATTATTGTTCCGAGAAAATTTTCCTACTATTACATTGCACTGCAAATGTAAATACAAAGTGTACAATCTTAAAAGAACTGCAATATGCTAAAACTTTGCCAAGAGGAAAAACGGAATGTATACTAATATTATTAGGTTGCGTACAAGAATATTTTATTGTGTACAGACTTGTCCAGTACGAAGCAAAACCAGTCAGTATATTTTAGAGTTCAGAAGTAAGTCGGAACCAAGGCAAATCATATGCGGACAGCTTTGTCAGATGTTACGCTTTAGATTTTTGCTTCATTCAACTGGACTAGATGTGAATATTAGCTGACATTGTTAGAATAAACTGATAATAGTACAATTAAAGTGTAACACTTACTTCCAGGTTGCTTTGGATAACTTTTTGTATTTAACAAGACTTACATTTATATATTGTAATGGTGTTGTTTGAGGCTACACAGTAATAATACTACTTCATTATATAAAGTATTTACGTTTGTAATAAATTCAGTTGGAGGAAGAAAAAATGAGAAGCGCAACATTTGGCAAAGCTATCAGTATCAGCATATGCTAATGCTTTAGTTCCGACACACTTCTGAACTCCAGTTTAAGAGACTGGTTTTGTTTAAGACTTCTGCACATGCTAATAGTATTATTGTATATAGCCAAGTAATATGCATTAATGCATCACATTCTTCTACAAGACATCATAAACACACTTTAGCATTGTGTGTCCATTAGTCAGGGGAAATTTGTTATTACAGTAGAACTTAAGGCGAAATAAAATTTTGCGTAGTATGTCCCAAAATTAAGGAAATTTTTCGCTTAGCGAAAGTGTTCACAAGAAAATCTTATTAAAAACTTCAATCTTTGCGAATCTTGCGAATTTCAATCCTTGCGCGAAAGAATCTATTCCGTATACTTCCCTAAGAAACCACAACAGAAACCAAACAAATACTTCACTCTCGGATTTCAGGTATAATTTATTAATTCCAAATTTATTTTCCAGGATTTCTATTACAATGGTTAAAGAGTTTATTAGAGATTTATCTTGTACCATTTAGAATCACGATTACGTTTGAAAATGTTTAAAGTTTTAAGCTTTTAATTAAAAGCCACGTCATTTTTAAAAACTGTAACATTATTCTGAACTGCTGATATTTTTGACGTAGTAATTAAAAATTAAAAATCAGTAATTGTATGTTGGGGTAAAGATAATTGGTCCACCAAAAATTTCAAGAATCTCCCTAAATCGACGCCATAATGGAAGAATCTTAAATTTCTTCGTTTTTTATAGGGAAAGGTCAAAAATAAAAAACTGCATAAAGCTCCCATCTGAAGGAAGTGTCATGCCTCGACCGTATAACAACCCCGCCATAGGGGCAGTAAACGGTATTGTATTTTATAAATATGTTTTTCATTTTACTGGTATATTACCTTTAAATTTCATTGCATGACAACATTCTAATTTTTAATTTTTAGATTTAAAGTAATTTCATTTTAAGGAGTTGCAACGTCATATGGGACAGGATATTGTTTTGATTGTACGATATAATTAATAGTATTAGTATACATTTATGGGGTTTTATTTCTTGAACCATTTTGTCTCCAAATTAATGAAGTACGACTTTCGTACTTGAGAGCTATTTGGAGGACGGGCGTTATTTCGATAAATGCAGTATATTTCGTTTGCTATTTTAACTCAAATCTTAATTTACAAATCAAGGAAAAATTATCAGAAATACACTATTCTGATTTGAACTGAAAAACCATGATAATACTATAATTATGCTTTAATGAGCCAAAGCAACATAGTAATAAAGGTGTTTTAAACATTAAAATTCACTCGTACATTTTTTAATGACAAATTAATTTTGAAAATTCAAAGATATGTTAGTAATAACAAGAATATATTAGTGGTGTGTATACAATTATCAGGGTATCAACCTAAAGATTTAAATTTTTATAAATCAAAGCGACTTGAAATTTGTGCATTGCCAAATAACTGAACGAAATTAATTTATAACGACAAAAATTCTTTATCTCCAACAGAACCAGCGATGCCAGCCGGAGTGGACGAAAACGCATTACGTGGCTTACGAAATCATTATTATGAATCCAACGCATATGAAGATGTTCCATGTATCACTGAAAGCCATGCATTAATGAACCCAGTGGTATGTTGAGTACTTTACCACTATTTGCTCAGCAAATTTCTTTTAATAATTGAATTGCATGAACTTTTAGGTTTTGAATGGAATTATTGCACATTTGGACCATACAAATATCCGGAGTTTTCGTCGCGTATGTCGGAGGTGGAATGAAGTTTCTGACAACGACTTTTGGAAATCCTCCAGGATTAAAATTTCATTTAAACGTGGATATCGACCTAACCACGCTTTAAACGATGAAGATAACATGAAAAAAATAGAATATGAAAACAACATACTGATAAACAGTTTTGCGAAGACGTTCCCATCGGGTGAACTGCTATCCAATGAAATTGTCTTTGAAGGATCTATTAATCGATCTGCACTGGATTACTTCTGGGAAGAACGAGGATCGTCGACATTAACAAATATACATTTTCGGTATTTTCAAGACCCTACCAAAATGGGTATTGATATAAATCCTTATTTGGGTCCAATGGTAACCACATTGGACATCAGACATTCATTCCATGAAAAACTAAAGGTTTCTTTAGACATGTTAATAAACATTCAAAATTTGCGTTTGGAAAGTTGCGAAATTCTCCTTAATGGTAAAATTGAACCTAAGGAACTGACTCTACTCGATTCTAATTCTGTATCCTATGAAGGGAGACTAATTCGCTGTGATTCGTATAGTGAACGCCACCGACGAAAAATATCAATCACAGATTTTGTCGATTTTACAGAACTAAAGAAATTATGTCTTGGAGGAAAAGTTTGGAAGTTAGATGTTGGACAAGGTGTCCAGGAGTTGGAAAATCTCCAAATAGATTACGGTATCTTAGTAGGCTTAGAACAAAGTAAATGGACAACAAATGGTCTTAAAATCCAGAGTTATTTTTTCAGCGGAGATAAAATGGAAATTAAGTCAATATCTGTTGATGACAATAACATTTTTGATTTACATTCTCTCCCGGGTTCCCTTCAACATATTTCGATACCTTATTACTTCCGTTTGTTACCAACTCCACAGGTTTTCCTGTATGGCAATTTAAAATCTTTGGTGATTCTAACTGACTTGAAGAAAGATTTCCCAATTTTCGACTTCACAAAGTGTACATCGTTAAAGGACTTTTACCTCAGGGTTGATTTTGATATTTACCAAATGGATTTCAATCGAATAATATTACCTGATAGTATTAAACGGGTGAAATTTCATAATGTAAATGTAACCACCGATGTTCCGTGGAAATTAGATACACTCATTTTGGATGAGTACACATTTGCGTCTGCGAAAGATGTTCTAGACCGTATTCAAACCGACAATTTAGTGCTGGTGCTCAAAATTGATTTAGGTCACAGTAAAGACTTGATGTCTCTCGTGAATTATTGGAAAAATAGTAGTATTGAGCAACTTTGTTTTGGGGGAGACCGTTTTTACTTTTTTGTCGACTCCGAAGATGATATTGAATTTTCGCAGAATGTTGAAACGCTTAAATATCAAAGGCACTTTTCATTTACCGACAAAATTGTTGGAAAAGGGAAAGGAATCGATAAAGATCGATTTGAAAAGCTCTTTAGTCTTAATTTGTTCGATGATCAAAACAATAGATCACACTTCAGGAAAATAGAAAGCGAATTTCCTTGGGAATAAAATTTTTCCCAGAATTCAACCGTGAGAATGGTAATTTATTAACGCAAGGAGCCAGTTATCGAATTTTGAATTGTTATACACGTTACAAATATTGTATCTACATCATTAATTACGGAATTTCATAGAATTTTAGCAATTAAGGGATATTGTCACATATATATCACTCAAATACGTATAGTTATATAGGAAACGTTAAGTAATCACTCTAAATGCCCATTTATATGTAATTTTAGGTAATTATTTTGTTAAACGGTCCATAATTACGAAGAAAGATAAATAAACTATATAGTTTGGATAAGAATTGATATTTGTCCAACTTGGTCTCCTGTAGGAAATGACAATTTCAATGCATACCATGCGTCTAATGAAACACTTATTCGTCTGCTAACATCTGACAAAACCTGCTAAATTGTCCATAAAAATGTCCACAAATATTGTGTTGTAGACTGGAAAAAGAAAAATTATCTCTCAAGATCTTCAGTGTTACCTTTTACCTTTTATTGCCTTTAGAAATAGAATGAATAAATTTTTATTGACTTAAATTGCGTGTTTACAGTTAGTTATTTCTTCTTTATTGGAAAAACAAGGTAAAATAAAGCAGCAATGTAAAAAAGGTATGACCTATTATTTTGTTTAAATTATTCGTACCGGTAGACACGGTCGATAACAATTAGTAACGATTGTATTTTGAACATTTTAAATGAAGTTATTTTCATGCTATTTGATGCAGCTGACAAACAGGATTGCAAAAGAAAGCAAGCACAAAAAATGCTGATTTTCTTTGCATTACTGGCCATTTGCATTCAATTCTTTCAAGCGCATAAATAAATTAGACGATCAACTGAAATTCAGACCCTTGTAAACATAAATAGTATATATACAAATATGCCAACAAATCAAGAAATAAATCTTGACTTTAGACTTTAGAAAATAATTTTTGGTAATAGTCGTTAGTAGATAATATCCGTAACGGGTAATCCATAAAGGAAAGTGCCCAATTCTTCTCTCTGGGGAAGGAAAAAAACCAAACTGAAAAACTCACAAATTTCTCCACAAAATCTCCATTTATATCCATACGCCATCCGCATACCCTTATGACAGAAACAGAACGCTCATTCTCAGTAGTTTAATAATTACATTTTTGTACGAGACACTTTTTTCAATATTACAGTGCACTCCAAAAGTAAATACATGGTAAACAGTCTTAAAAAATTGCAAAATGCTATGAGCAGGCTAGTCCAGTCCTAAACAAAACCAGTCTATGCTAAATTAGAGATCAGAAGTAAGTCCGAACTTAGCAAGGCGTACGCTGACAGCTTTGTCAGATGTTACGCTTTAGATTTTTTCTTCGTCCAAGTGGACTAGACTTACTTAGCATTGTTAGAGTGAACTGTTCATAGAATTTCAAGTTTAATACTACTTTCTGCTTGGTTTAGATAACACATTGTATTTATTAGACTTACAAATGTATTTTGTAATCGTCTTGTTTGAGGTTACACAGTAATAATAATGTAATACTTCATTGGATTAAATACTATACGTTTGTAAGTAAGTTGGGGAAAGAAAAAATGGGAAGCGTAACATTTGGCAAAGCTGCCAGTACCAGCATATGCAAACACCTTAGTTTCGACTCATTTCTGAACTCTAATAAGACTTGTTTAATTTGAGACTAGACTGGTCTGCATATCATAATATTATTATATAATATAGCCTAGTAATTCTTCTACATTCCATTCTTCCGCAAAACCTCACGGAAACACTTTAACATTGAGTGTTTGTCAGTGTGAGGAAATTTCTCATTACAAAAGTACGTTAGGTGAAATAACATTTAGCGTTGTATGTCCCAAAATTATTAAAACGCTTAGTTTAACGAAAATTTTATTAATAACTAATTTTTGAATTTACATTAGCCACAATAGCAAAACGGCCCAAGGATACTGTCGAAAAGCTGTAAGCTGCCACTGTGCCAATCTCAATCTTTGCGCGAAAGAACTATTCCGTATACTTCCCTAAGCAACCAAAGAAGCAAATAAATACTTTTCTCTCAGATTGCAGGTATAATGACATATTTATTTTCAATGATTACAATAGTTAAGAAGTTAATAGTAATTCATGTGGTTCTATTTAAAATTACGATTACGTTGAAACAGTTTTAAAGTTAAATTTAGGCTTTACTTAAAAGCCACAGTTATTTTAAAAATTTGTCTCATTGCTGCAAACAGCTGAATTGTTTCGACGTAATAATGAAATATAGATCATTAATCGTGTATAGTTGCGCTTCAAAAGTAAATTCCAAAAGTACACAAAAATCTAAAGTGTCGTTTGCGACACTTTCGACATTTTTAATCGTGTTTTGCATGAATGCTTTAGTTATAAAATTTTTAGTTGGGAAATTTTTAGTTCTTCTTACCTAAGGACCCATTCTAAAAATACTCCAAATTGTACGAATCATAAAATTTTTCTTCGTTGTTTACTATAGAGGAAAAGTCAAAACCTAGTCACACTGTACATAAAGCTACCATCTGAAGCTGAAGGAAGTATCATGCCTGGACCGGTCAATAACCCCGCCCCCGTCGTAAGACCTGCTAACGGTATTTTAGTTTATAATTTTTTTTCCATTTTACTATTTTTCATTGCACTGCAATATTGCTGGTGCTATTGTACTTAAACAAATTTAGCAAACTTTATTTAATTCTAATTTTTATTTCAATTTTTAGAGTTATAGCAACATCATTTTAAAGAAGTTGCAACGTCATATGGGCACAAGATATTATTTCGATTGTACGATATACGTAATAGGAAATAGTATACTTTTCTGTGGCTTGTTTGAATTTTCTATATCATATCAAAATTAAATATTATAATGGCAAATTAATTTTGAAAATTCAAGGAAATACTAGTTAAATAATCAGGTTGAGAATGTTAGTGTTCAGTATAAAATTATCAACTTAGGTATCAACTTGAAGTTTAAAATTGTAATAATCAAAGAGACTTGAAATTTGTAGCTGCGCCAAACGCCAAATAACTGAACGAAATTAATTTTTATTTTTAATTTTCAGCAGAACCAGCAATGCCAGTCAGAGTAAACGCCAATGCTTTACATGCTTTACATCTTTATTATGGACCCACATACGAAGGCGTTCCATGCATCACTGAAAGTCATGCATTAATGAACCCAGTGGTATGATATCTAGAATACTTTATTACTACTTCCTCTGCAAATATACTTTTATTAATTGAATTGTATAAATTTTTAGGTTTTGAGTGGAATTATTGAGCATTTAGACAATATAAATATCCAGAGTTTTCGTCGCGTATGTCGGAGGTGGAATGACGTTTCGGACAACCAGTTTTGGAAATCGTCCAGGATTAAAATTTCATTTTCAGCCTTTAAGCGTGGATATCGACCTAGCCAAGATTCCGCATTAAACGATGAAGATAACATGAAAAGAATAGAATATGAAAACAGCAGACTGATAACCAGTTTTGCAAAGACGTTCCCATCGGGTGAACTGCTATCCAATGAAATTGTCTTCGAGGGACCTATTAATCGTGCTGCAATGGATTACTTCTGGAAAGAGCGAGGATTGTCGAAGTTAACAAAAATACATTTTCTGCGTTTTCAAGACCCTACCAAAATGGGTATTGATATAAATCCTTATCTGAGTCCAATTGTCACCACATTGGATATCAGACATTCATACCGTGGTAAACTGAAGGTTTCCCTAGACATGTTAGTAAACATTCAAAATTTGCGTTTGGAAAGTTGCGAAATTCTCCTTAATGGTAAAATTGCTCCTAGGGAACTGACTTTACTCGACACCAATACTGTATCTTACGAAGGGGAGCTAATTGATTGTAGGTCATATCGGGAACGACGGATACCTATCACAGATTTTGTGGATTTTACAGTACTAAAGAAATTATGTCTTCTAGGACATGTTTGGAAATTAGATGTTGGGCAAGGTGTACAGGAGTTGGAATATCTCGAAATAGATTACGATATCTTAGTGGGCTTAGAACAAAGTAAATGGACGACAAACGGTCTTAAAATCCAGAACTATGTTTTCAATGGAGAAAAAATGGAAATTAAGGGAATATCTGTTAATAATAACGGTTTTGATTTACATTCTCTCCCGAGTTCCCTTGAACATATTTCGATAGCTCATTACGGCCGTTTGTTGCCAACTCCACAGGTTTTTCTGTATGACAATTTAAAATCTTTGGTGATCAAAACTAACTTGAGGAACGATTTCCCAATTTTCGACTTCACAAAGTGTACTTCGTTAAATGAGTTTTACCTCAAGGTTGATTTTGGTATTTACGAAATGGATTTTAATCGAATAATACTTCCTGATAGTATTAAAAGAGTGAAATTTCATAATGTAAATGTAACCGCAGATGTTCCGTGGAAATTAGATACACTCATTTTGGACGAATACACATTTGAATCTGCAAAAATTCTTCTAGACCGTATTCAAACCGACAAACTTGTGCTGGGGCTCAAAATTGCTGGTTTAGACCACGGCAGCGACTTAATGTCTCTCGTGAATTATTGGAAAAATAGTAGTATTGAGCAACTTGTTTTTGGGGGAATCCTTTTTTGCTTTTTTGTCTCGCCCGATGACGATACTGAATTTTCGCAGAATGTTGAAACGCTTAATCATGAAAACCACTTAATCATGAAAACCACTTTTTATTTACCGACAAAATTGTTGGAAAGGGGAAAGGAATCGATAAAAATCGATTTGAAAGACTCTTTAGTCTTAATTTGTACGACAATCAGAACAATGGATCCCTCTTCTGAAAGATATTAAGTGGTTTCCCATGTGAATAAAATTTTTCCAGATGACAATAGTGAGAATGGTAATTTATTAACTCGGGGAGCCGGTTAGCGCATTTTGAAAAGTTATGTATGTATATAAGTTTCAAACACTCTATCTATATAGGTAATGTGAATTAATTACAGAATGTCAAAGAATTTTACTAATTAAGAGATGCATCACTAAAATATGTATAGCTATAAGAAACATGAAGTAATTATTTATAAATGTTCATTTGTATGCAATTCTATGTATTTCGTTTGTTAAGCAATCCTGCAATACTTTGCAGAATAGTATAGTATATAGTATAAAGAAACATACAAGATTATACGTAGATAAGTCACCCACGTAAAGATTCGTAGTAATTACAAAAAATATTAATATTCACTGTACTATAATACTATAATCTTTTACATGTATTGTATAACATCTTCAATATTACCTCCAAAAACAAAGTTGCATGACCCATCAGCTTCACCAAAGAGACGTAATTTTTTTATTTCGGAGCTACGGAGCTCTAACGCTTAAAAAATAAAATCTGTACACATTCATTAAAAACGGCGCATTGTATATTTACTGTTATTTTAATAAGAATCGCAATTAATTGTAGTAATTAAAATAAAGGCATTCAATTTTAAAGCTTCTAATCAAGTTAAATACGAAAGCAGTAAAAGAATATTAGAGTTAAAAGTTTTGTGAACATTATTTCTCGCATAACCATCTTCATATGAATAGGTGTATTTAGTGGAGTGGTGGGGCACTTGCCCAAGGTCCCAATACTGGAGAAATTCTTTTTAGTTCCGACTCACTTGTGAACTCTAGTTTACCAGACTGGCTTTCTTTAAGAGTAGTCGGCACATAATATTATTGTATATAGCCAAATAAAAGTAATATACATTTATGCATCCCA
Organism: Yoshiicerus persimilis; assembly: GCA_020352615.2. Taxonomy (NCBI): domain Eukaryota; kingdom Metazoa; phylum Arthropoda; class Collembola; order Entomobryomorpha; family Tomoceridae; genus Yoshiicerus; species Yoshiicerus persimilis. The sequence goes on from CM036940.2 coordinate 94,861,510, forward strand.
TTCTTTCGCAAGACCTCATAAACACACTTTAGCATTGAGTGTCCATTAGTTTGGGGTCTTATTACAATAGTACTTGAGATGAAATAAAATATTGCGCAGTAGGTTCCACAATTATGAAAATTGTTCGCTTAGCGAAAGGGCTCACAACAAAATTTTATTACTCTTTATAACTGAAGGGACTATGTTTATTTGTCTTCTATGTAGCCGAATAAGTCATCAACACACACACTGACATTACCTCTGCTACAGGCAAATACTGCATCGTTCTACATTGGGGCCATCCATAAACAATGTCGTCAGTTCAGAGAAGCCGGGGTCAACAAAATACAACGAAAGTCGACGAAAAGTGGGTTGGAATAGATCTGACGTTGCCCCACATCACAATATAAGCATCACAATATTTTCGTTATCAACAGTAAATACATTAAATGGAGATGCAGAATTTGTATTCAATGCAATCAATTATTCCACTTTGTGTGCAAATCAAGAGTAACATTTCTGAGAATTCAAGACAACGAATAAAAAATGTAAAATCACATATTATCTGCAACTTATTTTACTGTTAGATCTTTTGAAGCTATCAAAAATTGTATTGTATGTCATCTTAGTCAATATACTATGATCAGTTCAAATATTACGTAAAATTCTTGCTCATTGAGATTTTTAATTTCTTTTCTGTTAATTGTAGAAACAGTTAGTAACGCTGCAGTGTGACCTCATTTAATGAAGGATGCCTATTATTTTCTGTAAGTTTATTTAAAATATAACTTGGCTTCAGAAGAGGGAGGATGGGTTACAGGAATACTACAAAGAGCGACTATGGTGAGATAGCGGGGGAGGTCAAAAAACGCATATTTTTGACGACATCGTTCATGGATGGCCCCCTTGCATTGAGATGACACTACCAAACCACCATACATGCATGGTATTATGTATTATTCAGTAGGGGAGCTACATTTTGGGAACACTTTGTCTGTCTCATGTCTCTTTCATGTTATCGGAGCAGGTTAAATTATAATCTTACTTTCAATATAATTTCTCATACTAAAATTCTCAAGTTCACAGACCAGAAAATAATTTTTATGTTGTGTTTTTGGGTCGTCTGTTTTCAGGATTTGAATGTGAGAAAGTAGGGAAGGTTGCGGTTGGTATGCAGGCCGCAGGCCTTATTATCTCACATTAATCTCCAGGAGAGTGCATTCTTACGTTAAGACATATCTACTAACGAATGGCATGCCTTGCAATAAAGTGACAACCTTAATTCCTTAGTGCTTTTCAATTTTAAATGACTTTTCCAGGCTTTTTGAATTTAGCTGGATTTGCTTCTCTGCAAAAAAATTTGCTTTACAGTCCACATTTTAGTGAACGGCGCTTTTGGATGAACGGTGCTTTTGGGTGAAGGGCGCCTTTGGGTAAACGGCTCGTTAATATTTCTGCTTTGGAATTTACATTAGCCACAACAGCAAAACTGTCCATCACAATAACATACTGTCGAAAAGCTGTAAGCTGCTACTGTGCCAATCTCAATCTTTGCGCGAAAGAATTATTCCGTATACTTCCCTAAGCAACCACAGAAACCAAACAAATACTTCTCTCTCGGATTTCAGGTATAATATTATTAATTCCTTATTTGTTTTCAACGATTTCAAATATAATGGTTAAGGAGTTCATTAGAGATTTATCTTGTTCCATTTAGAATCACAATCACGTTTAAAAAATGTTAAAGTTTCGAGCCTTTAATTAAAAGCCACGGTTATTTTAAAAAATTGTAACATTACTTTGAACTTCTGAAATGTTTTCGACGTAATAATTAAGTACCATAAATAAGTAATCGTATATAGTTTGATTTCATTTGATTAGCTTTCTTTTTGTGACGACGTATGCCACCTCAAGGCTGTTCTCTTTCAGGTGTCACAATAATAAATAATTATAATGGTAGGTATAGGTTTAAATTTAGCTATAATTGATTGGAATTTTTTTAACATTCGTAGTAAGCTATGAATAACAAGTTTGAAAGATTTATTTAGTCTTAGACATATTGAACTTCTCTTTTTGTAATTAATAAGCAAATAATTATTTTGGTTGCTTTTCAAAAGTAAATTTAAAGAGTACACAAAAATCTAAAGTGTAGTTTTCTGCCCATGGAAGGCCATACAAAATCGTTTGTTGCATGAATGCTTTAAATGAGCTCCTAATTGTATGAGCCATAATAATGTTCTGCTGTTTTCATAAGGGAAAAGTGAAAACCAAGACAACTTGTATATACAGTTACAATCTGAAGAAAGTATCATGCCTGGACCGTCGTTTACCAACCCAGACCCCGCCGTAGGACCTGTTAACGGTACTGCATTTTATAAATCTATTTTTTTATTCCACCAATACAATTTCTTTGCATTACTGTTTTGCTAGTTCCATTGTATTTAAACCATTTTAGCAGACTTTATTTAATTCTATTTTTTTATTTTTAGATGGAGAGCAGTTTCATTTAAAAAAAGTTGCAACGTCATAAGGGAACATACTATTACTTCGATTGTCGTGCGACATAAGTAATAGTATACTTTTAAGTGGTTGTATTGCTTGAACCATATTGTTCTCCAAAGTAAGGAAACAGAACTTTTGTACTTGAGAGCTATTTCGACGAGGACCTTTATTTCGATAAATGCGGTATATTTCATTCATTTGAAATTGTAACTAAAATCTTAATCAGCGAATCAACGAAAAATGCATCAGAAATATTGTTCTGAGTATGTTTTTTATTTTACAGCTATTTTACCAGTAAAATTATATTTGTACAACATACTTATCCTAAAAATACTAATAATACTATAATTATGCTACATATATAGTTAGCATAAAGATGTTTCAAACTTTCGAAATCGAGCGTACACATCCTAATGGGAATTAAGTTTCGAAATTCAGGAATATATTAGTTATAGCGAGATTGAGAAAGTTGAATATCTTGGTGATGGGTATAAAACTACCAAGGTATCAATTTGAAGTATAATATCAGTGTGAGACTTCATAAAGGGACGTGTTTATGCATTGCGCCATATAACTGAACTAAATTAATTTATTTAAATTTAGAAGTACATGCCATGCCTGCCAGAATGGAGGAACATGATTTGCGAAATTTCTGGTATGAATCAAACGCCTTTGAAGACGTTCCATTTATCACTAAAATCCATGCATTAATGAACCAAGTGGTATGACATTTTGAGTATTGTAAAATCCTTTTCCTGAGCAAATATACCCGCAGTAAGCAGATTTTATTAATTGGATTCATAAACTTTTAGGTTTTGAATGGAATTATTGAGCATTTGGACTATACAAATATCCGGAGTTTTCGTCGCGTATGTCGGAGGTGGAATGACGTTGCTGAGAGCGAGTTTTGGAAATCGTCCAGGATTAAAATTGCATTTTCGACATTCAAGGGTGGATTTCAACCTAACCAAGACCCAGACAAGATTGTAGACAATGAAGATAATATAAGAAGAATACAAAATGGAAACAGCAAACTGATCACCAGTTTTGCAAAGACGTTTCCATCAGAAGAACTGATATCCAATGAAATTGTATTTGAGGGACCTATTAATCGTGCTGCACTGGATTATTTCTGGAAAGAGCGAGGATCGTCGAAATTGACAAAAATATATTTTCGGCAGTTTCAAGACCCTACCAAAATGGGTATTGATTTAAATCCTTATCTGAATCCAATTGTCACCACATTGGACATCAGATATTCATTCCGCGGTAAACTGAAGGTTTCCCTAGACATGTTAGTAAACATTCAAAATTTGCGTTTGGAAAGTTGCGAAATTCTCCTTAATGGTAAAATTGCTCCTAGGGAACTGACTTTACTCGATTCTAATACTGTATACTATGAAGGGAGGCTGATTCGCTGTGATTCGTTTAGGGAACACCACCGACGAAAAATACCAGTCACAGATTTTGTCGATTTTACAGTACTAAAGAAATTATGTCTTGGAGGACATGTTTGGAAGTTAGATGTTGGGCAAGGTGTCCAGGAGTTGGAATATCTCGAAATAGAGTACGTTGTTCTAGTAGACTTAGAAAAAAGTAAATGGACGACAAACTGCCTTAAAATTCTGGGTTATGTTTTTAACGGAGAAAAAATGGAAATTAAGTCAATTTCTTTTGATGATAATACCGGTTTCAATATGCGTGCTCTCCCGATTTCCCTTGAACACATTACGATACCTTATTACTTACTTAATTTATCAACTTCACAGGTTCTCCGGTTTGTCAATTTAAAATCTTTATTTATCAAAACTGACTTGAAGGACAATTACCCAAATTTCAATTTCACAAATTGTACTTCGCTAAATGACTTTTACCTTAGGGCTTATTTTGGAATTTACCAAATAGATTTCAATCGAATAATATTACCTAACAGTATTAAGCGAGTGAAATTTCATAATGTCAGTGTAACCACGGATGTTCCGTGGAAATTGGATACACTCATTTTGGACGAGTACACATTTGCATCTGCAAAAGATGTTCTAGACCGTATTAAAACCGACAAACTGGTGGTGGGGTTCAAAATTGATTCAGAGAAGGAGGACTTAATGTCTCTCGTGAACTATTGGAAAAGCAGTAGTATTGAGCAACTTGCTTTTGGTGGACAATTTCGCTCATACCTTTTTGTCGACTCCGATGATGATACTGAATTTTCGCAGAATGTTGAAACGCTTGAACATCAAAACCACTTTTTATTTACCAACAAAATTGTTGGAAAAGGGAAGGGAATCGACAAAGATCAATTTGAAAGACTATTTAGTCTTAATTTGTACGACGATCAAACCAGTAGATCACACTTCAAGAATATAGGAAGCGGATTCCCTTTTGAATGAAATTACACACCATCCCAGAATCCAACTGGTAATTTATTAGGGCGAGGAGACAGTTGCGGATTTTGGAATGTTATACAGGTTTTGGACACTATAAGAATTGATTATGGAATTTTATAATATTTTACTAATTAACTGATATTGTCACATGTTTCAGTAAAATAAGAATAGTTGTATAAGAAATGTTAAGTAATCAAGTATAAATGTCGATTTGTATGTAATTCTATTTAATTCTTTTGTTAAACAATCATGCAGTAAATTTCAGAATAGTATATAAAGAAACATGACAAGGTTATGTGTATGTATAGGTCAGTCACCCACATAAAGATGCGTAGTAATTACTAAAAATATTAATATTCACTGTACTATGTATAATCTTTTGCATAGAGTATATAACATCTGTAATATTACCTCCAAAAACAAAGTTGAATAACCCATCAGCTTCAACAAAAGAAACGTAACTCTTTTATTTTGGGGTTACGAAAAGTTCTAACGTTTGAAAAATAAAATCTCTACACATTCATTGAAAACTGGTACATTTTATATTTATTGATGTTTTAATAAGGATCGCAATTAATTGCAGTAATTAAAATAAAGACAGTGGATTGTACTATTTCTAATCAAGTTATACAAGAAAAGTGTAAAACTTTGGAATATTAGAGTTAAACGTTTTATGAACATTATTTCTGGCATAGCCATCTTCATTAGAGACACCTAATACCAAAGTCATAATAACCCTAATTGACCTTAAAAAGGCTTTTGACCTAGCAGATGGTACCACGATGATTTCGGGACTAGCTGACATGGAACTTCATGATTCTGATGTGCTGTGGTTAGCTGACTTTTTATTCGAGCGTTCGCAATGCTGTAAGTCTGGAAATATAGTATCTAACTGCCTTGAAATATCCTGTGGCACGGCTCAAGGGTCCAAGCTCTCGCCGTTTTTATTTGTTACCCTCATGAATCCTATTTTAGAATACTTACAGACAGAATAATTACAGACAGAAGACTTTTCTTCCCTTTGGGAACTCCTTCTCGTTATACACCTTCATCGATGATCTTGCGATTGTGGAAAGGGTCCACGACGCCGTACAACCAAAAACTCAACTCATCCTAGATGTCAGATATTATCAAGCGACAGAATTTGATAATAAACCCGAAAAAATGTGAAAATGTGATTTTTGACACATCCAGGAGTAAAACTTTATCTAAAGATTTTTCAAAAGGCATTTTCAAATTGATAATGTAATCATACCTAGAGTATCCTCTGCAAAGATTCTCGGTATTCATGTAAGTGATAATCTTTCCTGGGTTTTGCAATTAAAAAATATGTTAAGTAAAGCTAACAAGAGAATATTCATGCTTTTCAAATTAAGAGAGTATGGTTTTAGTCAAAATGAACTTTTACATTGTTATATTACTTTTATCAGGCCTTTATTGGAATACGGAACGGTATGTTGGTCTCCGGCGTTGAATGTCGGGCAAATTAATAAGTTGGAAAATTTTCAAAGAAAAATTGTTAGTATAATATTAAATAAACATGTAACAATAAGTAAATATAAAAATGTACTGAGTGAATTAGAATTAGAAACTCTTAAAGACAGACGGCTTGTAGCGTCTGAAAAATTTGGTATTACTGTGCTCAGAAGTCCTCGTTTCCGCACCCTACTTCCTGTTTACAACCCTAGACTAATGATAAATGAATATTATTTGAATTTAGGTTACCCTAAGTGTAACAGTAGTACTGTGTCATATTAAAATGTACTAGTAATAATTTTAAGGACAGATTGAGCCCCCTTAAAAGTAATTATGAACTACGATCCAATCCAAAATTGTTTTCCTCCAAAACCCCGAGGCACAGAAGGCACGAAAGATCACCCCTGCAGTTCATAGTATCTATTTTTAACGCTGCTCATATCGAGTCCAATCCTATGTTTAGTTTCTTGTACGATTGTGTCAAGTCGACCATACCAAGCATATTGTAATTATATCGATACTTGTGATTGTGCATAAAAGCATATGTGTGAATAACTGACTTACTTTCGAATCAAATAAAAACCAATAATAATAATAATAATAATATGAATACTTAGGAGTATTTATTGAAGGCATATTACTTGGCTACATACAATAAAATCATGTGCAGACTAGTCCAGTCTTAGTCTTAAACAAATCCAGTCTGCTAAAATAGAGTTCAGAAGTGAGTCGGAACTAAAAAAATTTCCTCGAGTTTTGTGGCCTTGTGCAATTGTGTCCCCGCGGCTAAATTACAAACACTCAATGGTACAGGACTTTTTACATAGGTAGGTTATGTTTATGTTTAGTTAGGTTAGAAGAAAACGCGATTTCTGAGGCGGGACTTTTCAAAAGGGTCCTGTACCTTTTTGGGTTTGTAATTACGCTTCCCGGCAAGACCTCATGAATACACTTTAGCATGGGTACTATCGGAATGCTATAAGCTGCCACTGTGCTAATCTTAATATTTGCGCGCAAGTACTCTATTCCGTATTACTTCAACCGAGGTGCCTTTTATTTGGGGGTGCTATTTATTTTGGAAGTGCCTTTTATTTGGGGGGTGTCTTTTATTTGGGTAGTGTCTTTTATTTTGGGGTGCCTTTTAATTTGGGAGTGCTTTTTATTTACGGGGGGGCTTTTTAGTGGTACCAGGTGCATTGTCTGTTTATAAAAACGGGAGGAAAAGCACAAATCGACGCATTGTGAGGTCAAAGGAGGTTATGACAACAGAATCAGTTAGCCATAAGCCTGCGAAACGTAACCAATGACAGTAAGAATAAACCCATCTTTAGTTTGAAACGTAGCTTTAGAAGCTTATAAGATAAGATATTAAATGTATTCATATTTATTACTACAGTACAGCAAAACAAAGAATAAGAGTACAAATAATAATTCAACAATAATGATTTACAGGCTCAAATATGGGTCAGATACAACCAGAAAGTATAAACATCACTTATATTTTGGTAGAGTAGAGTCAAATATCTTTCAAGTAGAAATACGAAAACAGGAAGAATGACCAGATATCCAAATACAGGAAAAATTGCACCAATTTTCATGTCAAAGCTAAGACTCCGAACTTCCCCTTCAGATTGCTTTTCTTGTTCGTTGAAACTCTTTATACGAGGTGCGAAATACTGCAGCTGTCTCCAAAAGTCGATTAGTCCCAATTCATTCAGCTTTTGGACAACATTCCGAACTTCATACCGAAAACATCCTTGAAACCACCATGATATCGGAACATGATTTGCATGCTCCTTTGTTGTGGAACATTTCAATAAGGGAAGATCTTGTTGTGTATAGTAAAGAGCGTATTTCCCTTTGTTTCCTACATTTAAAAAGAGTTTTTGTTTCGTGTCTGACAAACATAATTTGTTAATATCACCGAATGAAGTCCCATTAACCCTATCAGTATCATAAAGATAAACACTCGAGTTTTCTTTGTCCTTAATTCCATATTGAGAGAAAAAAGGACGGTTGACAGAATAGCCGAAACTTTGGTCAAGTCCTCCCGTTAGACGGCCAATGATGGCAACTATTTTATATCCATTATCAATGAGTTCTTTGAAACTGTTCATTCTTATTTTGTCCACAGGAGCAACAACTTCATTTGTGATGTAACTCTCATATTCAGTTAAAAGAATATTTAACACCAAACATAGAATTCCGTAGAGGAGAATTTTTCTTTGGTTGTGGTTTTGTCGGAGAACAATGGCAATGGCGGAAAGGAACAAGTTACTGATGGATCCAAATGTCAGTTTTTGTTTTGAGAATCGAAATATCAGTGCGTTGCCTACAAAACAGGAGATTAGCAATAATAGCCAGGTACTCCTGTCCATTATGGATAGCCAGATAGCCAGCGGCTTATCCTCATACGTCTCTTTGGCTACACAGTACAGAAATGTTACTTTGAGAGGAAATGTTATGTATACAACTCGGATCCGATGGTACTCAAACACTTCTAACTGAGAGGCTTCCGGAATCATCCAACCGCACCAAGGACCGTCCCTATTAGAGAAATCGTCGTAGACAGACGTGAAATTTAAATAGTCAGCCAGTACTTGCAAGAGTGGATACCGTACAAAGCTTCCAATGCATTCTTTAAATCTTCTTTTCTTAATGAAAATGTATGCCGACGAAGACAAAGCACATTTCCGTCTTATTTCATTCGTGATTACAAAAGCAGCAATACCAATACGCATTTTATGAAGATTACCTTTTCTTGTGAGTCCTCTATGTTCGGATTCTGCTGTTGTGAAATCAATCTTTGCAAACTCTTTGGTGAATAGTGACACTGTTAGTACTTCAATATCGTCATTAGAATTGATGATCATAAAATAAACTGCATTCGTCAATCTCCATTTCCATTGATCCACGAAATTTTCTTTGATGTCATCAAACCTCTTCTTTGTGCTAATTATTAGAAATTTGTCGTTGGGTAGATTTATTTCTCGACCAAACCAAGCTGGAATCATTGGAATTTCTTTTATTTCCTTCTCAGGTGGCTCCACTATTACTGTTAAGATAGTTCCATTTGCGTTTGACAATGAACTTGGGTAGTCATTTCCTCCTTTGTAATTAGCTTTCCATTTCGTATAATTAACAGTTGCATCAGCAATTATGGTTCGTGGAGAGAATGTCATTTTTTCAAAGGCATAATCCGTCAAATTACTGGGATACAGAATAATGTCAAAATTGTAATTTGCTAGAGGGGCGGGTAAATTTTGGCATTCTGTAGTGAAGATATAAACAGAGAGTAGAATAACCGGGATGTATTTTGCATGTAAAACCATAGCAACTGTAATTTTAATGAAATGTTAGAATACAGTAATGACTTAGAATAATGTTGGTTTCAAGTTTCAGCTTTCAAGTTTTAAGATGGGATTGTTCAATATTGATCAACACTGGAAACCCGTGATTTAAAGCTTTTGAATTTTTACTATACGATCAAGTTTACGATATTAAAATGTGTCCTTGATGACCAAGATGCTTTTGTTGCAATGGCCCCTCTTTTTGGGGGTAGAGGTGGTGTGGCATCTTTCCCACGGTTATTATATCAATTTTGACAGACTTGGATATCCGAATATGTTTACTTGATAATTGATATGTGAATCTGGAGCTAGATGGGGATAGTAGCAATGTGCCTATAGTAGCAGAAATATTATTTAGTTACTATAATATTTGTAATAATAGTAATAAAATAATAATAGTAAATAAATAATAGTTCTGTTACTACAGGCACATTAGTTTCTTCAATGGTGAAGAGTAAAGACAAATTAGAAGAGATATTTGACAGCATAGCAGACAGTGTTTGAGAGAAGGTTTGTGATATAATATTCTTTAAGACGCCAGTTCAAATAGACAAGGCAAATATCGTAGTTGCGAAATAAAACCAACTTACACAAGCATAGCCATTAGACAACTCCACAGTCTCCCCATTTCTGGCGTGTTCTCTTATTTACTTAAAACTTAGGCTTATATGACTAAACATATATTACTACGTTTTTCATGTGTATTCTCCTATTGCCTTCTGCTTTGTTTTCTTTTTTTGTAGCTTAGATGTAGACGCCTAGAAGGCCTAGAAACTGTATTTGTTTAAACGGAAATTCTGGTAAATGTCACGCTAGGAATTGTAACCCAATTTACCAAACAATATTATCGAGTAAAAGTGAAATCCTTTGTACAGAATAGCAAGTAATTGCTTTTACCTGCTGTTAAATACATTATAAATTGTACAAGCAAATTACCCATTCCACAATATCTAGTTAAAAGAACAGAGGTCTGGATTTGCATATTGCTCGAATTAAATACAATAACGTTTTAAATTGAAGACTTTCTTATTTCATTTTATTCCACAAAATATATCTACAATAGTAAACAAATACAAAATATTTGTTGCAAAAACACTTAAACAATTGTTGTATTGGTTTTAACTGTTTTGGAGCACGTCTAATCTATATTTTACTTGTGTTGTCATTACACAAGTTTAGTGATTAAAAATTACTTTAAATAGTAGGTTTTATGTCCAAAGCAGACTTGTTTGTGTACGTAAGTCAGAATCAGAATACTTTAAGAGCAATGTCTGTACACTAGAAACTATTTCCAAAATGGTAGGCAAGACCAGGGGTTATCGATTACCTTTATCACTCATGTTTGTACACAGAGTCACAGAGCGGTTTTTATTAATTATGAGTTTAAGTCTTCGGATGGAAAAGTTTTATGAAAAGCTTTTATTTTGAATTATAGCCAAAAAACTTGCTCCTGTGAAGTGAGAAAGCAACTTATTGTAATAATTTAAAAAGCATTCCTTAAAATTTATTTAACTAACCAAATCTGAACGTTTGAACAAATTACGCCCCCAAAAGGCAAATGTGACATGCGACAGTACAAAAGTACACAATAGTTTTCTTAACCGAGTAAAAGAAAAGAATTCATGATAATAATGATGTTTTAAATAAGATCTGAATTGAGCTACCATACTGTACTACGCAAACTTCCTACAATAGTTAATCAGCAACTCTAATCAAAAATTAAGGTTCAAAAAATGTTACTATTCACAAAATTGACTTATTTGCACTTACTATTGTATGACTTATTTTAATTACTTATCACTGCAACGTTATCCGTTGCACTTTTGATTTGGTAATAAATGATTTCAATGTTAATTCATTGCTTGTTACTGTTAAAAATACATGTAAAACATCGAGGTAGAGTGTAGTAAAAATAGGGGCACATATAGTTTTAAAAGGGTAAAATTCCATTTTAATATGGGGCTATGAAAAGTACACGTTGGGCACAAAGTAGTATTTTTGAGAATAAGTATTTTTTGGGGTAACATTTCAGTTTAATAGGGGTATCAATAATAATATCTCTTTTCTTATACTGTCTTTAAACTGCTTATTAATTTGTTGTTCACAAAATATCAAAGTTAGAAATACAGGAATTATTTCTTCTGAAGTCTCAAGACGTTTGAGAAAATGTACTGAGGTTTATGGAAACAGCGACCTGGTTTGTCGTCATATCTCATCCAGTAGTGATTATATACATGATGGTATACGAATACTATACATATATGTAACTATGAAAACTGTGAACACCAAAGTCAAAGTCTACATTTTAAGCGAAATAATTAATAAGGGTGGCTTTCTTCGTCTATTTACTTTTGCTGTTGAATGTCGTGGCAATGTCATGGCAGGAAAAGAATTGCGCTTCACAAACCTTATTCTAATCCACTCCGTAGGTTTATTTTTTGAAATTCCAGTGTACAATTTGATATGCAGATCGAATCACCAAATGTAGTACAACAATAGTTTCATTCCCTATTGATTACAATGAAATCAAATGGAATTATATCTTCAGATTATGCTGACGTGAAATATCCATATTATATATATTATTATTATTAACAATTATTGATGGTTTCCCCCAATGAGAGGCAATTTCACCATCAATGTTTTATTTAGCACTTTAAGATTCACACGATGAAAGGGTTACAACGTAGTTTATCTTGTTAAGGGTACATAAGTATTTAGTATGATCTTTTACATAATTTACTAGTCAATATTGCAAACGAATGGCTTTTAAGCCGTATGGGTCACTTCATGCACTTTTAACTGCGCTGATTTTGTGAGGCACAGCAAAATTGAAATGTGTCTGCTTTAGTGGTGCACAAAAATTAGTGTCTACTCTCACTCACACCTCTCATTTCTAAAAAACAGTGTGTACCCTCTCGTATTATCCATGGCACTTACAGTGTATAGGAAAAGACGCTATTTAAAGTCGGTACACAAATGAGTAAGGTCGGGAACAGAAAACTTTTCTGTGGACTGGATGAAAAGCGGACTGGTCAAATGAAATTAGGTACGGTTCTCTGGCGACAGAGAAGTTGCTAAATGAAATTGGGGACTACTATTTTAATAATGAGTTAATACGAGGACGGAATCTCTGTCGCCAGAAAATAGTCCGCTTTTCATCCAGTCCACAGGAAAAATTACCGTACCGACACTCACTCATTTGTGTACCCGCATTAAATTTAATTCTTAGGAAAGTACATGTGTATATAAATTGCGAGCTTTAGGCTTTTGGTTTAGCTAAGGGAGTTCAGAATTGAGTCTTAGCTAAGGGATACCATATGTTGAAATATTTGGTAAATGTTACGCTTTCGAGTATTTCTTCATCCAACTGGACCAGATAGGCATATCATTAACTATTAGCTAGCACAGTTAAAATAAAACGTTTGTACAATTACAATTACAAGTGTAATACTTACTACTACCAGGTTAGTTTGGATAACTTATTGTATTGAACGAGACTTACAATTGTATATTTTAATCGTGGTGTTTGAGGCTACAAAGTAATAATACTACTTTATTATATTAAGTATGTTTGTATATAAGTTAGTTGGAGGAAGAAAAAATGTAAAGCGTAACATTTGGCAAAGCTATCAGTATCAGCATACGCTAATGCATTAGTTCCGACTCCGACTCACTTCTGAACTCTAGTTTAGCAGACTGGTTTTGCTTAAGACTGGACTAGTCTGCACATGATATTATTGTATATAGCCAAGTAATATATACATTTATGCATCCCATTCTTCCACAAGGCCTCATGAACACATTTTAGCATTGAGTGTCCGTTAATCTGGGGAAATTTCTAATTACAATAGTACTTTAGGTGAAATAAAATTTTGCGTAATATGTTCCAAAATTAAGGAAATTTTTCGTGTAGCAAAAGTGTTCACAAGAAAATTTTATTAACAATATTTCTGCTATTTTGGAATTTGCATTAGCCACAATACTAGAAAAACTGTCAATCCCCAGAATATTGTCCAAAAGCTATAAGCTGCCACCGAGCCAATCTCAATCTTTGCGCGAAAGCATACTATTCCGTATACTTCCCTAAGCAACCACAGAAACCAAACAAATACTTCCCGGATTTCAGGTATAAGTATAATATTATTAATTCCGTATTTATTTTCAACGATTTCAAATATAGTGGTTAAGGTGTTCATTAGGGATTTATCTGGTTCCATTTAGAATCACAATTACGTTAAAACAATGCCAAAGTTTGGAGCCTTTATTTAATTAAAAGCCACGGCTATTTTAAAAATTTGTAACATTACTTTGAACTGCTGAAATGTTTTCGACGTAATAATTAAATATTATAAATCAATAATCGTATATGAACGAGAAAACTAGAGCGTTTATTGGTATTACTAATAGGTGTTACACTGCAAAAAAAGTTTTTTACTCTGATATTATTTATTTACACAGAAATCAAAAGTTTAGCTTTCTGCCAACGGGAGACCTTAAAAAATCTGATGTTGAATGTTTAATTATAAAATTTTTAGGTGAGAGGCAACTCTTCCTAGCCAAGAATCCCCTACTAAATCGACATTAAATCGACCCACTAAATTGTATAGTAAATCTTAAAATATTTCTTTGTTTTTTATAGGGAAAAAATCATAGATAGACAAACTCTGCATAAAGCTAACATCTGAAAAAAGTATGATGCCTCGGCCGCATAACAACCCCGCCGTAGGGCATGTAAACGGTATTGTATTAATTTTGTAAATTGTTTTTCAGTAAATAAAATTTCATTGCATTATGACTTTGCTTGTGCTATTGTATTTAAATCAATTTACCAAACTTTATTTAATTCTAATTTTATTTTAATTTTTAGATTTAGATCAATTTCGTTTTAAAGAAGTTGCAACGTCATATGGGGACAAAATGCTATTTCGATTGTACGGTATACGTAATGGTATACTTTTATGTGGTTTTATTGCGTGAACTGTTTATTTGTTTTATTCTCCAAATTAACGAAGTAGAACTTCCGTTATTTTTCGATAAATATTACTACATTCATTAAATAACTATTTCGATAAATGCAGGATTTTGCATCTGAAATTCGTACTTAAATCTTAATTTACAAATCAAGAAAACATTATCAGAAATATTGTTTTGATGTGATAATGAAACTTATTCTATAATAATGCTTTAATTTACCAAAGCAACATAGTTATAAAATGTTTTAAACGTTCGAAACCACACGTACATATTTCAATGGCAAATTAATTTTGAAAATTCAAGGATATATTAATTATAACGAGTTTGAGAACGTTGCGTATGTTAGTGTTGCGCATAAAATTATCAGGGAATCAACTTGAAGTTGAAGTATAAAATTGTAATAAATCCAAGAGGCTTGAAATTTATGCATTGACAAATAACTGAACGAAATTAATTTATAGCAAAAATAACGAAAGCGATTCTTTATCTCTAACAGAACCAGCAATGCCAGCCGGATTGGACGAAAACGCTATGCGAGTCTTGCGAAATTATTATTATGAATCCAACGCATATGAAGACGTTCCATTTATCACCGAAAGCCATGCATTAATGAATCCAGTGGTATGGCATTTTGAGTACTTTACTACCATTTTCTTAGCAAATATTCTTGTATTAATTGAATTGCATAAACTTTTAGGTTTTGAATGGAATTATTGAGCATTTGGACAATGCAAGTATCCGAAGTTTTCGTCGGGTATGTCGGAGGTGGAATAACGTTTCGGACAACAAGTTTTGGAAATCGTCCAGGATTAAAATTGCATTTTCGGCATACAAGCGTGGATTTCGACCTAACAAAAATTCTGGTTTAAACCATGAAGATAACATAAAACGAATAGAATATGAAAACGGCAGACTTATAACAACTTTTGCGAAGACGTTTCCATCAGAAGAACTGCTATCCAATGAAATTGTCTTTGAGGGAACTATTAATCGTGCTGCCCTGGATTACTTCTGGAAAGAGCGAGGATCGTCGAAATTAACAAAAATACATTTTCGGTATTTTCAAGACCCTACCAAAATGGGTATTGATATAAATCCTTATCTGACTCCAATTGTCACCACATTGGACATCAGAGGTTCATTCCATGGTAAACTAAAGGTTTCCCTAGACATGTTAGCAAGCATTCAAAATTTGCGTTTGGAAAATTGCGAAATTCTTCTTAATGGTAAAATTTCTCCTAGAGAACTGACTTTACTCGAAACCAATACCGTATCTTACAAAGGGAAGATAATTTGTTGTGGTTCGTTCAGAGAACGAAGAATACCAATCACAGATTTTGTCGATTTCACAGTACTAAAGAATTTATGTCTTCTAGGATATATTTGGAAATTAGATGTTGGACAAGGTGTACAGGAGTTGGATAATCTCGAAATAGAGTACGATACATTAGTAGGCTTAGGACAAAGTAAATGGACGACAAAGTGTCTTAAAATCCAGAGCAATGTTTTCAATGGAAAAAAAATGGAAATTAAGTCAATATCTGTTGATGATAACGATTTTGATATACATTCCCTCCCGAGTTCCCTTGAACATATGTCGATACCTTTTTACTTACTTAAATTGTCAACTCCACAGGTTTTTCGGTATGACAATTTAAAATCTTTGATGATTAATACTGACTTGAGGAACGATTTCCCAATTTTCGACTTCACAAAGTGTACTTCGTTAAATGATTTTTACCTCAGGGTTGATTTTGGAATTTACCAAATGGATTTCAATCGAATAATACTTCCTGAGAGTATTAAGCGAGTGAAATTTCATAATGTCAATGTAACCACAGATGTTCCGTGGAAATTAGATGCCCTCATTTTGGACCAGTACACATTTGAATCTGCAAAAATTCTTCTAGACCGTATTCAAACCGACAAACTTTTGCTGAGGCTCAAAATTATTGATTTAGACCACGGCGAAGACTTAATGTTTCTTGTGAATTATTGGAAAAATAGTAGTATTGAGCAACTTTGTTTTGGAGGAGAACTTTTATACTTTTTTGTCTCTCCCGATGAGGAAACTGAATTTTCGCAGAATGTTGAAACGGTTGGTCATCAATGTCACTTTTTATTTACCGAAAAGGTTGTTGGAAAGGGAAAAGGAATCGATAAAGATCGATTTGAAAGACTCTTTAGTCTTAATTTGTACGACCATAAGAACAATAGATCCCTCTTCTAAAAGATAGGAAGGGGATTCCCTGGAGAATAAAATTTTTCCAGATGACAACTGTGAGAATGGTAATTTTTTAACGCGAGGAGCCAGTTAGCGAATTTTTAATATTATACGAGTTACAAACACTGTATCTACATAACTAATTACGGAATTTAATAGGATTTTAGTAATTAAGGGGTATTATCACATGTATCAACTGGAATACGTATAGTTATATAAGAAACGTTAAGTAAGTACTTTAATGTATTGAATCTTACTGTATTCACCGTACATCATCTACATATTTACTTACAACTTCCTGTGTATACTAATTACTACCGTTCGTAGAACGGGTTCTTTACTAGTTTCTTATATATAATCCGTTTTCAGGTAGGAGACTACCTTTCCCATTACACACATGCCCACTACCCTAATTTGAACATGTACATTGGTTTATGTCAAATTATTTATGCCAAATTATTCATGCCAAAAGATTATGTCAAAAAGGAAAACTGCCAATTAATATTTATAGGTAATACGAATTAATAACGGAATTTCAAAGAATTTTACTAATTAAGAGATATTGTCACGTGTATCACAAAAAAATACGTATAGTTATATTATAAGAAACGTTAAGTAGTCACATATAAAATAAATGTCCATGTATGTAATTCTTGGTAATTCTTTTGTTAACAATCTTGTAATAATTTCAGACTAGTATATAAAGAAACCTAGCAATGTCTTTATCTTTATGTGGGTGACTTACCTATACATGCACATAGTATGTATAGGTAAGTTACCCACATAAAGATGCGTAGTACTTACTAAAAATATTAATATTCACGGGATAATCTTAGGATAATCGATTTTATAAAACCCTTAAGGTTACCCCCAAAACCAAAGTTGAATGACCCACCACTATCACCAAAAAACCTTAAATATATTTTGAAGTAACGAAAAACTCTAACGCTTGAAAATTACAATCTGTACACATTAATTGAAAACGGTACATTGTATATTTATTGTTGTTTTATTAAAAATCGCAATTAATTGCAGTAATAAAAATAAAGATATTCAATTGTAATATTTCTAATCAAGTTATACATGAAAAGTGTAAAACTTTGGAATATTAGAGTTACACGTTTTGTGAACATTATTTCTCGCCTAGCCATCTTCATATAAATAGGTGTATTTATTTAAGGCGCGGGGACACTTGCCCAAGGCCACAAAACTCGAGAATTTTTTTTAGTTCCGACTCACGTCTGAACTCTTTATTGCCTTTTATTTTGGGGTGCCTTTTATTTGAGTAGTGCCTTTTATTTTGGAATGCCTTTTATTTGGGGGGTGCGTTTTATTTACGGGGGTGCTTTTTAGTGGTACCAGGTTTATCGTATGTTTATAAAAAAGGGAGGAAAAGCACAAATCGACGCATTGTGTGGTCAAAGTAGGTCTTGACAACAGAGTCAGTTAGCCGTAAACCTGCGAAACGTAACCAATGACAGTAAGAATAAACCCATCTTTAGTTTGAAACGTAGCTTTAGTAGCTTATACTTATAAGGTAAGACATTAAATATATTCATATTTATTACTACAGTACAGCAAAACCAAGAATGAGGGTACAAATAATAATTCAACAATAATGATTTACAGGCTCAAATATGGGTCAGATACAACCAGAAAGTATAAACATCACTTATATTTTGGTAGAGTAGAGTCAAATATCTTTCAAGTAGAAATACGAAAACAGGAAAAATGACCAGATATCCAAATACAGGAAAAATTGCACCAATTTTCATGTCAAAGCTCAGACTCCGTACTTCCCCTTCAGATTGCTTTTCTTGTTCGTTGAATCTAGTTATATGAGGTGCGAAATACTGCAGCTGTCTCCAAAAGTCGATAAGTCCAATTTCATTCACCTCTTGGACAACATTCCGAACTTCATGCCGAAAACATCCACTAAACGACCATGACATCGGAACATGATTTGCATGCTCCTTTGTTGTGGAACATTTCAATAAGGGAAGATCTTGTTGTATATAGTAAAGAAAGTATTTCCCTTTGATTCCTACATTTACAAAGAGTTTATGTTTCTTGTCTGACAAACATAATTTGTGAATATCACCGAATGAAGTCCCATTAACCCTATCAGTATCATAAAGATAAACACTCGAGTTTTCTTTGTCCTTAATTCCATATTGAGAGAAAAAGGGACGGTTGACAGAATAGCCGAAACTTTGGCCAAGTCCTCCAATTAGACGGCCAATAATGGCAACAATTTTATATCCATTATCAATGAGTTCTTTGAAACTGTTCATTCTCTTTTTGTCCACAGGAGCCACAACTTCATTTGTGATGTGAGTTTCGTACTCAGTTACAAGAATATTTAACACCAAACATAGAATTCCGTAGAGGAGAATTTTCCTTTGGTTGTGGTCTTGTCTGAGAAGAATGGCAATGGCGGAAAGGAAGAAGTTACTCATTGATCCAAGTGTCAGTTTTTGTTTTGAGATTCGAAATATCAGCGCGTTGCCTACAAAACAGGAGATTAGCAATAATAGCCAGGTACTCCTGTCCATTATGGATATCCAGATAGCCAATGGCTTATCCAAATACGTCTCTTTGGCTACACAGTACAGGAATGTTACTTTTAGAGGAAATGTTATGTATGAAACTATTTTCCTGTGATAAACAAATACTTCTAATTTTTGGGCTTCAGGATACACCCAACCGCACCAAGGACTGACCCTAATAGAGAATTTGATGTAGACAGACGTGAAATTTAAATAGTCAGCCAGTACTTCCGAAAGTGGATACCGTACATGACTTCCAACGCATTCTTTAAATATTCTTTTCTTAATGAAAATGTATGCTGACGAAGACGAAGCACATTCCCGTCTTAGTTTTTTCGCGATTATAAAACCAATACTTATTTTATGAAGATCACCTTTTCTTGTAAGTCCTCTCTGTTCGAATTCTGTTGTTGTGAAATCAATCTTTGCAAACTCTTTGGTGAATAGTGACACTGTCAGTACTTCAATATCGTCATTAGAATTGGTGATCATAAAATAAACTGCATTCGTCAATCTCCATTTCCATTGATCCACGAAATTGTCCTTCATGTCATCAAACCTCTTCTTTGTGCTAATTATTAGAAATTTGTCGTTGGGTCGATTTATTTCTCGACCAAACCACGCTGGAATCATTGGAATTTCTTTTATTTCCTTCTCAGATGGCTCCACAATTAATGTTAAGATAGTTCCATTTGTGTTTGACAATGAACTTGGGTAGTCATTTCCTCCTTTGTAATTAGCTTTCCATTTCGTATAATTAACAGTTGCATCAACTATTATGGTTCGTGGAGAGAATGCCATTTCTTCAAAGACGTAATCCGTCAAATTACTGGGATACAGAATAATGTCAAAATTATAATTTGTTAGTGGTGGGGGTAGATTTTGGCATTTTGTAGTGAAGATATAAACGGAGAGTAGAATAACCGGGATGCATTTTGCATGGGAAACCATGGTAACTGTAATTTTAATCAAATGTTAGAATACAGTAATGACTTGGAATAATGTTGGTTTCAAGTTTCAGCTTTCAGAATCTTGGCTAAGTCTAGGTTTTACAATCATTACGCCCCAGGTTTTGTGTACCACGGCATAAAATATTGTCTAGACGAAAAATGGTTTATGCAACTTGTGTTACAATCCGTACACGGAAAAAGAAAGCCTATATCACTTTATGTTTAACTGTTTCGTTTATAAACCACTTAGGTATCTAGGTATCTAGATAAGCACGTTAGGAATATTAACACCGATAATTTCCATAACTTGTTTAATGTGAATTCCCTGGAAAAATATGAATTTTATAACTATATTATTTGCTCTTTGAGGTTACGCGCCTGGGTAAAAAATGAATGACTGAATAATTTGTATTAGATTATATGACTATGACTCTACTGAATATTGATTATAAAATATGTTAACTGTATTAATCCATTCAGGTTTTAAATATTATATGTTACTACTTGTTTATGTACGTAAGCCAGAATCATAATGCTTTAAGAGCAACGTCTGTACACTAAAAACTATATCTAAAATGGTAGGGAATTCCAGAGGTTATCGGTTACCTTTATCCCTCATGTTTGCACACAGAGTCACACAGTGATTTTCATTGATTATGAGTTTTATAAAAAGCTTTTATTTTGAATTGTAGTAAAGTGTTATTTGAAAATTACTGAAATACACGCAAATGGTTGTAACAGGGAAAAAAGCACAGCGGTTTTCTTATAGTGCCATTAAACTGCTTATTAATTTGTTGTTCACAAAATATCAAAGTTAGAAATGCAGGAATTATTTCGTCTGAAGTCTCAAGTCGTTTGAGAAAATGTACTGAGGTGTATGGAGACAGCGGCCTTGTTTGTCGTCATATTCCAGCCAGTAGTGACCATGATGGTATACGAATATGTAACTATGAAAACTGTGAACACCAAAGTCAAAGTCTGCATTTTCAACGAAATAATTAATAAAGGTAGCTTTCTTCGTCTATTTACTTTTGCTGTTGAATGTCGTGGTGTTGTAATGGCATGAAAAGGATTTCGAAAGCCTTATTCTAATCCACGCCGGAGGTTTATTTATAGAAATTCCAGTGTCCAATTTGATATGCAGAGCGAATCAGCAAATACAGTACAACATTAGTTTCATTCGATATTGATTACAAGGAAATCAAATGGAATTGTATCTTCAGCTTATGCTGAAGTGAAATATCCATATTATATATTAAGCGTAAATAAGTATTTAGTATTTACTCTATAGATGGTAACAAGGTAAAATAAACCGTTTGGCTTACTATTTCGATGATAATTAACAATTTAACGATTTAATTTTCCACATTTTAATTGATATTGCTTGCTTGCTATTCGAAGTCGAATTTTTCAATGTACCTTACAAACAGGTTTGCAAAACATAACAATCCATAGAAATAGTGATTTTACATTGCTTGATATTTAGTTGATCAACTAAAAGTCAGATCCTTTTGAACATAAAGATGATACCATGACATCAAATCATAAACCTAGACAGAAATTAGAAAATAATTCTTGGAGATAATAACAGTGGTTAATAATTAATAAATAGTATCTCTAACAGCCATCCAGTCTTAAACAAAAACCAGTCTGTTAAATTAGAGTTCAGAAATGAGTCTTAGCTTAGAGATGCCACATTCTGACATGTTTGGTAAATGTTACGCTTCCGATGTTTTCTTCATCCAACTGGATCGGATGTGGATATTAGCTATTAGCTCGCACATCTACAATAAAATGTTCATCCAATTACAAGTGTAATACTTGCAACCAGGTTACTTTGGATAACTTATTGTATTGAAAGAGACTTACAAACTTACAATTGTATATTGTAATCGTGTGGTTTGAGGCTACACAGTAATAATACTACTTCATTATATTAAGTACGTTTGTATATAAAGTCAGTTTGAGGACGAAAAATGTAAAAAGCTATCAGTATAAGCATACGCTAATGCATTAGTTCCGACTACGACTCACTTCTGAACTCTAATTTAGCAGACTGGTTTTGTTTAAGACTAGACTAGTCTGCATGATTATTGTACATATCCAACAGCCAAGTAATATGTATATTTAGGCATCCCATTCTTCCACAAGACCTCATGAACACACCTTAGCATTGAGTGTCCGTTAATCTGGGGAAATTTCTTATTACAATAGTACTTTCGGTGAAATAAAATTTTACGTAGTATGTCTCAAAATTAAGGAAATTTCTCGTTTAGCGGAAATATTCACAAGAAAATTTTATTAATAATATTTCTGCTACTTTGGAATTTGCATTAGCCACAATAGAAAAACTGTCCACCAGAATATTGTCCAACAGCTATAAGCTGCCACTGTGCTGATCTCAATCTCTGAGCGAAAGTATTCTATTCCGTATACTTCCCTAGCAACCACTGAAACCAAACAAATACTTTTCTCTAGGATTTCAGGTGTGGTGTATATTATTAATTCCTTATTTATTTTCAACGATTTCTATTATAATGGTTAAAGAGTTCAATGGAGATTCATCTTGTTCCATTTAGAATCACGATTGCGTTTAAAAATGTTAAAGTTATAAGCTTAAAATTAAAGTTTAAAAAGTTGGAACATAACATTGAACTTCTGAACTGTTTTCGACGTAATAATTAAATATCATAAATCAATAATCGTATATAAACGACCACATTGTTTTTATTTTTATTACTGTTATTTTACTATTTTACTGCTATTAAAAATATTTTGGTGGGCGGCAACTCTTCCTACCCAAGAATTCCACACTAAATCGACTCCAAATTGTACGAATCATAATTTGTTTTCTTTTTACAGGGAAAGTCAAAAATAGATAAACTGTGCATTAAACGACCATCTGAAGGAAGTATCATGGCTGGGCCGTATAACAACCCTGCCGCAGGGCCGTATAACAACCCTGCCGCAGGGCCGTATAACAACCCTGCCGCAGGGCCGTATAACAACCCTGCCGCAGGGCCGTATAACAACCCTGCCGCAGGGCCGTATAACAACCCTGCCGCAGGGCCGAATAACAACCCTGCCGCAGGGCCGTATAACAACCCTGCCGCAGGGCCGTATAACAACCCTGCCGCAGGGCCTATAAACGGTATGGATTAATTTTATTAACATACGCTTTTTTCATTTTACTGGTATTTTACCAGTAAAATTTCATTGCAGTACAACATTACTTGTGATTTTATATTTAAACCAATTTACCAAACTTTATTTAATTTTAACTTTTAATTTTAACTCTTAGATTTACAGCAATTTCATTTTAAAGAAGTTGCAACGTCGTATGGGGACAGAATATTATTTCGATTGTACGATATACGTAATAGTAAATACCTATAGTGTACAGTTTTATGAGGTTTTAGTGCTTGCACCATTTTGTTCTCCAAATAACTAAGTAGGACTTCCTTACTTGAGAGCTATTTCGAAGAGGGCCTTTATTTCGATAAATGTAGCATCGTTCAACTGAAATTTTAACTTATATCTTAGTTTAGAGATCAAGGAAAAATTTTCAGAGTAAATTACAAAAATGTTGTAAACTTTCAAAATCACTTTTACATATTTCAATTAATTTAAAAAATTCAAGGATATATTATTTATAACGAATTGGAGAATGTTGAATATGTTAGTGCTGCCTATAAAATTATCAGGGAATCAACTTGAAGTATAAAATTGTAATAAATCCAAGAGACTTGAAATCTATTTAGCAAAATAACTGAACGAAAATATATTAGCGAAAATAACGGAAATAATTCTTTACCCCGAACAGAACCAGCGATGCCAGCCGGATTTGACGAAAAAGTTTGGCGTATCTTAAGAAATTACTATGACTCCAATGAATATGAATACAATTATCAGGGTATCGCCTTAAAGTTTTAAAATGTTATAAATCCAAGAGACTTGAAATTGAAATTTATGCATTGCCAAATAACTGAACGAAATCAATTTATAACGAAAAAAATTCTTTATCCCCAACAGAACCAGCAATGCCAGCCGGAGTGGACGAAAACACTTTGCGTGGCTTACGAAATTATTATTATGACTCCAACGCATATGAAAATGTTCCATGTATCTCTGAAAGCCATGCTTTAATGAACCTAGTGGTATGACATCTTGATTACTTTACTGCTACTTCCTCTGCAAATATATTTTTATTAATTGAATTGCATAAACTTTTAGGTTTTGAATGGAATTATTGAGCATTTGGACTATACAAATATCCGGAGTTTTCGTCGTGTATGTCGGAGATGGAATGACGTTTCTGACAACGAGTTTTGGAAATCGTCCAGGATGAAAATTTCTTTTTCGGCATTCAAGCGTGGATTTCGGCCTAATCAAAATACATATTTATACGATGATGTAAATAGAATAGAATGTGAAAACAGCAGACTAATAACCAGTTTTGTGAAAACGTTCCCATCAGAAGAATTGCTGTGTAATGAAGTTGTCTTCGAGGGGCCTATTAATCGTGCTGCCCTGGATTATTTCTGGAAAGAGCGAGGATCGTCGAAATTAACAAAAATACATTTTCGGTATTTTCAAGACCCTACCCAAATGGGTATTGATATTAATCCTTATCTGAGTCCAATTGTAACAACATTGGACATCAGCAATTCATTCCATGCTAAACTAAAGGTTTCTCTAGACATGTTAGTAAACATTCAAAATTTGTATTTGGAAAATTGCGAAATTCTCCTTAATGGGAAAATTGCTCCTAGGGAACTGGCTTTATTCGAAACCAATACTGTGTCATACGAAAGGGAGCTAATTAACTGTAATTCCTATAGGGAACGAAAAATACCAATCACAGATTTTGTCGATTTTACAGTACTAAAGAAATTATGTCTTCGAGGATATGTTTGGGAATTAGATGTTGGACATAGTGTACTGGAGTTGGAAAATCTCGAAATAGATTCCACTGTTGTAGTAAACTTACAACAAAGTAAATGGACGACAAACTGTCTTAAAATCAAGAACTATGTTTTCAATGGAGAGAAAATGGAAATTAAGTCAATATCTGTTGATGATAATAACGTTTTTGTTTTACATTCTCTCCCGAGTTCCCTTGAACATATTTCGATACCTAGTTGCGGCCGTTTGTTGCCAACTCCACAGGGTTTTCTGTATGACAATTTAAAATCTTTGGTGATCAAAACTAACGTGAGGAACGATTTACCAATTTTCGACTTCACAAATTGTACTTCGTTAAATGACTTTTATCTTAGTGCTGATTTTGGAATTTACCAAATGGATTACAATCGTATAATACTTCCGGATTGTATTAAACGAGTGAAATTTCATAATGTAAATGCAACCACAGATGTTCCGTGGAAATTAGATACACTCATTTTGGACCAGTACACAATTGAATCTGCAGAAAATCTTCTAGACCATATTCAAACCGACAAGCTTGTGCTGCGGCTCAAAATTATTGATTTTGACCACGGTGAAGACTTAATGTCTCTCGTGAATTATTGGAAAAGGAGTCGTATTGAGCAACTTGCTCTTGGAGGGGACCTTCTTTACTGTCTTGTCTCGTCCGTTCAATATGCTGAATTTTCGCAGAATGTTGAAACGCTGAATCATGAAAGCTATTTATTTACCAAAAAAGTTGTTGAAAAGGGGAAAGGAATCGATAAAAATCAATTTGAAAGACTCTTTAGTCTTAATTTGTACGATGATCAAAACAGTAGATCACACTTCAAGAATATCGGAAGCGGATTCCCTTGGGAATGAAATTACACACCATTCCCAGAATTGAACTGTGAGAATTGTAATTTATTGATTCGAAGACCCAGTTGCGGATTTTTCGTTTTACAGGTTTTGAACACTATATTTACATAATTAATAAGAATTGATTACGGAATTTTATTTATGGATTTAATTGATTGATATTGTCATATGTTTCACTAAAATAAGAATAGTTATATAAGAAATGTTAAGTAACCAAGGATAAATGTCGATTTGTATGTAATTCTATTTATTTCTTTTGCTAAGCAATCATGCAGTAAATTGCGGAATAGTTTATAAAGAAACATGACAAGGTTATATGTATGCATAGGTAAGTCATTCACATAAGGATGCCAGGATGCGTAGTATTTCTTAGAAATATTAATATTCACTATATAATCTTTGGAATCTATGTTACAACACTCTTAATATTACCCCCAAATACAAAGTTGAATAACCCATCAGCTTGACTAAAAAACGTAACTCTTTTATTTTGGAGCTAAGGAAAACTCTAACGCTTGAAAAATACAATCTGTACACATTCGTTAAAAACTATTGTATATTTATTGTTGTTTTATTAAGAATCACAACTAATTGCAATAACTAAAATAAAGACATTCAATTGTAACGCTTCTAACCCAGTTAGTATGAAAACAGTAAAACTTTAGATTATTAGAGTGAACGTTTTGTGAAACATTATTTCTCGCATAGCCATTTTCATGTGAACAAATTTATTTATTGGAGGAGCGCGGGAGCATTGGCCCAAGACCCCAAAACTAGATACATTTTTCCCCATTAGTGGTAAATCATAAAAATCGAAACCGTGAGAGAAACTGACTTTTACTTGTCCTCTTTGGAAATTAGAAAAATAAGAAAAACAAAAGATTTTGCATTTATTTCCATTAAATAAGATATTTGAAAAGAATATATAAGAAAAGATATTTGAAAGCATAGCAGACAGTGTTTGAGAGCAGCTTTGTGATATAATATTCTGTAAGACGCCAGTTTAAAGAGACAAAAATCAAATGTCGTAGTTGCGAAATAAAACCAACTTGCACAAGCAGAACCATTAGACAACTCCAGAATCTCCCCATTTCTGGCGTGTTCTGTTATTTACTTAAAACTTCGCTTTCACGCCTAAAAATAAAAAAATGTATTGAACGAGAGTTACAATTGTATCTTTTAATCGTGGTGTTTGAGGTTACATAGTAATAATACTACTTCATTATAAATATTAAGTACGTTTGTATACGCTAATGCATTAGCTCCGACTCCGACTCACTTCTGAACTCTAGTTTACAAATAGCATAGCAGACTGGTTTTGTTTAAGACTGGACTAGTCTGCACTTGATATTATTGGATATAGCCAAGTAATATTATGTACATTTATGCATCCCATTCATTCTGCCACAAAACCTCATGAACACAGTTTAGCATTGAATGTCCGTTAATCTGGGGAAATTTCTTAATACTATAGTTGTCGCTCCGACCAAGAAAATCATAGAGTGAGACAGGATTTTGTGCCGCCAATTGAATTGAATTTTGTGTAGAGATAAGCGGTTAGTTTTAAAGTAATAATAATCTTTTGCAGCGTGCAGTGTGGTTGTCGGTTATTGCTGGCTCCTCAATTAATTATTTTCAATCAGTATTTTACTAGTTAATTGTTCATATTTTTATTTTAGATTAAAATAAAAACCATTGTAAAATACCAGTCAGTCTTTTGTCCATGAAATTACGGTTTATTTAAAGACACCGACATAAATTCAGTGCAGTACACACACAATACCCACACTAGCACCCATTAGGAAAGTAGGCCTGACTTTCGACCTTCCACACCCTGTGCCATCGATAGATTCATATAAGTTGCTGGAACCCTCAGCTTCATTGGTCCTTCGAGCCGGATCGCCAGTCCGTGGACGCAGCCCCCTGTTTGTGGAAGACGTATCAGGAGACTTTCATTTCGTCAACCGTCGGCTAGTGTTGGGCCAAGAAACACCTGTATTAAGTGCGTGTGTCCAGCACTGATTGGACTCCGCTTTAGGTCAGTAACGTCCTAATTTAAATTTAAAATATTTTTTACTAATCACGTCTATCGTCGTTATTGATTAGTATTTGCAGAAACTAGAATGGACGGTGACGGATCAGAGAATGAAGGGAGGCCGCCAAGGCAAAGTGAAAGGAAAACCGCTGGAGTTCCACCAGCAAGGTATTCAATGCCGGAAGCTGAAAAGACTGCACCAGAAGTTGATACTTCAAAACAAAGTGTGACGGAATTTTCGGCTCCAAAGTCAACTCAAGGGGATGAAAATGCAACAAGTGTGAAGTCCTCTACGTGTTCCTATCTTCGCAAAAAGAGAAATGAATGGCAAACAGCAATGAAGTTGGCTGAGCTGGAACGTGAAGCCGATACAAGAGAATTGAATCGACAAAGACAGCTTCTACAGTTGCAACTGGAAGTTGGAAATGCCGAAATAGATAGAGAGCAAGATAGTGACGAAGAGCGATCCCAAGGCATCATCCCAGGTTTGAGCAGTGAGGAAGAAATGTTACTTTTCAAAGCTCAAGAAGAATATGACGCCGATGCAGTTGTGCAAAAGGCTGCTG
The DNA here is from genome assembly GCA_020352615.2 of Yoshiicerus persimilis. NCBI lineage: Eukaryota > Metazoa > Arthropoda > Collembola > Entomobryomorpha > Tomoceridae > Yoshiicerus > Yoshiicerus persimilis. The sequence goes on from CM036940.2 coordinate 94,890,292, forward strand.
CAGAATCAAAGAAAAAGAAAGATGAGTGCAGTTTAGCCCTGCAAAAGAAAATATCCGAAGTGAGGCAGCAAATGCAAGCTTTGGAGGAAAATAAGGCAAGATTAGCGAAAGAGGCCGAAGATTTGGCACAGAATGACGAAGAGTTAGCAAAAACTCTTCAAGAGTATGAGTTTGGGCCCCAATGTACAACCTTAGATGACAAGGAAGACGTGAAGCCTACTACGGATACTGAAAATAGTGCGATTGTGAATCAGCTGGCTCAAGTGTTGGCACAAGCATTAGGAAAAGCTACTGGCACGAGTAGCAACTCCACAGATAAATTCCTTGCGAGACAAACGCATGGAAAGGAACTTCCGTTTTTTACGGGCAAGCCAGAAAAATGGACTGGATTCCTCAGATCCTTCCAAGATACTACAAAGATCTGCGGATTCAGTGATTCGGATAATCTTATACGTCTACGGAAATGCCTCAAAGCCGAAGCTTTGAAAAATGTTTAGTGTTTATCGACAATACCGGAAAACGTGCCGATTATCATGAAGACTTTAGAACAGAGATTTGTTCAGCCTACTCATATAATTGCAACCCTGATCAGTAGAGCCAAAGATGTCCCTGCTGTGAAGGAAGGAAAATTGGAAACAATTATCGAGCTTGGCATTGCAGTTCAGAATTTGACATCTACCGTCAAGACCCTCAAACCTCAAGGAATTCTAGAAGGCCTAGAAATATTACCAGTGTTGGAAAGCAAGTTAACTGACATGATGAAGATGCGATAGTCGAAGTGGATTTCATCAGCATCTGACAAGCAGTACAATTTGGATAGTTTGGCTGAGTGGATAGGCATTGAAATGTCAGCTGCCTGCCGCATGTGTCCACCTAAAATTAAGGAAGAATCCCGTAAGGGAAATAATCAGCAGAAAGGAGCAAAAGTGCAAGAATCTGTTTACATCACTACAGAATCGAAATACTCAGAGTCGAATAAGTCGACCTTAAATGATCAAAAAAAGCTCTTCAAACAGAAGGAAAGAAAATGTTTATTTTGCAGTAAGGCAGGACATAAAATTGGAGACTGCAAAGACTTCCAAAAGGAAACCTACAGTGCCAGGAGCTCATTCGTGAAGGAAAAGCACCTTTGTTTTGGGTGCATTAATTATGGGCACTCCTATTAAGATTGTAAGACTAAGAAGTCGTGTAGTGAAGAAGGCTGTAAAGGAAAGCATCACCCTCTTCTCCATGACCCAGCACGAGAGCCGCGAGAGCAACCTGTAGACACTGCAGAAGAAGATCCCGAGCACATGGGTCATGTCAGCCAACCCGGTCGACTCATGCACATAAGCGAAAATACAATACTTTATCAAGTTTTGCCAGTGATCCTCAAAGGACCCAAAAAAGAAGTACAGACGTATGCTATGATGGACCCAGGCTCCGCATTTACAGTTTTGGATTCCCATCTAGCTAAGGATTTGGGACTCACTGGAAAAGAGAAACAATTTAGATTCCAGTCCCTTGGAGAGAATGTTGTGCAAGTACCCTCGACAGTTGTAGAAGTAGAGATTATAAATCCGAAGACTAAAAAAGGTTACCACCTGAAAAATGTACGGACTTATGATCAATTGGACTTGCCAGCGAAGACCATACAGAAGTCTCAGATCGAGAAATGGAAACATTTGAGAGGTTTAAATATTAAGCCGTATAAAGATGCCCAGCCAAGAATCCTGATTGGACTGCCTCATGCTTATTTGACAGTTCATCAGAAAATTGTGAAGAGTCCACCTAATGCCCCGTCAGCTGTAGAAACAGAGTTAGGGTGGATGCTATTTGGAGTGCTGCCAGGAGCCCTGCAAGCGGAGACTGTGGAATCTATCTGTCATGTTGGAGCAGATGAAACCTTGGAAAATCTACACAGTTTAGTAAAAAGTAGTTTTACCACCGACGATTTCGGAGTGAAACCAAACTGCCCTACAAGTAAATCAAAGGAGGAGGTTAGAGCCATTGCAATTATAGATTCCCAAATGAAGAGAGTTGAAGGGAAATACGAAACTCCCCTTCTGTGGAAAAAAGATGACTTTTGCCTTCCCGAGAGCAAACAAAATGCGTTGCGGAGACTGTTTTCTTGGGAGAAAAAGATGGACAGAAATCCCGAGATGGCAGAACAGTATTACAAGAAGTTTGATCATTATGAAAAATCTGGTTACATTCAAAAATTGAACCCAGAAGATTTTGCCTTCAAAGGAGAAAAGATATGGTACCTACCACATTTTGGAGTTTACCATCCAAAGAACCTGGAAAGCTTCGAGTTGTTTTTGATGCTGCTGCACGATCAAACGGAACCACTCTGAATTCCAATTTACTACCTGGACCTGACACATTGAAACCTCTGCCTTCAGTTCTGTGTAAATTTAGGCAGAAGAGTATTGCAATCAGTGGGGACATAAAGGAAATGTTCCACCAGGTGCAAATAGCAAAGGAAGACCAACAGTCCCAAAGGCTCTTTTGGAGAGGTCGCGATCGAAGTAATCCTTCTTCGGAATACAAGATTGTAGTGATGACATTCCGCTCTACTTGTTCGCCATACTGCGCTCAAGAGGCTAAGAACCGAAACGCAAAGGAGTGGGAAGCGGAATTCCCAGAAGCGTCAAGAGCAATCATCCACAACCACTACGTCGATGATTACCTGGATAGTTGTGACACCATCCTAGAAGCCAAGAAGATTTTCAATGAAGTGTGTGAAGTGCATCGAAGAGGAGGTTTCCATTTATGCAATTGGACCACCAACTCTCGTGAACTTATTAAACAAATTTCTCCTGAATTGAGAGCGGACTCTCAGAAAAGGCTTGACTCTGATAAGGAAAGTTTTTGGATCGAGAGGATTCTACAAAACTTGGCTTGGGACCCACAGAAAGACAGTTTCTCGTTCACAGCGAACTTAAACGGAATAAGGGAAGAAATTGTTTCTGGTTTGCAAGTGCCCACTAAAAGAGAAGCCCTTTCCCTCATCATGTCACTGTTCTACCCGATGGGATTTGTGGCTCATGTAACAATTAAAGCAAGGATTATTCTACAGGAGACATGGAGATCCAAGATTGGGTGGGATGACGAGCTTCCTTCATCCATACATGCTAAGTGGAAGTCTTGGATTGAAGAGCTGCAACAGATACATAAATGTAAAATCCCACGGTGCAACTCACCATCGTTCTCCAGTGCAGATAGCATTCAACTGCACATTTTCTGTGATGCAAGCGAGTCTGCCTTTGCATCAGTTGCTTATTTTCGAGTGGAAAAAGAAAATAAGGTAGATGTCAGCCTAGTGTGTGCTAAAACTCGAGTGGCTCCTTTGAAACCACTTTCGATTCCAAGACTGGAGCTGCAAGCTGCAGTAATGGGAAGCAGACTATTAGAAACTTTAAAGAATGAACATGATTTTAAACCGCAGAAAACATATCTGTGGACGGACAGCCGCACAGTTATGTGCTGGATTCGCTCGGACGGGAAGAAGTTCCAACCCTTTGTGTCACATAGGATTGGCGAAATTCAGGAGCTAACCAACGCAGAAGACTGGAGGTTGTTACCTACTCAAGAGAATGTGGCAGACGAAGTCACCAGAGACAATAAGCCCTGTGACTGGGAGCAAAACTGCCGATGGGTGCAGGGTCCGTCCTTCTTGAAATTATCAGAAGAACATTGGCCAAAAGAAAAGAAAGTGAATGATGAGAACGAACTTCAACTTGATGGCTTAGAACTCAAGAAGGAAGTTATCGCAGTTACAAAAAAGATCAGGACAAGTAATCCCATAAACATTAAGGAGTTTACCGACTGGAAAGAGCTTTTAAAAAGCACTGTGTACCTCTGCAGAAATCCTCCTGAGAAATCACCAACGGAAAAATCAAAAATTATTGACGTTGCAGAGTTGGAGAAAGCTGAACTTTACTGGGTGAAACTATCTCAGCAGGAAAGCTTTCCAGAGTATGAAGTTCTTAGGAAAAAGAAAGTATTGGAGAAAAGTGACTTGATAAGATACAACCCCTTTATTGATCAAAACGGAATCATGAGGATGAAAGGAAGAGTCCAGGAAGATATCGATGTGGAAATGGAAAACAATCCAGTGATTTTGAGTGCCAAACACCCGTACACTGTTCTCTTGATCGATCATCAACACAAAGACGTGGGCCACAACGGCCAAGACAAGGTTGTAAATAACCTCAAGATGAGATATTGCATTCCCAATCTGCGAAGTGCTGTGAGAAAAGCCTGGAATGATTGCAAGATTTGCAAAATTCGAAGGGCAAAGCCGGAACCGCCCATGATGGGAGAAATTCCAAAATGTAGACTTGCTATCCGTCAGTCACCGTTTACAGAAACCGGACTTGACTATTTTGGCCCTATGGAAGTTGTTGTAGGGCGACGGAGAGAAAAGCGATATGGAGCTCTTTTTATTTGCCTAACCACTCGGGCTGTGCACATAGAGATTGCGTCTTCACTCACCACAGACTCGTGTATAATGGCTATCAATCGGTTCATCGCAAGACGTGGACACCCGAAGACCATCCATAGCGACAATGGAACCAATTTTGTTGGTGCCAATAATGAGCTGAAGCAGACCCTGAAGTTATTGGACCAAAAGAAAATAATGGACAAAATGACATTTCAGAAAATCAATTGGAACTGGAGCTTTATTCCGCCGGGGGCGCCCCATATGGGGGGTAGCTGGGAAAGAATGGTGAAGGCCATCAAGACTGCTTTAGCAACGTCCTTGCAGGAGAAAACTCCAAATGACGAAATTTTACAGACCCTTATTGTGAAGGCAGAGAATATGTTGAATGGTCGCCCTCTCAGTTACGTGTCGTGCGACCCTGAAGATCCTCCTACAATTACCCCAAACCATTTTCTTCTTCTAAGACCGAACAACGTTCAGCCACAAGGAGAATTTGAAGACAGAGACCTAATTTTGAGAAAACAGTGGCGTATCTCTCAACGACTCTGTGACCATTTCTGGAAACGATGGGTAAAGGAGTACCTACCCATTTTGCAAGGACGTCAGAAGTGGCACAAGAGGACTAAGCCAGTGAAAGTTGGAGACACAGTACTTCTAGCGGAGAACAACTTGGTCAGAAACCAGTGGCCCATTGGAAAAGTTACTGCTGTTTTCCCCGGACCTGATGGAATAATACGTGTTGTAGATGTTAAAACTGCTACCGGGACTTACAGACGTCCTATGGTAAAGGTTTGTGTTTTGGATGCCGGTGATGTAGATCCTCCGGAGACAAAGGATAAAGAGGTTGGAGCTCCGAAGATAGGATTCAAACGTGGTACGTCTGAATCGGGGGGTGGTATGTCGCTCCGACCAACAAAATCATAGAGTGAGACAGGATTTTGTGCCGCCAATTGAATTGAATTTTGTGTAGAGATAAGCGGTTAGTTTTAAAGTAATAATAATCTTTTGCAGCGTGCAGTGTGGTTGTCGGTTATTGCTGGCTCCTCAATTAATTATTTTCAATCAGTATTTTACTAGTTAATTGTTCATATTTTTATTTTAGATTAAAATAAAAACCATTGTAAAATACCAGTCAGTCGTTTGTCCATGAAATTACGGTTTATTTAAAGACACCGACATAAATTCAGTGCAGTACACACACAATACCCACACTAGCACCCATTAGGAAAGTAGGCCTGACTTTCGACCTTCCACACCCTGTGCCATCGATAGATTCATATAAGTTGCTGGAACCCTCAGCTTCAATAGTACTTTGGGTGAAATAAAATTTTGCGTAGTATGTCCCAAAATTAAGGAAATTTTTCCTTCAGCGAAAGTGTTCACAAGAAAATTTTATTAATAATATTTCTACTACTTTGGAATTTGTATTAGCCACAATAGAAAAACTGTCCACCAGAATATTGTCCAAAAGCTATAAGCTGCCACCGGGCCAATCTCAGTCTTTGCGCGAAAGTATTCTATTCCGTATACTTCCCTAAGCAACCACAGAAACCAAACAAATACTTCACTCTCTGATTTCAGGTAAAATTTATTAATTTCACATTTAATTTCAACGATTTCTATTACTATGGTTAAGGAGTTTAGTAGGGATTCATCTTGTTCCATTTAGAATCGCGATTACATTTAAAAATGTCAAAGTTTTCTTTCAGCTTTTAATTAAAAACCACGGTTATTTTAAAAAGTTGTAACATTACTCTGAACTATTGAAATGTTTTCGACGTAATAATAATTAAATATCATAAATCTGTAATAGTATATAAACGACCAATCTACAGGGTTTATTGGTATTACTAAAAGTTGTTGTATTTCAAAAGACTTCTCAAAGATCTGCTCAAGGTTTATTTACACAGAAATCTAAAGTCCAGCTTTATGCCAACGGTAGACCTGAAAAACATCTGGTGTTGCATGATTGTTTAATTATCAAATTTTTGGGTGGAAGCCAACTCTTCCTACCAAAAAATCCCCCCACTAAATTGATTCCAAATTGTACGGATCATAAAAATTTTCTTTGTTGTTTACAGGGGAAAAGTCAAAATAGACAAACTGTGCATAAAACTACCATCTGAAGGAAGTATCATGTCTCGGTGTCGGCCGCATAACAACCTTGCCGTAGGGCCTGTAAACGGTATTGTATTAATTTTATAAATATGTTTTTTCATCTTACTGGTATTTTACCAGTAAAATTTCATTGTATTATATTATAACATCGCTTGTGTTATTGTATTTAAACCGATTTACCAAACTTTATTTAACTCTAATTTTGTATTTTAATTTTTAGATTTAGATCAATTTCATTTTAAAGAAGTTTAAAGAAGCAACGTCATATGGCGACAGAATGTTATTTTCATTGTACGGTATACGTAATCGTATACTTTTATGTGGTTTTATTGCGTGAACTGTTTTATTCTCCAAATTAACGAAGTAGAACTTCCGTTATTTTTCAATAAATTTCTACTTCGATAAAACAACTATTTCGATAAATGCAGGATTTGCTTCTGAAATTTCTACTTAAATCTTAATTTACAAATCAAAGAAAAATTATCAGAAATTCTATTCTGATCTGAACTACAAAAATGATACTAATTCTATAATAATGTTTTAATGTACCAAAGCAACACAGTTATAAAATGTTTTAAACGTTCAAAACCACACGTACATATTTTAATGGCAAATTAATTTTGAAAATTCGAGGATTCGAATTCGAGGAAAATTCGAGTTATAACAAGTTTGAGAATGTTGAGTATGGTAGTGTTGCGTATAAAATTATCAGGAAATCAACTTGACGTATAAACTTGTAATAAATCCAAGAGGCTTGAAATTTATGCATTGCCAAATAACTGAACGAAATTAATTTATAGCAAAAATAACGAAAGCGATTCTTTATATCTAACAGAACCAGCGATGCCAGCCGGATTAGACGAAAATGCTTTGCAAGTCTTGCGAAATTATTATTATGAATCCAACGCATTTGAAGACTTTCCATTTATCCCTGAAAGCCATGCATTAATGAACCCAGTGGTATGCCATTTTAAGTACTTTACTACCATTTCCTCTGCAAATATTTTTTTATTAATTGAATTGCATGAACTTTTAGGTTTTGAATGTAGTTATTGAGCATTTGGACAATGCAAATATTCGGAGCTTTCGTCGCGTTTGTCGGAGGTGGAATGACGTTTCTGACAACGCTTTCTGGAAATCGTCCAGGATAAAAATTGCATTTTCGATATTCAAAAGTGGATTTCAACCTAACCAAGATCTGCCCAAGATTTTAGACAATGAAGACAATATAAAAATAATACAATATGAAAACAGCAGACTGATCACCAGTTTTGCAAAGACGTTCCCATCGGGTGAACTGCTATCCAATGAAATTGTATTTGAGGGACCTATTAATCGTGCTGCACTGAATTACTTCTGGAAAGAACGAGGATCGACGACATTAACAAAAATATCGTTTCGGTATTTTCAAGACCCTACCAAAATAGGTATTGATATAAATCCTTATTTGAGTCCAATGGTCACCACATTGTATATCAAACATCCACATCGTGGTAAACTAAAGGTTTCTTTAGACGTGTTAGTAAATATTCAAAATTTACATTTAGAAAGTTGTGAAATTCTCCTTAATGGTAAAATTGCTCCTAGGGAACTGACTTTACTTGAAAACAATACTGTATCTTATGAAGGGGAGGTAATTAGTTGTACAAGTTCGGTTAGGGAACGAAGAATACCAATCACAGATTTCGTCGATTTTAGAATACTAAAGAAATTATGTCTTATAGGATTTATTTGGAAATTAGATGTTGGACAAGGTGTACAGGAGTTGGATATTCTCGAAATAGATTACAGTACCTTAGTAGGCTTAAGACAAAGTAAATGGACGACAAAGTGTCTTAAAATCCAGAACAATGTTTTCAATGGAGAAAAATTGGAAATTAAATCAATATCTGTTGACGATGTTTACGATTTTGATATACATTCTCTCCCGAGTTCCCTAGAACATATTTCGATACCTTATTACGGCCGTTTGGTGCCAACTATAAAGGTTTTTCTGTATGACAATTTAAAATCGTTGATGATTAATACTGACTTGAGGAACGATTTTCCAATTTTCGACTTCACAAAATGTACTTCGTTAAAGGATTTTTACCTCAGGGTTAATTTTGGTGTTTACCAAATGGATTTCGATCGAATAATACTTCCTGATAGTATTAAACGAGTGAAATTTCATAATGTAAATTTAACCACACATGTTCCGTGGAAATTAGATGTACTGATTTTGGATGGGTACACATTTGCGACCGCAAAAAATGTTCTAGACCTTATTAAAACTGACAAACTTGTGCTCCGGCTCAAAATTATTGATTTAGACCACGGCGAAGACTTAATGTCTCTCGTGAATTATTGGAAAAATAGTAGTATTGAGCAACTTTGTTTTGGAGGAGACCTTTTGTACTATTTTGTTTCACCCGATGAGGAAACTGAATTTTCGCAGAATGTTGAAATGTTTGGTGATCAAAGTCACTTTTTATTCACCGAAAAAGTTGTTGGAAAGGGAAAAGGAATCGATAAAGATCGATTTGAAAGACTCGGTAGTCTTAATTTGTACGACCATAAGAACAATAGATAGGAAGATAGGAAGGGGATTCCTTTTAGAATAAAATTTTTCCAGATGACAACTGTGAGAATAGTAATTTGTTAACTGGAGGAGCCAGTTAGCGCATTTTGAAATGTTATATAAGTAAGTTTCGAACACTGTACCTATTTAGGTAATGTGAATTAGTAAAGGGATTTCAAAGAATTTTACTAATTAAGAGATATTGCCACGTGTATCACTAAAATACGCATAGTTATATAAGAAACGTTAAGTCATCATTTATAAATGTTCATCTATGTAATTCTAGGTAATCCTTTAGTTAAGCAATCATGCAATAATTTGCAGGATAGTATAAAAATACAATCTGTACACATTCATTGAAAGCGGAGAGTTGTATATTTATTGTTGTTTTAATAAGAATCGCAATTAATTGTAGTAATTAAAATAAAGACATTCAATTGTAATATTTCTCATCAAGCTATACATGAAAACAGTAAAACTTTGGAATATTAGAGTTAGTAAACGTTTTGTGAACATTATTTCTGGCATAGACATCTTCATATAAATAGGTGTATTTATTTAAGGCGCCGAGGCACTTGCCCAAGGTCTCAAAACTGGGGAAACTCTTTTTAGTTCCGACTCATTTCTAAATTCTCGTTTAGCAGACTGGTTTTGTTAATATTATTATATAATGCGTGTGTACATAATTATATTATTGTATATAGCCAAGTAATGTACTTTTATGGATCATATTCTTTCGCAAGACCTCAAAACACACTTTCACATTGAGTGTCCATTAGTTTGGGGAAATTTTTTATTACAGTAGTACTTTAGGTGAAATAATTTTGCATAGTATGTCCCGAAATTAAGAAAAGATTTCGTTTAGCGAAACTATACACAAGAAAACTTTATTAATAATATTTCTGCTAATTTGGAATTTCCATTATCCACAATAGCAAAACTGTCCATCACAAAAGGATACTGTCGAAAAGCTATAAGCTGCCACTCTACCAATCTAAATCTTTGCGCGAAAGTACTCTATTCCGTATACTTCCCTAAGCAACCACACAGAAACCAAGCAAATACTTCTCTCTCGGATTTCAAGTATAAAAATTATTAATTTCATATTTATTTTCAACGATTTCTATTACAATGGTTACGGAGTTCATTAGAGAGTTATCTGTTACATTTAGAATAACGATTACGTTTAAAGAATGTTAAAGTTTTAAGCTTTTATTTAAAAGCCACGATTTAAAAAAGTGGTTAGAGTATAGATAATGTGGTAAGGATTGAGATGGGTCGGTGGCAACGGTTGCCACGGTTGCAACATTTTTGGGAAAGGACATTGATATTATTTTCTGGTTGCAGCGGTTGCAACACATTGTAAACAAAACTTATTGTCATAAAAATTGATTAACAATCCACTTAATGACCTAATACCGTAATACCCCCTTGATAATACCCCATAAGAAAACCCAATGTAAAATACCCACTTAAAATACTTTGTAAAGAATTTTGAGTTCTTTACAGACAGACGAAATAAGTGTACATAGCACTAGATGTAAATGTTTATGTTAACTGAATTCTCAATTAGTATGTATTTCATTTGAATATTTTGCTGATTTCTTTCTTTCTAAGTCGAATGTTTCCTTAGGAAGAACAACGATAGTAAAATTAGTCCGAGATTATAAAGGGAGGTTGAATCCTATGTCTCGAGGTCTTTTGCTATTTTGTTGTCTCCTGGAACACTCACTTCGTGAGGATCGTCCTCGGCCAATTCTCTTAGTTTTAATTTAACGTAAACTACCTAACTTAAGTTGACTTCCTTTTGGTTAACCAAGAGAGGAACGGAGTAAAAGGTTCGGTATTAATTTTAAAGATAAATAGTAACTTATTTCATTACTGAATTTCTGAGCGATTAAGCATCAGAAATTCAGCTGAACGTGCTGTTCAAAACATATTTGTCTGTATGTGTATAATCGTAATTTTGATACTCTCTACTTTGCAAGTTGCCCTAATTTTGATTATTGGTAAACCCTTATTGTTTTATTAATTGCATTTTCTCATATATTATTAACCACGCAAAGCAGACTCCATTTAGATTTTAAGTTCATGTGAGATATCCCCATACTATACGGCATAAGTTCTACTCTGTAGCACGAACATATTGGATTTAACTCAACAAATATAGATTCCCTATATTTTTATGGCGACCCTACCTAACTACAGATTGTGAGAACTTTATATTTCAATTTTATTTTCTCTTGTTCTAAATTAACCCACCCATACTTAAACGATTCATTTTATAAATTGCTTTTTCTCAAAATTTTTAATAATTATGAGTGCACAAAGACGAGGGAATAGGAGTCAGGGACCTGCTGAAAATCCCACCGGTCTACCTAATTCAACACGCAATAGGGTCGTACACTCTCCAGTACGGGCACAATTGCCGTCGGCTAATCCTGTCGAACATAATGCTAATGCTCCTCAGAATGGTATGCCACAGGCAAACGAGAATCAGGGCCAAAATGCTAATGTAGTGCAAGGCAATGATATTCCAAATCAAGGTATAGGCAGTAATAATGTAGGAGTTCCACCACCGCAACATCCAAATAGAGTTAATATCAACGCAGCAAACATCGCCCAACAGCCAGATATTCCAAATCTTGCTCAGCTTATCCTTAATCTGGGAAACTTAGTTCAACAAAGCAATGCTAATGCAAATGCTATTAATGAACGCATGATAACAGCTCTGAATGGTATGCAGATGGCAGTTGGTCAGATAAATTCTAGGTTTGACAGTTTGGGTCAGGAACAGTTTGTAAATGGCAACTCCAATATACCTATTGGTTTACCTCAACATGCACCTTATCAGCCAGACATTAATATGCAGGCAGCTTCTGGGCAAGCTAGGCAAATGCCACCAACTTCTCAAGATGACAGATCATCCCGTAGCAATATTGGTAACCCAGGTCATATGCACTCACAACCAAATGCTAGGCGTAATCTTAATTTTAATAATATGCCTCAGCAGATGAATGTAGGAGCTGCCAGAGCTCACCATCTTAAAACAAGTAACATTCAAATTCCGCAATATGCAGGAGCATTCGATTCCAAAACCCCATTTGATTTTCTATTAGAACTGGAGAAATACCAGTCGATAGTAGGTTACTCGGAGGCAGAAATGCTACAGTATGTTGTACCGTTAGCTCTTGTACAAGATGCATATAACTGGCTTCGTCATGAGCCGGCTTTCTTTTCTTGGAACCATTTTAAACTCCGCCTACGCTCTGAGTATCAATCAATAGGATATTCAGATGATTTGAGAAAAGAATTAGATGACCGTACTCAAGGCCCTAATGAAACCTTGACTTCTTACATACGAGTAATCATGGATTACTATGAGCGATTGGGGGCCGAGGTAGGAGAGAATGTCATTGTTAAGCGCATCCTAAAGCAATGCCATCCAGAATACAGGTTAGCTTTGCAAGGAAAAAACATTAGGACACTTGCGGATCTTAAGTCTTGTGCTCTCGAAGCACAGGAATTGCTAAAGGCAAACCAAACATACAAACTTCCTCCAGTACAAGGTACTTTGGAGCCATCGTTAGCTTGGAAACCTGTGCATAAACCAGAAGTAGTGAACTTCCATGCAGATCAGGCTCAAGTTAGCCATAAGCTCCACCCAGCTTCAGTAGATCCGTTCTCCTTTTTCCATTCTGAGCAGAAGAAACAAGTTAGATTCTCAGCCAACACTGCACACCTGGCTACTCCAAATAAAAACTCTAGAGAATTCAATGCAAGCAATAGCCCATCCAGGCCACAAACTCCACAGAGTTTCCAACGAGACAGCAGATTGCGGACCCCATCTCCATTTAAACCTAGGGCATGCTTCGAATGCAACTCCAATGAGCATTTAGTTGCTGACTGTCCAAAAAGGACACCCAATTCGGGAAACGGACGGAGCCCGGTTCGCAGGCATTGAATCGGGCTGAGGACCCCTTTAATTTTGAAGAAATTTTAAAAATAGATACAAATGACGAGCCTTATTTAAAGGTTAAAATACTAGGACAATTTTTCTACGCTCTTCTTGACACTGGCTCGTCCACATCTACAATTGGGGACGACGTTATAAATTTAATCAGAAAAATGAATATTAAATGCATCCCTATAAAAAGAACCCTTCAATTCTTAAAAGGATTTGCGATGGCAAATGAATGTACACTTCTTACTATTTCATTTTTAACAAACTCTCGTAAGCAAGCATTTTTGTTGACTCCTGGCGCAATTAAACCAGTACTATTAGGTAGGGACTTTCTAAGAGCAACCAACATTGGTGTTTTTATTGCATTAGGAGGTTTTACTATTGGACTCGAAAACCAGAAATTAATTCCATTTTCGCAAGTCGAGGAGTGTTGCAGAAGCAAAACTCCTTCTCTCACTATGTCAGATACAGCTTCCAAGAAGGTACAACCACACCTAATTGACCTAAATCCATCTGAGGAATTATTTAGCAGCATTAGAGATCCCTGGAAATCAAATGAAGGGGATAGTTTAATCTCTGATGAGCAAATTAGTTCTAATTCACATTTATTATCTCGTCCTACTCAAATAATGGCTAACTGGATGTTCGAACCGGAAGTTGAACAGATGAAGCCTATTGTAAATAATCCTATTTACCTAGACCCATCTGAAAAGCTCATAGAGCTACCAAATCATTTATTTGATTGGCAACTGAAACAGCTCGTTGATACTGTCCTGCCTTATAAATCTATGTTCACTAAACGCCCTGGTTTATGCACACTATATGAACACCATATAGACACAGGTGACAACAAACCTGTTACTGCTCGCATGTATTCCATGACTCCAGGAAAGAGGGCAATTTTCCAGGCAACCTTAGATGAACTATTAGAGTTAGATGTAATAGAACCTGCATGTAGTCCTTGGTCAGCAAACGCTTTTGTTCTGCCAAAACCGGATGGATCCCAAAGATTTGTAGTTAATTTCAAACCTTTGAACAGTCTAACAGTCCCAGATAAATACTGCATGTCACTAATGGAAGATTATTTTGCTGTTCTAGGGCCATGCCCTTACATAACTACTTTTGACTTAACAAAAGGATTCTATCAAATCTTAATTAATATAAGAGACAGATTAAAAACCGCGTTTCTTACTCCAAATGGCACATATCAGTTTAAGAGACTAGCAATGGGACTTAGTAATGCCCCAGCTACCTTTCAAAGGTGTATGGATGAAGTAATAGGAGAACTACGGTGGAAATGTGCATGTGTGTACTATGATGATATCATAGTCTTCAGTAAAACATTTGAGGACCATCTTAGGGACATTACTTTAGTTCTTAAATTAAAGGCAGCAAATCTCACAATCCATCCAGATAAAATACAACTATGTCGTAAAAGACTGAAATTTCTGGGCTTCATAATAGAGAACGGTAACGTTTTCCCTAATCCCGATAAAGTATCGGCTATTCATAATTTCCCAACTCCTATGAAAGCAAAGCATGTCCTTAAATTTCTCGGTCTTTTCAATTTTTACAGACGCTTCGTACCAAATGCAAGTACGCTAGCTAAGCCATTAACCGAATTATTGAAAAAGGACACACCCTTTGAGTGGGACGAAAGGAGGCAAAAGGCTTTCGACCTTTTGAAAACAACATTGTCAAACTTGACGCACGTTAGACTACCCGATTTAAACGGTCACTTCACCATTCAGACAGATGCTTCAAATGTAGGCATCGGTGCTATTCTTTTACAAGAGCATGAAGGAGCTCGGTACCCAATATGGTTTGCTAGTCAGTCCCTTACAGAGTGTCAAATGAGATATACTGTATCTGAAAAGGAGTTACTTGCGGTAATATACGGCATCCAAAAGTTTAGGCATTACATTGAGTACACTAAGTTTACATTGGAAACCGATCACCAGGCTCTGACTTGGCTTCAGCGCATGAAAGAACCTTCAGGTCGTTTGGCCCATTGGTTCATGATTCTTCAGCAATACGATTTCAATATCGTATATAGACCGGGTTTGTCAGCTAACATGAAACCCGTAGATGCACTTAGCCGGATAGAAGAGATTAATGCCATTTCGCTTACCCACGACACAGTTTGCAGATTGGACTTAATTAAAGCTCAGGATGCTGACCCCAATTTAAGAGAAATCAAATTACTATTAGATCAGTCAGACTCGCTTCCAACCGCGAAAGGAAAAATGCTGCATAAATGTTGCCTAACGGAAGACAAACTTTTAATGAAATACGTAGGGCCAAAGGGAAGGCCATGGGAAGATGAGCGACTTTATTGGCGTGCATGGATTCCTGATTCGTTCAAGTCTAAACTATTGCACATTTTTCACGACGATACAATGTCGGGTCACTTGGGAATTAGGAAAACATACCTTAGATTAGATTCGCGTGTGTACTGGAGAGAAATGCGTAAAGATGTCGTAAAGTATGTCAAATCTTGCGACATTTGCCAAAAAGCGAAACCGGCAAAGCTCCCACCAGTCCCTATAACAAGCATAACCCCGGGGGGACCATGGATGACTATCGCTGCCGACCTAATGGGCCCTTACCCTAGGGGTTCTTTACAAAGCACTTATCTATTAGTTGTTGTTGACTCTTTTACGAAATATGTAGAATTGGTACCCTTAAGAGTAGCTAAATCGGAAATAATAACTGCAAAAATCTGGGATATTATTTGTCACTGGGGAATACCTATGTATATTATAACTGACAACGGGAGTCAATTTACTTCACATCATTTCGAAGACTGGTGTGTTCTTTTAGGAATTAAACATTTCCACACATCAGCTTACCATCCCCAGGCAAATATCACTGAGCGGTACAATGAAACCGTGAAATCAATGATAATTGCTACTATAACTAAATCATCTAAAGAATGGGATCGCCACTTACCCGAATTAGGTTTTGCATTGAGATCCGCTGTAAATGATAGCACTGGCTTTTCTCCTGCGTATTTATGCACGGGAAGGGAATTGCGAACTATATTTGATAATACCGTAGATATCCAGTCAGTTGCAAATATTGATATTAAAAACTTTGGTTTAAGACTAAATTTAATACATAACATTGCCAGGGACAATATAATAAACAGTCAAGACTGCTACATTGCCAATTATAATAAGAAAGCTAAACCACGAAGTTATTCTGTTGGACACAAAGTCTTGCTAAAAACGCATTTCCTTTCCGATGCCAGTAAAGGGTTTTCAGCCAAATTGGCTGATAAGCGGGAGGGACCTTACATTATCACAGAGAAAGTTTCTAAAAATGTTTATAATCTCCAGTCGGAAGATTTAAATCAGATTGTAAACAAAGTTCATGCGTCAGAATTAAGTCCTTATTTTGATCGCGTAGATGCAACGGTTTCCTCACGTAAGCAACTGGGTGCCAAACCAATTCCAACCACGGATGGGACAATGGATTCCTAATACTGCGTTCTATCCTAATCCTTTCTTTCCAATATACCCTCCACCGTTTGCATTCCCAAATACTTTTCGCATGAATACAAATACTACTTTTGACGTTAACTCTAAGTTCTGCCAAACACCTGAAAGTCCTTACATGAAAAAATTAAAAACTTGGGATAGGTACAGTAAACAGCAAACCATGGAATTAATTAAAAAATATAGTAACAAAGATTCTGCTATTACAGTTGTAGACAGAGGAGTCCTTGTCTCCGAAACTGACCCATCACCATCTGATTTTTTATCTGATCTTCCGTACGATCCCAAGGGTACTTATGTTACTCGGGAATTATCATCCGAACAACTTACAGTAATAGCAGCTTCTCGGATACCTCCAGGTCGTGATAGGCCCTTGCATGACCTTATCCCTCGTTGTCCACCTATAGCTAAAAGCTTATCTAATGAACATATTACTACAATTCTCAACGGAATCACCTTTCCACTGGATACACCGCATGTTTCACTTCTTCCTATAGATTTACCTGATGAAGAAATCCCAATTACTTCTCTTCCTACTAACCAACTTAAACACCAGGCAAAGAGTACAGTTATTAAACAATTGGGTACAGAGTCCATCTTGCAGTTCGAAGAAGAGAAAGAGAAAGATAAATGTAACGCCTTAAAGCGCATGAGAGGCGAAGTGATTGTTTCTCCCTTTCTTAAAAATGAACTAACACTTTCTAATCCTACCCTTCCAACCAACGCAAAGCCTAAAGGAATCGGCGCAATATTGCGTGCAAAAAGACATCAGAAAAAACGCAATGAGCGACGAGTACAACGAATCTTGCAGAACGAGAGGGCCATGGTGGAGTGTTTAACTCCACTGGCGAAATCCTTACCACTTCCTCCAGTCGTGCCTATGGACGGAGATGAAGAATACATTCCTCATTCAAATTCTATTAACATTAGTGCTGTTGAGTATATTCCCTATAGTCCTACTGTTGTGGCCGACGAAAACATTTCAAAAACTCTGTCTGAAATGGTTTTGTGTAATACGGCTGCAGTAGACGACACTGTTGACGAACTTTCAGAAGGAGAGGAAAATAGATTATTATCCGAATCTATGGATGAATAACGCACGTAAATATGTCACAAAAATTCACATCAGTTGAGGAAATATTTCATCCAGCTATAATGTGAACTTGTGTGTAATTGCCATAACTATAATTTAACAATTTTCAGGTTTCCGATTGGGTGACCTGTGGGAGATGGAGAGCTATAAACTTTACTATCTTTTCGTAATTTGATCTTTGAAATTGTTTGTGTGTCTTATTAAAAAGAGTTTAAATAAATGTACATTAGGGTCAGTCTTAAAGGGTTGGAGAGTTGTAAAGAATTTTGAGTTCTTTACAGACAGACGAAATAAGTGTACATAGCACTAGATGTAAATGTTTATGTTAACTGAATTCTCAATTAGTATGTATTTCATTTGAATATTTTGCTGATTTATTTCTTTCTAAGTCGAATGTTTCCTTAGGAAGAACAACGATAGTAAAATTAGTCCGAGATTATAAAGGGAGGTTGAATCCTATGTCTCGAGGTCTTTTGCTATTTTGTTGTCTCCTGGAACACTCACTTCGTGAGGATCGTCCTCGGCCAATTCTCTTAGTTTTAATTTAACGTAAACTACCTAACTTAAGTTGACTTCCTTTTGGTTAACCAAGAGAGGAACGGAGTAAAAGGTTCGGTATTAATTTTAAAGATAAATAGTAACTTATTTCATTACTGAATTTCTGAGCGATTAAGCATCAGAAATTCAGCTGAACGTGCTGTTCAAAATATATTTGTCTGTATGTGTATAATCGTAATTTTGATACTCTCTACTTTGCAAGTTGCCCTAATTTTGATTATTGGTAAACCCTTATTGTTTTATTAATTGCATTTTCGCATATATTATTAACCACGCAAAGCAGACTCCATCTAGATTTTAAGTTCATGTGAGATATCCCCATACTATACGGCATAAGTTCTACTCTGTAGCACGAACATATTGGATTTAACTCAACAAATATAGATTCCCTATAACTTTAAAATGCCACCTTTAGAAATACTACCTTAAAAATGCCCCCTTAAAAATGCCATCTTAAAAATACCTTCTTAAAAATGCCCCCTTAAAATTACCCCCTTAAAAATCAGGCACGTATCCAGAAAAATCATCATGGTGGGGCTTAACGAAAAATATGTTGAAAAAGGAGCAAACTATTCTTCAGATAAAAAAATATTGTTTTCCTAGATACTTCTATAGCAGTGTAAACTTTTGCCATGTTTTTCTAATGTAAGTTATCTTACCAATGTAAACGGTTATGTCGGGTTTATCGGGACTCATACGGTATAAACGACCAAACTAGAGCGTTTATTGGTATTACTAATAGTTGTTGCATTTCCAAAGAGTTATAATATACTCTTACTCATGCTTTATTTATTTACGCAGAAATCCAAAGTCCAGCTTTCTGCCAGCGGTAGACCTTAAAATATCCTATGTGAATGTTCAATTATAAAATTTTTGGGAGGCAACTCTTCCTACCCAAGAATCTCACAATAAATCGACTCCAAATTATATGAATTTTTAAAATTTTATTCGTTTTTTTAGGGGAAAAGTCAAAAATAGACAAAGTGTGCATACATCTCCCAACTGAAGGAAAAGAACAAGGAAGTGTCATGCCTTGGCCGTTTAACAACCTAGTTGTAGGACCTGCTTACGGTATTGTATTTTATAAATATGTTTTTCATTTTATTGGTATTTCACCAGTAAAATTTCATTATACATTTATTGTGCTACGGTATTTAAACCAATTAGCAAACATTATTCAATTCTTATTTTAATTCTTATTTTTAGATTTAGAGATTTCATTTTAAACATCATATGGGTACAGGATATTATTTTGATTATATGATATTCGTTGTGGTATACTTTTATGTGGTATTATTTTGTTCCCCAAATTAACGAATAGGACTTCCGTATTTGAGAGCCATCTCGATGAATGTTTCGATTTCTTTATTTCGATAAATTCAGCATTTTTCACTCAAATCTTAATTTACAAATCAAAGAAAAATTATCAGAAACACTGTTCTGATCTGAACTAAAAAAGATTCAAGTAAATACTATAATTATCCTTTAATGTATCAAAGCAACGTTGTGTTACAGATTTTTTAAATATTGAAAATGACACTATGCAATTATTGTATATTTTAATGGCAAACTAATGGAAAATGCAAGGATATATTAGTTATAACGAGATTGTGAATGTTGAATATGTTAGTGTTGGTATAAAATTACCAAGGTATCAACTTGAAGTTTAAAATTGTAATAAATCCAAGACACTTAAAATTTATGCATTGCCAAATAGCTGAAAGAAGTTAATTTATATAAATTAATTAATTTTAATTTAATAACAGAAATATATAAATTTTATTAATTTATTTTCTCTTGCAGAACCAGATATGCCTTACGAAAACTTTTTGCGTGCCTTACGAAATTATTATTATGAATCCAACTCATATGAAGACGTTCCATATATCACTGAAAGCCATGCATTAATGAACCTAGTGGTATGACATTTTGATTACTTTACTACTACTTCCTCGGCAAATATTCTTTTATTAATTGAATTGCATAAACTTTTAGGTTTTGAATGCAATTATTGAGCATTTGGACTACACAAATATTCGGAGCTTTCGTCGCGTTTGTCGGAGGTGGAATGACGTTTCTGACAACAAGTTTTGTAAATCGTCCAGGATTAAAATTACATTTTCGGAATTTACGCTTGGATTTCGACCCAATCAATATTCAGTTTTAAACTATGGAGATAAAATGAAAAGAATAGAATATGAAAACAGCAGACTGATAACCAATTTTGCAAAGACGTTCCTATCGGGTGAACTGCTGTCCAATGAAATTGTGTTTGAAGGACCTATTAATCGTGCTTCACTGGATTACTTCTGGAACGAACGAGGATTGTCGGCATTAACAAACATATATTTTCGGTATTTTAAAGACCCTAACAATATGGGTATTGATATAAATCCTTATCTGAGTCCAATTGTCACCACATTGGACATCGGACATTCATATCGTGGCAAACTGAAGGTTTCTCTAGACATTTTAGTAAACATTCAAAATTTGCGTTTGCGAAGTTGCGAAATTCTCCTTAATGGTAAAATTGCTCCTAGGGAACTGACTTTGCTCAATTCTAACACTGTATCCTATAAAGGGAGACTAATTCGCTGTGATTCTAATAGGGGACGCCACCGACAAAAAATACCAATCACAGATTTTGTCGATTTTACAGTATTAAAGAAACTGTATCTGGGAGGACATATTTGGAAGTTAGATGTTGGGCAATGTGTCCAGGAGTTAGAAAATCTTGAAATAGAGTACGATACCTTAGTAGACTTAGAACACAGTAAATGGACGACAAGCTGTCTTATGCTCAAGGACTATGTTTTCAAGGGAGAAAAAGTGGAAATTAAGTCAATATCTGTTGACGATAATAACGGCATTAATATGAGTTCCCTCCCGAGTTCCCTTAAACACATTTCGATACCTTATTACTTATCTACATTGTCAACTCCACAGGTTTTCCGTTATGACAAATTAAAATCTTTGTTTATCAAAACTGACTTAAGGAACGAATTCATTTTCGACTTCAGAATGTGCACTTCATTAAATGATTTTTACCTTACTGGTAAAAATGATGATACTTGTGATATTTACCAAATGGATTTCAATCGAATAATATTACCTGATAGTATTAAACGAGTGAAATTTCGTAAGGTAAATATAACTACCGATGTTCCGTGGGAATTAGATGTACTGATTTTGGATAAGTACACATTTGCGACCGCAAAAGATGTTCTAGACCGTATTAGAACTGACAAACTTGTGATGAGATTCAAAAGTGATTCAGAGGAGGAAGATTTAATGTCTCTGGTGAATTATTGGAAAAATAGTAGACTTGAGCAACTTGCTTTTGGGGGGGAATTTTGCGCATACCTTTTTGACGACTCCGATGAAGATACTGAATTTTTGCATAATGTTGAAGCGCTTGAACATCAATGTCACTTTTTATTTACCAATAAAATTGTTGGAAAAGGGAAAGGAATTGATAAAGATCGATTTGAAAGACTCTTTAGAATTAATTTGCACGACGATTATAACAATAACAGAGAATTCTATTGGGAGATGTGAGAATAGTAATTTATTAACGGGAGGAGGCAGTTAGTCAGTCAGCTTACTTTGAAATGTTATATAGGTTTGTTATATTATGTTATATTTAGGAAATGTTATATCTACATAATTAATATGAATTTATTAGGAAATTTCATAAAATTTTACTAAAGTTACATACCTACATGTTTACCTATATAGTGACCTTTGTATAACATGTCATATATAACATATATAACATGTATAATGGTATATGACAAATATGTATGTATGTCTCACTAAAATAAGTATAGAATAGAATAGAATAGAACTGGTTATATTAAAAAGCTGGTTATATTAATCTTGTGTAATGAATGTCAATTCAAGAAGCACAATAAAGTTCTAAAATAAGTATAGTTACCATTTAAGAAAACGTCAACCAATCATTTGTAAATGTCCATTTGTGTATAGTAATTCTAGGCAATTTTTGTTGAGCAATAATCATGCAATAATTTGCAGAATAGTGTACAGAAACATAAGCCGGTTATTTGTATAGGTAAGCCACCCACATAAGAATGCTTAATATTACTAAAAATATTAATAGTTTGCTGGATAATATTTCGAATAGATTGTATAACGCCATTAATATTACTCCCAAAATCAAAGTTGAAGTGCCTCACCAGTTTCACCAAAAAACGTAAGTCGTCATTTTGGAGGTGCTGAAAACCTAAACGCTAAAAATAACTATCTCTTTACATTTATTGAAAACGGTACATTGTATATTTATTTTTGTTTTAATAGGAATCGTAATTAATTGTAGTAATTAAAATAAAGACAGTCAATTGTAACAATTCTAATTCTTAATTTAGACATTAGACTTAAACGTTTTGTGAACATTTTATTTTACAAATATAGCTCTGTAAAAGCCATTTCTGAAAGAATGTGTAATTTTACTTTAATTTGTCACAAATTAAACACGGAAGTCAAAAATATATAGTAGTAGCTATATTTGTATTACAAATATTTGCAGTAGTTCTTCAATTCTTAAATATTGTATGCATAGCTACCATAAAGCCTGGGTATTTTTACATATCTGTTTTAACGGTAACAACTTAGCATTTCCTTTTTAAGATGAAACATTAAAATTATCTTGATAAATTATTAAAGATTTGCTACATTAAATTTAAAAATAAATAAAGGCATTATTTCCCAGATTACGCTCAAAATCGCATTTTAGAAAACTATTGATACTTTCAACTTCTAATTCCGTAAATATTTCGAATGTATTTCTCTCTGGGGTTATTTATTAACTTAGCAATTAATACTCTCTTGAATCCAGAAGGATAAACGAAACAATTTTGTATTTATTTCCATTACATATACAAATATAATGCTATTACATAAATTAAATCAAAACTGAAATAATTATTTTGTTAGAATAGTGATGTTTTTAACTATTCCACTTTTTGGTCTGTCATACCAGGGTATACCAGAGCATATGCAAACCTGAGTTAAGAGGTTTTACGGAATTGAATAGATTTTTTTTACTTAACTGTGGTTACCAAAATCAATGTAAAGTAACATTCTTACTTAAAAGTTATTGCGGCTGCCCAATCTTAATGTTGAAGTTTTTCCCAGAAGTCAAAAATTTGTTCAAACCTTGACTTCGGGATGGCAGTTCCAAATCCGTTGGCAAAACTGTAAAACCCAGAAATTTCATTTGTGATTTCAGAAAGTGGACAGGCTGCAAAGTTATTTCCTTCTAGGGAGTGGGAGTGATTAAGAGCGACTGCAATACTACCGAAGGGTCTCTGAGAAATTTCCTTGACAATTGAATGGAGAGAATCAGAATTATAGAAATGGCATCTCAAATCCACGGTTAGCTCTTCACCTTTGAAAGTCCTGAGAATTGAATTTAAAGAGTGCGGTTTATTCCATTTTAAATAAAGCTGTTTCAACTGAAAACACGGAGCACAGCCATAAAATTCGACATTTCCGGATAAATACAGTTTCCGAACATTCTTAGGAAATGTAGCAATATCAACTCTA
Organism: Yoshiicerus persimilis; assembly: GCA_020352615.2. Taxonomy (NCBI): domain Eukaryota; kingdom Metazoa; phylum Arthropoda; class Collembola; order Entomobryomorpha; family Tomoceridae; genus Yoshiicerus; species Yoshiicerus persimilis. Next base: position 94,914,079 of record CM036940.2, read on the forward strand.
GTAGGAAGATTTGAAGAATCACCAGAACTCTCAATTGTTAGCATCAAAGTTTTCAGGTATTTGCAATTTTTGAAAAAAGAAAGAGATCTAAATTGGTAAGCATTATAATTATATCGCCTTATCAAGAAATTAAGTATTTCCAATTCCGGAAGTCTTATTGGCACACTACACAAAACCTCTGTAGGTCCTTCTGTTATTTTAAGTTTTTTGAGATTTCTTGGCAGAACAGCTAATTGAACTGACCCACTTTTAATTTCAAAATTAGAAAATTCCATTTGATTTGGCTTTACAAAATTTGCGTCTCTTAGAGAAAACTTTTCTGTGACTTTCCATTTTGCGTTTCTAAAATTCAAATTTAATTTATCACCACACAGGTCAACTCTTTCTACTGTTACAGGGTCTCTGAAGTGACATGACAATTTGCACAATGCGCTATTGTTGTCCCCGTGACTAAGCGATTCAAGCGATAGAGATTTAAGCCTTCCAAAATATACGAATTCGTTTAGTGATCTGGCCTTTGGATTTCCATTTCGCCTGATTTCGACATTACTCAATGTTAATTCTACAGGATTAATTTTAATACCACTTGCAATCTTTAGGCGGCATCCTGACAAACTTAGAAATTTTGTGGATACACAGTGATCAGTGGAAATTATCATTAAACCAAAACCATCAATGTGCAGTTTGGTCAAACTGGGTGCAATATGTGGGTCCAGGTCAAAATGAGACCCGGATCGTACACCTTTTAGCATGATTTTTCCAATTGTCAATTCAGTTACTTTAGTTTTATGGGCTTGCAGAAATTCTGTAAGTTCGCTTAATTCCCATTCACAATCCTCATAGGCGTTAGGGTGATAAGTAAGTTTCACTCTAGTGTAATCTGTTCCCAAATCAGAAAGTTGAGAGAACTGATGAAATCGTTCAACAGAACGATCCGGTTTTCTGAATGTAATTAAACGTAATTTCTTTATAAATGGAATAGCAACTGTATTCCACTGACGGCACACTTGACGGAAAGATAAGATATCTTCAAGCTTCCAAAATCCAAATATACAATCGAGAATCTACACCAAACATAAATGCTATTATTATGGAATTTAATTAATTAATTCCAGCCATATAGTCAAGTGGGCTATTATTTCTGAAGACATTGCAAAAAAGCGAAACCGAAATTTTTGCTCATACAAAACATTAAAGGTCGATATGCATTTAAATTAAATTACCAAATCATTGCAGAAAACTTGCTGATTTAACATTTCAGTAACGGATTGATCAACTATGACTCCGTCAGTTCTTGAGGCACACATATTTCTTGTGAATGATTCCTGATGTTGAATTGCAAAAAAATGCCACTTCAAACAACTTGTCTGTATCCCTAAAATATACCACAGTTTAATTAATAAACATTTAGGTATTTGAGTACTTGGTTAAATGGCAAAAGTAAAAACGGTAGATAAGCTAAATGAATGGAAAACAAACCTGGAAAAGACCAAAGATCGTAGTGACCTCCAATATTACAAATAACTGATACTGTAATAAACACTCACACAAAAATTTTTGCTTTAATGATTTCTTTCCCGCGCCACGTGTTTTCATTTAAACTGCCCAGAATTTAATTCTTGCCGCAGGGCTCAACGTGACGGTCAATAATGTACTGTATTTATGTATAATCCTTGTTATTAGGTAATTACAGCATTAAGGTCTTGGTATGCACCAAGACCTAAACCAAGTTTTATGGTCTTGGTTTACGTACTTGTGCAATTTGTCTTTCCGCAACATGGTTCAGAATTGTTTGAAAAATGACGGCGCAAAAATTAAAATTTGCTCATACTAAACACTGCACAACAACACTTTACTACTCTCTAAAATTAATCAACACAAAAATTTTAAGTATACATCTTTTCAAAACTGTCAAACGGATTATTGTTGATTCCCCTATTGGAGGACATTGATGACGATGATCTTACAACAGCTGCATGTATCAAAAATTTAGAAGAGAAACTTCCCATTTCAAGGTCATTTAATTTTGAGTTGGTCATGATAAATATTTGGAACATTTCAATTTTAAGAAAGCAGACTTTAGCAGACATCTATTTGCTGAAGAGTTCTCTGAGAATCCCCATTTACATGAAGCTAAAACACAGAATTGCAACATTCACTTGAGAACAGAAAGCAAAACAATGTCAAATCTAATGTCACTTTTAAAACAGAATTGTTCGGATTCAGTGGTCATAATTATAAATACTTGACTATTTTCAAGTAGAAATGAATGTAATAGTTGATTATTTACCAAAAACTTACATACAGAGTAGTTTAAATGTATTTTAATAGCACCCTCACAGTTATCGTTTGTAAACTACGTTTACCTAAAGTCGAACCATAAATGAAGTCATTCTTGGTTCAAAACATGGTCTAGGTAAAAAACCTAAACCAAGACCATAGGGTGAAAGCAGTGCGTGACGTCAGAAGGTGCGCGCGCATCAAATAGTTGGTCTAGGTATGACCAAGACCTTAAAGCTGTAAAAGCCTATTGTTATTATTAAAAGAAGAATGACCAATAGATATATACGTATTTATTCTGCCTACCCTTCATATAAATAATCTAAGAACGGATCACAAGGCTTGCAAGGGTTTTATTATATCATGCCGCTTTCGGCTCACTGAAATATCAAGGGTCAATAAAAATCCTAATTATAGAATATAGTGCAAGAGTATAAACACGGTATGGAACTTCTTAAAGTTTTGCCGAGAGAAATAATCCTACCTTAAGTGCCAACCTACCTAAATATATCTACGAGTTGTTAGTAAGTAAATGGCCAATCCATACTCGATAACAAAAGCCCCTACACAAAACGCAACTGCAATTGCAAATAAGTAAAACACTGATATAATATTTGAATTATCTAAGGTTTGCTTTTTCTCTTCGAGAAAGGACAAAGAAGTTTTCAATTTCAAGGCCATCTTGAATTCCTGTTATTTAAAAAAGCATTCCATTTCTCAAGTAACCAAAATATTCCCGAACTCATTACATTTTGCATTCTGAAATACAAAAGATGCTGTATGAAAGAGTAAGGGATAGAGTATACGGTTTGTTTCCTTAAAAATGAATCCTTTCCCCTCACAAAAGTGATGTCCCGAAATAAGTATTTTTCATAAATGCTCAACCAGCTGTCGTAATCCACAAAGGCATATCCTTATCCGTCGTAATTGCTCAAAAATATATGACTACATTTGGCAAATAACGTTAAATTGCTCTCATAATGATTGTTAATATCGAATTAGTTGCTTTGATGGTAATTTTTTCAGTTCTCTTAATCTTCGCAACTCTTCTGGTCCACTATGATCAACAAGTGTTAGTATTTCCGTTTGGTTAATGAGAATAATGGTCCAGTCCCAATATCCTAATCTCCAATCTTCTAACAAACTGTCACTTAATAAGTTTTCTTTTGTCAATTCTTTTCCGGATTCATATTCATAAGCGTGATTGCAAGATAAATTCCAGTTGGGAATTCTCACACGATAGATAGTTTGCTCATTAGTAATGTCCGCACAAAATCGCAAGGTAATAATACTTTTATAAAATGACTCTGGTAAACCCAAACTAGTTTTCGCAGAATTTTTCAAATCTTCTAAATAGCCATCTCAATCAGTATCAGTGCTGTATTTAACCATAATTGAAAAATTGTCGAGGTCTTTAAAGTAACGGTATTTAGTTTCAATAATTCGTGGCGTAAATATGTCGCTTACAAGTATTGATTTGTAAGCATTGCTTAAAATTACACCAAGTAGAATCCAATTGGCAAAGGTAAATATCAATGTATCGTTTTCTGTTCCCATTTTGAATGGATATGCCTTGTTCCAATAAAGCTGCAGTGTAATTGAAAAATACGTTTAAAAATTCTTTTACAATTTCTGTGGTAGAATTCTTAATTTTATAATTCATTAGAAACTTCTGAAAGAAGAATACTACTGTAATGCATAGAGTGGAAATAAGTATTAAAATCCACGTGATTGCATCAAAAGGGCGGAAATATATTTTCCAATCTATATTCGTCGTGATTCCAGAACAAGTCACGAAATTCCAGCTGTCGTGTCCTGTGACAATACGAAACGCAACGAATGGGCCAGGTCGGTTAAAATATATTTCTACTAAGGCACTATCCACGTTTGTATCTATATTTTGAGAATCAAATACTGCTATTGCATCCCAATTCCACGGTAACTAAAGAGAATGAATAGCACTATTAAAGACATCAATGGTGATATTTTTCCGAAATCAATTAATGTAGAATTTTCTTCCTCATTGATTACCAAGTAGGTTTCCCATCGATTGCCGTATTCAAAACAGTATTGTGTTGTTGGAAACTTTTCAAATCTGTATACACTTATATATTCAATTCAATGACGCTATCAAGTATTTCATGAGTTAGTTCCTTGAATGACTTATCCATTAATAAGGGAACTCCTGCAATTCGACACTTCTGGGGTATTAAGCAAAACTGGCACGCAAGTTGAATTTTGTTAACCCTGCTTGTAGATTCTATTCCGTAACTCTCAATGTGGAAGAAAATCGGAGCGGAATATCCGCCTATAACCCGAGAACTTACGTGGGTATCTTCGTAGTATGACCTGAGTAGATCTTCGGGTCCAATGAAAATATTGTAACCAATATTTTCACGACAATTTTTAATTCGACTGAAATGATTTTCCATAATACAACCATTGAGGAAAGTTTGATAATCATCTGGATCAAATAGTTTTATTTCTGTAGACGGTACGAGAAATATTAATGTGTATTGCAAAACCCATTTCACATTTAGTGGGTAAATTTTACTACTATTTAGAACTGCTGGTATGTTTTCAATATTCATAAGGCTGATAGGAGATGTACTAATTTTCTGTGTGTCAAAATTTTGAGAATATTCTCCGCAAATGACGGAGACTCTGCTGATTAATGTAAACCGCTCTAAAATTAAACTCAACCCTTTTATTTCAGTAGACTGCTCATTTGTATTTTCAGAACAAACAAAATAAACTTCGGATAATATTAGCAATAAATAAACTAAAAAATAGTTTAGGTGGACAAAATGCAGCAAAAATAACATACTACAGGATACTATTGGCAAAAATACTTTTTTAGTTATTTTTCTAAGTCTGCCTAAAAAGATCAGAATTAGTACTCAAATGTTTGCCCTGAATTGGAGCAGACTGAAATTTTGAATTGGAATTCCTTCGGTCGAAAATAAATTGGAAGCTTAGACATATTCAGTCAACGCTTATGGAATTCCGGGGCTTAAAAGTTAAGCTATACTATTAAATGGTTACAAGCAAGAATATCTGTGTAAGCTGAATACAATATTATTTTATAGATGGGCATAATTGTGCCAGCGCCCAAGGAGCTAAATTATATAGCCAAAAATTGCAGGATTTCAATTACCTACAAAGTGGCATTGGTCCTACATCTTTTTAAAAAGTCCAACAGTATAAGTTTTACGATTTTAGCAACAAAAATTTAAAACACAAATTATGTTATAATAATACACTAACACTCACATGTTAGTATTAACTAAGCTGGAGATGCGATAGCAGAAACCTATTTTTTTTACATATTTGTAATCTATAAGAATTTATATCCCAAAAACTATTTTTTGTAAAGAATTTTGTATTTAATCTTGAGTAATACAATTACAGGTATTATATTTTATTAGTGGACAAATATTTTAATCATTTCCTATATAATATTTTGCCCATCGTTGTCAAATTATTTAAATTGACGTCCTCACGAAGCTTCGCGAAGCGGTGCAAAGTGTTCATGGCTACTGATGATGATGTACCGCTTGAAAACTTGCCTTTTAATACATTCTAGCTATATAAGTAAGGAGAGACCAAGGT